>NC_069458.1:9787133-9840067 GCF_026875155.1 Cherax quadricarinatus | reverse complement strand
AAAAAAATGTTATTTTAGAGCCGGAAAATGTCTGATTGTTCTTTGGTCCTTATTTTGAAATTGTCTATTTTTTAATTTTTTGGAATTGGGCCCAAAATTGCAAATTTTGACCACATTTTGGGTAGATGAAATCGAAATGGGCATTTTTCTTGTATCAGTCGATAGAAAAAATTGATTTCTAAAGAAAGCTAGGGTTTTGGTCGAGGGGAAAAATGGTTTAGCCAAAAATAGGGTCAAATGGGCGAAATCGGCGATTTGTAAATATCCCCAAGGTTCCCTAATTTCGAAAAGAGTTTTTCCCACGTTTTCCATAAAAATTTCGGTTTTTTGGGTTTACAATTGGAAAAAGATTCTCTATCTTTCAAAAAGAAATTTTTTTTTTTTTTTTTTTGAAATTTTGCAACCCCAGGAGAAACTCAGGTTTGGGGGGGGTTGCGACAGAAAAGGGGGTTAAGATTGTCTGGCTGCACGTGTCATAGGCCAGTGAGGCTGCCAATTCAGACAAAAAAGCGGATGAAAAAATATGTGCAAGTTTTAAGGGTACTAGAGACAAAAAAATTAAAACCCGAAAAAGTTTTTAAATTGTGACAAAACAGGCTGTTTTGGAGAAAATCCCAAAACAGGACCACATCATCGGAAAAAAAGGCACTCCCAGGACATAAGCCTTAAAAAGACAGGCTCTTTAAATGTTGTGTAGTAATGTAGTGGTGATTGCAAAGTGAAGCCTATATTGGGGGTTTCACTCTGAAACCCCCCAGAGTGTTAAAGAAAAAAAATTATCAAGCATAATTTGTGTGTGTGTGGGGATCAAACACAAAGTCATGGCTCATGGGGAAAATTTTCTTGGCGGGGTTTTATGGTTGTTTGGGCCCCACGGTGAAAAATTACCTCCTGGAAAAGAAATTGTCACTCAAGTCCTTTGGTAATGGCCTCCTAATACAACTCCCCTTCTCCAGCCCATGGACAGCGGGGTTTTTTTCAAACTTCAAAAAACTCTACCCCAAAGGGCGTGTTAAAAAATTTGCTTTGAAGTGACTCGACACTAAATTGCCCCTAAGAGATTTTTGGGGAAAGAAAATTTAAATTTTCCCTCCATTGCAAAAAACTTTTTGGGTTAAGGTTGGGGAAAAGGGGAGTGAATTTTGCTGGGACTTTGAAATTTGGGGGGGCTAACCCTCGGAGACTATGCCAGTAGGGGAAAGTTTATTTTTGTCTTGGGGAAACCCCCAGGGGGTTGGGGGTTTTGTGGCGAGGTGTGGAAGATTTGGTGCAAAAACGATGATGAAAAAAACAAAACTACTGCAGACCTGAAAGGGAGTTTGGAGGTGAAACCCGCAACTTTTTAAAGCTCGGGAAAAATTGTGCTTCAGAAAAGGGGGAAAAAAGAGACAGGGAATTTGGGCCTTTGTAAAGGGAAATTAGGGAAAAATGTTCCCAATTTTAAAAAGGTGAAAGCATTTAGGGAGGGAATTTTTTCCCTGCCCGACCCGGGTTGCAAGAAAGTTTTGGGGAAACCTTTTACAATGACATTTGTGCCCCCCCTTTTTTTTTTGGGGAAATTCTAAGGGCACGGGGAAAAAACCCGGGGCTCTCTGGAAAGATTTTTTGTGGCGGGGGGTTCCTTAAAACCTTCCCCAAAGCTGGCCCTAGTGGTTTAAAAAAAACCAAGAGGGAGGTAACCCCACCAAAAGGGATTGGTAAGTGAAGTTTTTAGGGGAAGGGGATTCCTTTCCAAAAAAAAAAAAACCTGTTTCCTCCCTTGTTGTGGTTCATCAATTATCAAAACTCCCCATAAAGGTAAGGGGGCATTTTTTTTGCATGTTCATTCTTTTCTGGGTGGGAAATGTATTTTTCTGAAAAAAAAAAAATTTTTTTTTAAATATTTTTGGGGGGTTTCTGGAAAAGTTTTTAACCCTTTCGGGGTTAAACAGGCCCCTCCCAAACTTTTTTTGTGAGGGAAAAAGTTCAACAAGATAGGAGAGTGAGGATTTATTTGGGGTTGATATTTTTGGATTCCCGGTGCTTTTTAAAGGGGTGGGTAATTTTGCCCCCGTATCCCCCCCCCCTTTTCTCTCCACCCCAAAAGGTGATGTGTGGGGCCCCGGCCCCAAACTTTTAAATCACTGACTCCAGCTCCCAGAAACAATTTGGGAAAGGGGAAAGATCGGGGTCACCTCCCAAACCCAATGAGAAGTTTTTAAAGGAGAAGGACTTTTGAAAAAGTCCGAAAAAAACGTCATTTTTTGGGTTCAAACAAACCTGAAAAACTGTAGGAAACCCCGGGCCCAAAACCCCTCTTTTTTTAGGGGGAAATAGAACCCCTGTTTTTCCTGTCATCTGGACGGGACTATTCAAGGTAAAAGACTTTTTAAGAAAAAAGCCTTGGGGGTTGTCCCAAAACACCTTTGCCCCCCCCCCCCCAAAATCACCCGAAATTGGCTCCCAAATTTTACAAGATGATGTAAACCCCTTCCCCAGACCCCCATTTTAAATTTGTACTTATTGGGTTTGGGAATTAAAATGTTTTTTTTTTTTTTTTCCCTTTTTCCTTTAAAATGGGATAACCTTCTGTTTCATTTTTTATTTTTTGCTTTAATAAAAAAATAAAAGGGTTTATCTTTGTAAATTAATTATTTTTTTTTTTTTCTTTAATTTTCCGGGGAGGAGCCGCCTTTTTTTAATTCGTCTGAAGTTGTTACGGGGCCCGGGAGTAAGCCTTCACAAGTGGGGGCCTTTTGCCGGATAAATTTGCTGAATCAAGATTCAATCCATCCCAAAATTCTTCCATTGGAACTTCAACCCCCGAATCCCACGGGCGGGTTCCACCACCCCCTGGGGTAATAATTTTTTCTGGGTAGGACTACAGTACGGTTTTTAAAAAGTTTTGGTGATTGTTTTTGCCCTAATTTATTTTTAAAGTCAAGTCAAGGCGGGGATATATATTTAAAT
Organism: Cherax quadricarinatus; assembly: GCF_026875155.1. NCBI lineage: Eukaryota > Metazoa > Arthropoda > Malacostraca > Decapoda > Parastacidae > Cherax > Cherax quadricarinatus. Next base: position 9,837,118 of record NC_069458.1, on the reverse strand, counting down.
TTCTGTGGGGCATTTATTCTTGGCTTGAATCGATTTGGGGGAAATTACACTCAAAGGACCGAGATTTTCCAGTGAAAAGGGTTGTTTCTTTGGCTTTTTTATTTATAAAGGGAAAACTTTGGTGGTCAACTTTTGGGTTTGTTGGCGGAAGTTTGGGGAATGGTAAAAAAGGGCCCCCATTCTTTTAAATTTTTTCCCTGGGCGGCATAGAACCCTCCGTTTTTCATTACACATACTGTTTTTCCCTTTGGGGTTTTTGGTTTTGGTACTAGAAACGTTTTTCGGTGGGGGGTTTTTGACTTTACAAGTGCTCTTAAATTCTAGGGGCCCTAAAAATCTAGTGAGAGAAACCCTGGTAGGCCTTCAATGAAAAAGGGGTTTCTATGGGGCCCCCTTTTGTCCCACAGTTAAAAAAAACCCTTTGCAGCACCCCGGGCCCCCAAATAATGGGGAAAAAAAAAAAACTTTGACCTTTTTTTTTTTAATTTAAATCAGGGGGCCCTTTGCAGTGTATTTTCGTATGGTATTTATTGTTTTATTTAGTTTTTTTTGGGTTAATTTTTTGAATGGATAAAATTTTTTAAACAAAAAATTGAGATTTTTTTTATGGTTTTCAATAAAAGGGTTTGCCTTGAAAATTGAGCTCAAAGAAAGCAAAAATGTTCGTTTTTTACCAAGTTCAAAATTTAAAAAAATCGTCCAAAGCGTCCAATAAACTTTCAAGGGTTTGGTTTTAATATTTTTTCCCACAATCCCCCAAAACAAATTAATATTTATACCTTTTTTTTACATTTAATGCAGTAGTCGGCATAAACGGGAAAACTTATATTTTTTTTTTAAAATTTAAAAATTCAAAGGGAAAGCAAAAGAAGGTAAGGGGGGGCCTTGAGACGTGACTAATAAACTAGAGGAAATGTCATTTTAGTCCCAGGAAGGGCTTTTTTTGGTTTTTTTGGGGACCCTATTGGGAAAATTTGGGAATCTTTTGAAAATTTGTGTGAAATTGGCAAAATTGCAAAATTTCTGACCACTTATGGTGTTGAATTTCTAAATGGGGGGGGTTTTCTTGCACCCTTTTCGAAGAAAAAAGGGAAATTTTCTAGCAAAATTTTTATGTTTTTGTGGGGACTAGAAACAGTGGAAATTGGCGGGATAAATGGGGTAAAAAGTGGGCCCAAAATCGCCGATCCCGAAAACATCGCGAGTCCGCTAATTTGCGAGAGAAAAATTCCCGAAAGTTTTCTAAAAAAATTTTTCAAACTTTTGGTGTCTTTATGTTTGGGGGAAAAGATTCTCTACCCCTTTTCTTTAAGAAAAAATTTAATTTTTTCTTTTTTTTAAATTTGGCCAACCCTAGAAGGGGTTTTTGGGGGAGAGGGCCTGCCCCCCTAAAGGGTTAATCAAAGCGGGGTTTTGAACCCTTTCTTTTTATTTACGTTTGAGGGGGAGCGGGAAATTTTAAACCCCTCCATTTTCTTTGTTACAACCCAATTTCATTTTCCCTGGTAGTTTAACCCCTTCAGGGTCCAAGGCCAAAATCGGGAAGGGGTGCTCCAGTGCCCAAGAAATTTTAAAAGGGAAAAAAAAAAAAATTTTTTTTTTTTAAAAAAATTTAAAGAGTATATTTTTGTGAAGGTAAAAAAGGGCCCAAAAACAATTTTTTTTCTGTTTCGTACTTCCCCGGGGATACGTGGGGGGAAATTTGACCCAAAAATAAACCGGGGTGGGGGGCAACTCAGTGACATCCGCAAAATCCCTTTTTTTTTATTTTACTTTTTTTTATATTTTTTTTCTTTTTTTTCAAATTTTTTTTCCCTTTTTTAATAACATTTGTGGCCTTTTTAAAACCAGTATAATGTTTATTTTTAAAAAGGGGGTACATATTGTATTCAAAAACAAAAAATGCATTTAATTTTTTTAAATCATTTATTGCTTACAAAACTTGTTTACAATTTTATTGAAAAACAAAAGGGTTGAAAAATTAGGGGTTTTGTGTTGAATACAAAAAATTACCATATGGAAAATGGTCCCAATAGGGTGAAATTGTACCATATTTTTAAAAATGGCCCCCATATGTTTTAAAAGGGTTTTCCCATAGGGTTTCCAAGGGCCATTAAAAATGGAAACCAATGACCACAATGGTCCCCTTATGGTACAAGGGCACATTAGGTATAATGTTACCATATAAATACAAGGGTTTACCATTGGTGCAATGGTACCTTATGGTTCCAAGGGTTTGAAATTGGTAAAATTTTACCATTGATGCAAGGGTTTAAAATTTTGGGTTTACATTGTTCCCTACGACAAAAATACCATTTTGGTTCATTTTTCCATAGGGGAAACTGTTGTTTTTCCAACACACTAATTTTTTCATTATTTTTTTGTTTTAAATAGTTGTTTACAACAAAAATATACAAAAAATGTTGTATTTTTGTAATGTTCTTTTTTAAAATTTTACAAGTGAACGGGAAAACTTGAGTTTTCCCGGGAGGTGGTTTAAAAAAAAGAAACTTTGTCGGGAAACTGCAAAAGGTCGTGGGTAGTTGCGTCGCCACTCCTTAGTCTTGGTGGTGTCTCATGCCCCTTTCACCTTTTGGACCATATGGTTTACATGGTTCATATGTTACGGGGGCCCTTATGGTAAAACGGGGTTATAAAAAAACAAGGTTCCCAGGATACCTTTATGGTACATTTTTTACGGATTTTAATTTAAAGGTATGGGGGTACCATGCATTTCCGGGGATAACACATGATGAGGGTACCAAAGGGGGCAGGGTACCTTAGGGTACAGGGTACCATATGGCCAGGGAAACCATAGGGGCACGGGGGGTAAAATTTTGGTACGGGGCCCAATAGGGTTTCGGGGGTCCCATACGGTACGGGGCCCTTTTGGGTTTCAGAAAAAGGGGAAAACTATGGAAATAAGCCCCTGATTTTTTTTGGGGTTTTTCCAGGGTTTTATCGTTTTGTTGCTAGGTATGATAATTTTTGTAATTGTATTTCTGTACCCTGAAAAAAACTTACTAAAGGGCCCCATGGGGCTTCATAAGAAAGTTTTTTTGTTTTTCAAAAATTGAATTTGCTTAAAATTTCTACTTAGCAGATATGTTTGGAGAATTTAGGAAAAACCCAAAAAAGTCGGGAAAGATTTATTTCCTTTAGGGCCCCTGTACCCTTTTCCCATTGGTACCCCCTTCCCAATACAATACCTTTTACCATATGTTACCTTTGTTTTGTTGGAAAACCATTGTACCATAGGGGGGGGTACCATTGTACCTTATGGCACAAGGGTACCTTTTGGGTTAAAAAACCCCATAGAATTCTTTTTCATCAAAATTCCATCAGTCTTAAAAAACTGAAAATTGTAAAGGGAGAGGGGGGAAAGGTGAGGTTTTCCTTGCCGCCGGGAACAATGAACAAGCTACTTTCCCGGCTTTCCCACAATGTCACCCGGGTCTCCAGATTTTTTTAGGGAAGAAACACTAAACCCCCCAGACCCTTTCTCTCAGATGTGGCCAAACCAGCCTTCTCGCGTTTAAATTTGCCCGCCGCTGGGAATTTTTGGGGGTTAGATCTAGGGTTTTGGGGCCCCTGAACGAAAAAACCCATAGATTTCGGGCGGCCCCTAAAAAAGGTTTAAATGTTTTGTGGGACAAAGTGGAATGTGAAAATTTCCACGGGTTTGTTTTTCCCCTGCCAAAAATTTTATTTTGCCTTTTTCCCCTAAGAAAAGAAAAAAACAACCCCTGGAACATGTTTAAAAAGGACCCGGTGGCTGGCGGGCCCGGTTTGGGGGGCCCGGGTGGGGGGGCCGGGGGTTGGGTGGGGGGCCCGGGGTAGGGGGGTGGCCGGGTGGGGGGGTGGGGGGGGTGGGGGGGCGGGGTGGGGGGGGTGGTTGGCTGACGGCCCTAAAGGAATTTGTGACTGTCTCGCCCCCTTTTTGTATCTTTTTTTATTCTATTTTCTTCTCTCCTCTCTTCTCTCTCACACACCCCCACTGGAAACCGAAAGAAAAGTTATTTACTAGTAAAAATTTCCCTAAGAAAACCAAAAAAAAATAAAGACAAAGTGCTAACAGGGGGATCGTGCTCCAGTCCCCCTTAAAAATTAAAAATTTATTATTATTATTACAATTTTTACATATTTTACTAATTTTTATAATAAAAAAAAATAATAAAAATTTTTTTAAAATTCCTAAAATAAAAATAATTTTTGGTCCACTTTTTATTATTTTTATTTTAAACACGGGCCGTTTCCCCAAACCAAGGCGGGGGGGGGCCCCAAAAAAGAAAAATTTTCCCCTTATTCACTCCTTTCACGTTTTGCCGGGAAGGGGTGCTTTACACTACAGTTTTTAAACTGAAAACCCATTAAAAACCCCTCCTTCAGAGTGGGAAAACTGTACTTCCCATCCCCGGAAATCAAGTCCCCCTGCCGGGGTTTTCCCAAACCCCCTTTTAAAATTTGTTACTTTGCTCAAACCCCAAACACCCTTTGTAAAGTTTTAAAAACCTTTTTGTTCATTCACTCCTATCAAAACACGCTCAGGGCATCCCTTTCCGGGAAGTCTAAGCCCCCTCGAAACCCCAAAACCCCCTTTTAAAACCCCTCCCCCCAAAACCTTCCTGGGCCCGGGCCCCCTTACCCCCCTTTCCCTTTCCATACGGATGATACACTCTTAAGTCACTCTGTTTCACTCCATTCTCTCTACAGGGCCGAACCACATCAAAAACCCTTCTCAGCCCTTGGAAAAAACAGTTTTGGTAATCCCGCCCCCTCCCACTAAAATTCCAAACTCGAAATTTTCTGCATTTTTTTACCCCAAAACATTGCCCTCAGAAAGACATCTCCACTGCCTCCGCTTCTCCTCGCGGAAAATTTTACCAACCCCTGCTTCACCCCCCATAAAGAGCTTGGTTTAAACCCATACTCTCTTTCATTTCCCCCCTTTGCCTTTCCCCGGACAAATTCTTTTTTCTCCAAAAGAGTCCCCAAATGCAACCCCCCCCTTTTCCCCCCAAACAAATTTTATGATTCACCCCATTTTTTCATAAACCATTTGTACATGTTCAATCCCAAATTTGAATACATTCACCTTCCCTTCCCCTTTTCCCTCCAATCTGTTTTCCAATCTTTCATTTACCTAATTTTTTATCCCCAAAAACCTTACTCTTTCCGATTCATTTTTAAATTTTTTTCTTTTGCCCCCTTCCAAATTCATCCACCATCTCTGCAATTTTTTTCAGAATTCCCAAGGACGTGTCTCGCCAAAAGGCAACTTGACAATCCCCCTTTTATTGTGATTCTTTTCCTTTAATCCTTTGCCCCTTGCCCCGAAACCTTTGCATTTAACTTTCTTTAAAAACACCCCTTATAAATATATTTAAAAAATTACGGTGACATCACAATCCTTGTCTAAGGCCCACTTTTCTGGAAAAATAATTTTTCCCCTTTTCCCACCCTACTTAACTTGAGCCCCACTTCCTCGTAAAAAAAAACTCCCTTTATGCTTTCAGTAACCACCTCCTACACCCTTACACCTGCAAAAATCTGGGCCCCATTGCCCCCCTATTTCCCCCCTGCATTTCGCCCTTTTCCCAAAACCAAAAAGGCCCCAAAGACCTCTTTAGCCTTTCTAAATTCTGTTCACTTATATGTTTTCCCCTGTTTAAAAAAACCTGGTCCCCAAAAACCCCCCCACCTTTCATTAAAAGGGTTCCCGGGTTTCTTTGGGTATCCTATTCTCCATTTACTTTAATTTTTCAATAATTTAAATGTTCCTTTAAAAAATTTCCGTATAAACAAAAGACTTTTTCCCCCTACAATTTTTGCACTTTTTTGTCCCCTTTGCCTTTATACAAAGGAACTATGCATGCTCTTTGCCAATCCCTGGGTACCTTTCCCTCTTCCATAATTTTTTTAAAATTTAAATTTCCCCCAACCACTTTCCCAAAAATTTTATCCCCCCCTTCTTTTAACATTTCTATCTTTATCCCCTCAATCCCCGGGGGCCCTACCCCCCTTTTATTTTGCCAAAAATTTCCTCATGGGAAAAACCCCCAACTCACAAATTTGGGTCTTCCTCACTCCCACAAGGGCGTTATTCCTCCTCCCTATACACGAAATACAGCTTCCCCCATCTTCATCAACTTTAACAATTCCTCAAAATATTCCTTCCATTTCCCAATACCTCTAACTCTCCAAATTTTAAAAACTTTTCCCCTCCTATTTTTAACTGACAAAACCATTTGTTCCCCTAGGGTTCCCTTTAAATTGTTAAAAATTCATTTCCAAAAATTTTTTTTCTTATTTTCAAAAAAAATTTGTTGTTTAAATCTCACCCCCTCTCTATTTGCTCTCTTTTTACATTTTCTTCCCCCCCAATTTTCTTTTTTTTTTTTTTTTTTTTTTTTTTTTTTCTTTCCTTTTTTTCCTTACCCCCTTCCCCTTTACTTTGTAAAAACTTCTATATGCTTTTTTTTCTCCCTTACTCTCTCTTTTCATAAACATTTTTCCCCAATCCTCCCCTTCCCCCCCCGAAACCCCCCTTTCCGAAACCCCAAAACTTCTGGAACAATCTAAACCCCCTACATTTTTTTAAAAATCCCCCCTACTCTTCAAACCCCCTTGTTTTTGCTCTCATTAGCCCCTTCTATCCTCCAATAGCTGTTTATTTTCTTACCCTTTAAATGCCTCCTCTTTTTTGTTTTAAACCTTCCCTCTTCTTCCCCGATGCTTCTATTTTCCTTGTATCCCCTCTCCTTTTACTCTCAGTGTAGCTACAAAATAGAAAGAGATCTGATAATCTGTGGCCCCTCTATTAAAAATTTTTTTTTTTTACATCAGGGAAATCTACTTTTAAAAAGTCCTTTTTTCTACCCAAAAAATTTAATTTAACAAACTACGTACCCCCCGCATAACTTTTATACTGGGTTTTTCTCCCTTTTTCAAAAAATTTTCCTATTTCCCCTTTTTAAACCCCCTTACCAAAATTTTCCAAAGGGCCCCCCTTACTTTCCCCATTTTTCCACCAAACCTTCCTAACACCCTCTCTAAAAGTTTTTCTCTTTTTAAAATTCCCGGGCCCCTACCAACCCTTCACTTTTGGTTCAAAGGATTAAAAATTTCTTTTAAAGTTAAAATCTCTCCCTTCCCTTTTTATTATTCCCCAATCAACCCGCTTATTTGGACCCCCTTTTCCGCCATTCCCCCTTTCCCTTTTAACCCTTTTTCTTTTGGGAAAAAAAAACAAATTTCCCAAAATTTCCCAATTCCAAAAATATTCTTTAAAAATGTTTCCCCTTTTTTTGGGGGGCCCCTTAAACTTTTCTCCCCGGAAAAAAACCTTTTTTTCACCCCAACCGGGAAAAAAAACCCCAAAATTTCATTTTGTTTTCCCCTTTTTTGGGATTTGGACATCCCAAATTTTTTTCCTTTTCCCCAAAAAATCCAACAACTTCGTTCTTGGGAAAGGGACTCCCAGGGGAAAATTTCAAGCATTCCATTTTAAATAAATTTTTTTTCTTCTTTCTTTTTTTAAATAATTTTCACAAAAAGGGATTACTTTCCCAATTTTCCCGGAAATTTTTCGGTTTGGGGAAAAGATTTCGGGGAAAATTTTTTTTTTTAAATTTTGGGGCTTGAAGGGAAAAAAAGAAACCTTTTTTTCAAAAAAAGGGGGAAAAAAACCAGATTATTTAATCAAATTACCCCTTTTAAGGTTAAAAAAATGTTAATGGGGGGAGAAGGTATCCCCCTTTTAAACATTTTTGAACAAAAAAAGAAACCCCAAAAAAAACCCCCTTTTTTCAAAGTTAACAAAGGGGTTTTCTTTTTCCGGCCCCCCTTCCAGGGCTTCCCCCCTTTAAAATTTCTTACTTAAGAAATTAAAGGGGTTTAAACAAGTTTAAATTTTTTAAAAAAGTTTCCATTATTTAAACCCCAAAAAATTTTTTTTGTTTTTTTCCCCGTGGAAAATGGTTTGCACTTTTCGCACCCAAAAAACCCCTAAAATTTTTAATTTAAATTTTATTTTTTTTGCCAAAAGTTTAAAATTTTTAATTTTTGAAAAAAAAAATTTTGTGGTTAAAAAATGCAATGTTTTTCACATTTAACGCGCTCATGATTTATTATTGTGTTTTTTAATATATTAAAAAAAATCAAAATTTTGGGTTAGCAAAAGCAAAGAAACAAACGGTTTGAAAAAGAAGCACCAAGGGAACAAAAACACCAGGTGCGGACGAAAAAGAGACAAAAAGACAGAAAAAGGGGAGAAAGAAAACCACAGTAGAAAAAAGAAACAACAGGTAACAAAAAGAAGACACACAGGTAGACAGAAAGACAGACACAGTAGAAAAACAAAAATAGAAAAAAAGACAGACACACGGTAAAAGGGAAAGAAGACCAAGGTAGACAAAAGACAGACAAAACGGTAGCAAAAGACACACAGGTGCGAAGAAGAACACGGGTAGACAACAGAAAAAACACACAAGAACAGACAGACACAGTTACAGGCAGACAGATACAGAAGGTTTATGTCAACGTGAAAAAAAATGAGATTTCGAGAGTAAGAGCTTTCTTGCCAAAAATCCCAGTGCAAGTTCAAAATTCATCTTAGGACCCATGGTGAAATTTACTGTCCAGTTGTCAGTTAATGTAGATGATGTTTCTGAATGGCAGGGTTATAAAAGATGCTCCCTTTCATGACGCATTTGCCCGCGATATTGTCAAATATTGTACAGCGGTGTGAACACCCGGCCCAGCCCAGTCCAGATGCTGGTCGTAAGTCGAGTGGAACCATGTCGAGCGGTCTAATTTGGGGGGATGGTGGGTTTTTTTTTTTCCTATTTTTTTCATTTAATTTTAACATTTATTTTTTCAAAAATTTTTTAGGCCTTTTGATACCAATAAAAGCCATGTTTTGGATATCAGTAGGGCCCCGCTTTGGGCGTTCCCTTTACGCATTCCGCAAATAGGCGAGTAAAATTATGCCCAAATTGTTAAGCAACATCTTTCAAACAGGTGCACCCACCCGGTTTTGTTTACACCCTCCGTGCCACATCTATTATTCGGAAACTTTCCAAAATTTTAGTTTTTTTATGTTATGATATTTTTATGTATCGGGATTTTACACTTATGTGTACCTTACCTAATATATTACCACTTGTGGTGTGCAGGTACACATTAAAATTGCTAAGATCTCTCTACTCATGACCCCAAAAGTACGTAAAAATTTTCATCTTGGACATTAAATGTTTTTTTTTCATTAATATAGACATTTTCTTTAAAATACACCCATGATATTTTCCTCAAAATTATTAAAAACATGTTACATAGACATAAGCATGATACATATACTCACAAAAAAAAAATTTGGAAATATGGGTTTTAAAAGCAGTGTGTGGTAGTGTCGGAAAATTCGTTTTCTCTGTCAAACACTGGGGGGTACCTTTAAAAATATTCCCTTTATATGCCTTACTCTATATATAGCAATTCATGATCCCTTTTGGGTTTGCGCTTTTTTATTGTGATGATAATAATATCACATTTCACTCAAAAATGGTGTGTTGCATTTGAATGGGGGTGTTGCTGTTTGTTTATTCTGTACTAACTTGTAAACTTGTACACAATGTAAGAGCATTTGTATTGTGAGGTAATTATTTCTATAATAAAAAAAGTATTGTGAGGTAAAAATTTTTCGAAAAAACTTACAACGTATGTGAAGAAATAAAAGCAGACACTATTTAAAATTTTTTATTTCGCCTGACAAAGGATCGCCCCCTACCCGTTAGTTTGGTTCTTACACTTTGAACTTGTGCCTCGTTCTCTCTCTGTTTTCCCTTTGTTTTTCTAGTTTGGCTTCGTTGACGATGCGTCTAAGCTCAGCTGTGATAAAAAGAGAAAACAGACCTTGGCTTTAAGTGCCAGTTGAGGATGATGGTGCCCTTCTGATTTTATTCAATAAACACCCTGACACTTACCTCTCACACATTAATATTAATATTTTAAGGAAATAATAAGTTTACTCTGTGTGTACTTACCTTTTTTTGTTTTTTTTTTTTTTTTTTTTTTTGCCATTTCCATTGCTAACTCAATATAAATTAAGTAAAACTTGTTGTCTGGATTTTTTCATATTCTATATGGCTCTGATAATAATACTTTCGGACCTGTGTGGTGCCGGGTGGAGGGTAACATTCTTTTCTCTGCTCAGCCACCCAAAAAAACATGTAAATCTGCTTGCCCCCGCCACTCCGCTTTTGTTTTCAATTTTCGGCATGAATTAATCATTCTTCTCCCTTCATTTTTGATGGCATCCAAAGGTATTTGTTTTGAAATTTTTTAAAATTAATAACAAGGTATGTTGATGCAAATAATAGGCTCTGGCCCACAGTGTAGGTACCCCGTGGGTGAGCCAGGGGGTACACCACCGGCTCCCCTACATGACTTCCTACAAAAAAATATACTCCCCTCTCTTCCTAATTAAGATCCCAAATTTTTTTAAGGTTAAATAGTGGGTGTACTGTAAGGAAATTTTAAACTCTCTGAGACTTTTAAAATTGTATTTAAAGTATGGAGGGGGGAGCCAGAGTCCGCCCTGACTTTCCTACAAATAAGTACTATCACCTCTCTCCCTACTTTTAGATTAAAAATTTTTTTAAAGAAAGTAAGAATGTATTAAATGTTTTTACTTTGTGTTTTTATTTATTTATTATTTTTTTATTTTTTTCCCAATTTGAGCACCATACAGAGGTAAAAAAAATCGAAAAGAGCGCATGAAAACCCACTTTTTTATGAAAAGCATTAGGGCTGGCTTAAAATTAATTTAAGTTTAACTAACAATGATAAAATCAGTGATAAAACATAATGAAAAACGTTTACTATAAAGCACAAGTGAGTATTAAAAAGAAGGTCATAGGTTTGCAGCATTGTTGTACTTCAGTCGTATGGAGTATTCTGTTAGGTTGTTTTAAAAAAAATAATAAAGTTAGTTGGGTTTTAGGTTTAACTTTTATGGTAAAATTTGTGAAAAAATTTTAAGATAAAATTTAAAAGGTTCAGTTTTTAAAGTATTTTTTTGGTTTTTGGGGGTGAGAAAGTATCTTTGGAAGAACTTAAAATTTTAAAAACAGGTAGTGTTTTTTTTATATTTACAGGTAAAAATTCCCAGATTTTGGGGCCTTTTAGTGCATGGTTTTTTGTAGTGGAGGGGAAAAGAAGGAACATCAAAGAGTGTCTGTCCCTTGTGTTTGGTCATGTTTCGTTGGGTTTGGGCAAGGAGATTTTTGAGGGGGGGGTTAAATTTCAGATTTTGTGTTTATGTATAAAAATAGGTGCAAAATTTAAGTATGGATGTTTTTTTTGGTGAGTAGGTTTGTGTATTAAATATGGGTGGAGTGTGCTGCCTGTAGTGAGAATTTGTTAATTCTAATGCAGTTTTTTTGAGTAATTGTGGTCTGAGAGGTTAATTGTTTTTTGACCCCATGCACAAATTCCATAGGTGAGATGGGGTAAAAAAGAGAGTGATTGGGCCAGGGGGGTGAGTGGAAATAGTACCGTATTTCGATAGTTGCCTACGTCTTGGAAATTTTCTTAGAAATTTGTTGTTAGGTATGAAATTTGGTCTATTTTCAAGGTGGGTTTCCCAAGAATTTTCCCTCTGTTTGCTTTTTGGGAAGGGGATCCTTTTTCATTATGTTAAAGGGACATCTGTAGCTTTTACCAAATGAAAAGAATTTGGGTTTTGTCAAAGTTTGTGTAAGTTTTTTAGTCCTCACCAGGTAGATATTTTCTGTAATTCGGGATTTACAGTATTGGCTAGGGGACGGGCTCGGGGGAGAGAAGGTTGTAGTGTCATCGCAAATAGTGTGGGGGTTTAGTAATTGCGAAGCATTTGGAAGGTTTTAGTATAAGGAAAAAGAAAGGGGCCAAGGACACTTCCTGGGGAACCAACTGAATTGGTTTTGGGAGAGAGTTTGCCCCTTTGCTAACATATTGGCTTCTGTTTTTGCTGAGGTGTTGAGGGTGCCCTCTTATCCCTGTGTGAAATTTTCGTGGGAAGTCATGGTCAACGTATCAAAAAAATTTCGAAGTCAATGAAGATCCCCTGGGGCTTCTTTTTTCTCTATTTCAGTGTTATAGTTAGCTGTGATAATAGCTCATTGTTTTTTATTAGGCCCGAAACCAATTGGGGGGGTGGTTGTTTTTGGGGTGTTTGGGGGGGGTTGTTTTTGTTTTTTTGAAAAATTTTTGAGAGGGGTTAAGTTTGGTTTGGCCTTTTTTCTCTGTTGGCCCTCCCTTTTTGGATCGGGGGGACCCTTGCTATTTGAGTCTGTGGGAAGGTGGAGGATTCAAAGGATTTGTTAAGGTGTTTGCAATGATTGGTGATACACTTGTGACACTTTTTTGTATTTAAAGGGTGTAAAGGGTTTTTAGGAATTGTTAAATTTGATGAAGATAGGGAAGCTGTGATTTCGGATAGGGCAAGGAGGAAAAACACCTTTGTAGGAGGGGGGAAAGAGCCAGTTGTAGTGTGGGGGGAATTTCTGGGGCAGTAGGTAAAATAAAAGGGGGGGGAAAGGCACGGGGGGGGAATGGGATAAAAGAGAAATGTTAAAAGCAGGTGGGGATATAGTTTTGGAGTGGTTGTGTGCAATTATTTAATAAATGTATGGAAGAGGGTAAGGTACCTGGGGGATTGGCAGAGAGCATGCATAGTTCCTTTGTTAAAGGCAAAGGGGTTTAAAAGAGAGTGCAAAATTATAGGGGGATAAGTCTGTTGAGTGTACCTGGTAAAGTGTATGGTAGAGTTATAATTGAAGAATTAAGAGTAAGACGGAGAATAGGATAGCAGATGAACAAGGAGGCTTTAGGAAAGGTAGGGGGTGTGTGGACCAGGTGTTTACAGTGAAACATATAAGTGAACATTATTTAGATAAGGCTAAAGAGGTCTTTGTGGCATTTATGGATTTGGAAAAAAGGGTATGCAGGGTGGATAGGGGGCAATGTGGCAGATGTTGCAAGTGTATGGTGTAGGAGGTAGGTTACTGAAAGCAGTGAGAGTTTTTACGAGGATAGTGAGGCTCAAGTTAGAGTATGTAGGAAAGAGGGAAATTTTTTCCCAGTAAAAGTGGGGCCTTAGACAAGGATGTGTGAGTCACCGTGGTTGTTTAATATATTTATAGATGGGGTTGTAAGAGAAGTAAATGCGAGGGTCTTGGCAAGAGGGTGGAGTTAAAAGATAAAAAAATCAACACAAAGTGGGAGTTGTCACAGCTGCTCTTTGCGGAAAGACACGTGCTCTTGGGAGATTCTGAAGAGAAGCTGCAGAGATTGGTGGATAATTTGGTAGGGTGTGCAAAAAGAAGAAAATTAAAGGTGAATACAGGAAAGAGTAAGGTTATGAGGATAACAAAAAGATTAGGGGATGAAAGTTGATATCAGATTGGAGGGAGAGAGTATGGAGGAGGTGAACGTATTCGATATTTGGGAGTGGACGTGTCAGCGGATTGGGGCTATGAAAGATGAGGTGAATCATAGAATTGATGAGGGAAAAAGAGGAGTGGTGCACTTAGGAGTCTGTGGAGACAAAGAACTTTGTCCTTGGAGGCAAAGAGGGGAATGTATGAGAGTATAGTTTTACCACGCTCCTTTTATGGGTGTGAAGCGTGGGTGATGAATGTTGCAGCGAGGAGAAGGCTGGAGGCAGTGGAGATGTCATGTCTGGGGGCAATTGTGTGGTGTGAATATAAGCAGAGAATTCGTAGTTTGGAAGTTAGGAGGGGGTGCGGGATTCCCAAAACTGTTGTCCAGGGGGCTGAGGAAGGGTTGTTGAGGTGGTTCGGACTTTGTAGAGAGAATGGAGCGAAACAGAATGACTTCAAGAGTGTATCAGTCTGTAGTGGAAGGAAGGGGGGGGTAGGGGTCGGCCTAGGAAGGGTTGGAGGGAGGGGGTATGGTAAAGGAGGTTTTGTGTGGAGGGCTTGGATTTCCCAGCAGGCATGGTGAGCGTGTTTGATAGGAGTGAATGGAGACAAATGGTTTTTAATACTTGACGTGCTGTTGGAGTGTGAGCAAAGTAACATTTATGAAGGGATTCAGGGAAACCGGCAGGCCGGACTTGAGTCCTGGAGATGGGAAGTACAGTGCCTGCACTCTGAAGGAGGGGTGTTAATGTTGCAGTTTAAAAACTGTAGTGTAAAGCACCCTTCTGGCAAGACAGTGATGGAGTGAATGATGGTGAAAGTTTTTCTTTTTCGGGCCACCCTGCCTTGGTGGGAATCGGCCAGTGTGATAATAAAAAAAAAAGGTATTTAAATCTCCTGCCTTGTTTTTTAGTGCGTTGATAATAAGGGAGACTTCGTATGGGTTAGTCGGAGCTAGGAACAGTGTGTTCGGGTAGTTGCCGGTGAGGTAGTCATTTGGTGGGGTATCTGAGCTTGGGATTTTATTGGCAAGGTTTTGTCCTATTGTGGAGAAGAAATCATTGAGTCTGTTTGCTGTTTCTGTTGGTGGGAGTTGGGGTTCATCTGATTTTGCTAATTTTATTTCGCTATTTCGTGATATCTTTTTTGTTCCCAGAATTTCTGATAGGGTTTTCCAGGTTTTTTTTTTATATCACCTCGTAAGTTGGATAATCGTTCTCATAATACAATTTTTTTGCCCTTCTTATCAGGCTGGTTAAGATTGACGAGTAACGTTTTGTTTGGTCTCTGGTTATGTGACCCATTCTGTACTGTTTTTCATATTGGTGTTTTGTATTTATGGATTTGAGAATGTGGGTGTTAGCCAGGGACTGTTCAGTTCTTTGCTTCATCGGGTTTAGTTTTTTTAGGGCAGTGCTTGTTATAGAGGTATTGGGTTTTTTTTTTAGAAAATTATTAATACATTCGTCAATATCTGTATAGGTTTCAAGCTCAGTGTGCCAATCAATGCTTGCTATTGCTGTTGTGAAGTTATTAATGGCTGCCTCATTGTGAAGTCTAAAGGGACTTTAGTAGTGTCTTGGGGTAGTTTACCAAGAGTTTTTATGAGGAAAGTTAGGGTAGTGGTCTGGGGTATTATCTGAAATTATGACTGATTTTAAAAGGGGGATATGGTGTTGGTCCAAGATGTGGTCAAGTGGGGGAAACCTAGTCTCTGTAACTCTTGTAGGTTTTTTTTACTGTTGGTAGAAACTACAGTTATTTCATTGTGTTTGTGAATTCAGTAACGTGGGGGGTCCTGGTCTTGCAGGAGATTTATATTGAAGTAAACCTGAGAGTAGAAAAAGTGATCTTTGTTCATGCGTGCATCAGTTATCATACTTCCTAGATTTTGACTAAATTGGCTAATGTTTGACTGGGGAAAAACCTGTAGATGTTTATCAAGTGAGAGGTTTTTGTAGGTACTTGGATTTGAATTTAGCTTTTTATATATTCCCCATTTCATCCCTTGTGCAAGTTTTAGGGGTTTACATTCTAGTTGGTCTGAGTAGTATATGGCTGTGCCACCCCCTTGTTGGTCTGGCTACAGTTGTGTATGGCTGTGTAACCAGAATGGCATAGACATCTGTACTATCAGGCTTTAGCCAGGTTTCAGTTAGTGTAATGATGGACATATTGGCATGTAAGGAATTTAGTAATGCTATGAGGTCATCGTAATGCTTGCTTAAAGATCTGATATTGTAGTTAAAGATAGTTATGTTGTTGTTTGGGACTGAGAAGTGCCTTTGATTGTTCTGCAGTGTAGTATTACAGTAACTGTTTGATTCAATTTTAAATCATTAAATAAGAGGTTGGTATCAGGATCAATGCTTGTAATCTAAGTTTGTAGTGAATCTAAGTTTGAATTAAGTATAATAAAAAAAGTAAATAGTCTTAAGCTAAAAAATAGCACCTGGATTATTTAACAAATGTAAATAATGAGCTAAGGGACTAATACAAATAAGTGATGATCAAATAGTGGAGCTTGGGAATATGTAGTAGGTGTACTTAAAGGTAATTTTTTAAAATTAGAATTATAGTATAAAATTATAATATAAAAGGGACTAATATAGGTTGTGGTGAAACAATAAAGGGGGTAATCAAATAAATGAGCTTTGGATATAATGGCAAATTGTGAACTTATTCTACTTTAGCACCCGAGAATAGCACCTTGATTATTTTAACAATTGTGAATTATAAACTAGGATAGTTATATAAAGCTAAAATAAAGGAGAAAATATATAAGGGACTAAAATTAAGTAATGGTAAGCAAAAATTAAATGGACAGATGGTAGGAATTATAATATAAACTTATAATATTAAAAAACAATTTGAAATGGTACTTGCAATTGCACTAGAGTCTGGTATAGGTTGTTGACAAGATCAAGATTATAACTAGATTTAAATTGACAAAATAAAATTCACAATTAAAGTACCAAAAGAATAATAGTAAAAAAATAACAATGGTTTTGTCTTGGTTTAATATGATAGTAAGAGGGTAGAAGGTTTCACAGGACAAGGGATAATATAAAGGTTGGGGTTGAAATATAAAAACTTGAAAATTTGGCTACAAAATGTTTTTGGGAAGTTTAAAATAATGTTTAATGTACAAAAGTAAAATTGATGGTAGTAAATTTTGGGGGTTTAATAAAATTTTAGTAAGTAATAATGATTACAAAAAAGTGAAAAAAAGTAATTTTTTATTTCATTCAATATTGCACTGGTAGTTATACTTAGGGGTTTTATGGCGTACAAAAGGGAATTAAGAGAATCTAGGATAGTAAATGTGGTATTAAAACAGGTAAAGGTAATTAGACAAGTTTAATGGTTATTAAATTTTCAAAATGTTAAGAGTAAATTGAAATTTTAGTAAAAAAGATATTTATTAATTTTTAGTAAGTAATATCAATTGATAGTATTTAAAAAAATATGAGGTAGTAATATGGACAGAGAAAGTATCAATTCAGCTAATGTTTAAGCGAACAATAGTAAATAAGAAAATCACATAAGGTGACTTTTGCTTACTAGTAAAATCACAAAATGAGGTAGTTTTATTATTTAATTACTAAGAGATTGTACAATGAAATTTGAACAATATGGAGCAAAACGTTACACTACACTACGTAGGCTTTTAAGTTGGACATTGTTTAGTTATTCTCGTAAAATTAGTATCCCTGAGAAATCGTGATAGATCATTCTGTTCGTGATTGTGTACAGTTGACCTACATTTGTTTTCCTAACAAGAATTTTCCCATCCCTGTGAAGCATTGGTGTATTGTGTCATTATTCTCTCGCTTAAGTTTTCTGACTCTTACAGGAGGTTCTGACGTTTTTTGGTAAGACACTCGTTTATGTATACCTCTTTCTTTTTCTTTAATAGATGCAATAATTAAGTCTTTTTTCCTGTCATGTGAGTGGAAACTAAAGCATAACACTTTTTTACCATGGGATCCTAGTAACCTGGCTTCTTTTATTTCTGACTCTGGTACAATAACACTTGTTTGGTCCTTTATGATCTGCAGAGTAATTTCTTTACTGTTTGTTTGGTTCATATCACTGGGAAAAAGTGGGACTGTTAACTATTACTGCGTCCGATAGTTTATCTTGTTCAGTTTTATCTTCTTGGAGAGCAAAGTAGTCACTGAACTGGTTATCTAAGTTGTTCTTCCATTCTTTTACTGCTTCTTCAACCTTTGTATTAAGAGATATTATTTGTTGGGTATGGCTATCTATGACTGTTTGGATGGTCTTGTCACAGTTAGTCATTCCTGGTGTTGATAACTTTTGTTCAAGACTGAGGATTTTGTTTTCGAGTTGTGTCATCCTGGTGTCTTGTTTTGTTAGCGTCTCTCGAAGATTCATATTTTCAATAACTAAGTTGGAGATGCATGACTTAAGGGTATCTGGATCGTTGGTCATACCTGAGAGACTACTTGGTAGGTTGAATCCGGGGAAGAGAGGGGAGGATGGGCTGGTGGCAGCCATGTTTGTTGTTATTGTTGTGGTGTGGCCTTGAGTGGTGGTGAGTGGGGTGGTTGCTGGGCCGGCGTCCTCCTGACTACACTTTTAGAATAGTTGATTTTTCAGTGTTTTCTATTAATATAATTTAGTGTAAACTTGTTGTCTGGCATTTATATGCATTTATAAATGAAAAAAAATGGCGTTGTGCTTTCTGGCGATGTCTGCTTTCCAGCGACAGCCTGGAACCTAACCCGCCGTATAAGTGGGGCCCTACTGTATACACTCGTTGTAAGGTTCACATGGAGCAGGGAGAGTGAGGACCTAGTAGCAATCGGCAAAGAGGAGGGGCCAGGAGCTGAGTCTCGACCCCTGCAACCACAATTAGGTGAGTACAATTAGGTGAGTACACAATAACTGCACAAACATTGACAGGTGAACATTTTCACCTATTTTTGTCACATATTATTGCCTAGAAATATATACCTAGTATTTATAGGTCCCAGCAATGTTTGGTGGTGAAGGGAGTGTGGGTTTGTGTAAACAACATGGCTGGCTGGCCCGCTGGCTGGCTGGTTGGCTCTGTCTGCTTCTGTCTCTGTCTCACAGGTACACTTAAATACAATTATACATAGTGTAAATTACTTAGGATACACGGACAATATAATAATAATAATAATAATAATAATAATAATAATAATAAGAATAATAATAATAATAATAATAATAATAATAATAATAATTGAAGCATGGTGTAAGAGTGTGTCATTATCTTCCCTCTCCACTAATGAGAGTGTTGACATTTGATGAGGGGCATCTTATCTTATCTTATCTTTCCACTAATGAGAGTGTTGACATTTGATGAGGGGTGTCTTATCTTATCTCTCCAATAATGAGAGTGTTGACATTTGATGAGGGGTGTCTTATCTTATCTCTCCACTAATGAGAGTGTTGACATTTGATGAGGGGTGTCTTATCTTATCTCTCCAATAATGAGTGTGTTGACATTGATGAGGGGTGTTTATCTTATCTCTCCAATAATGAGAGTGTTGACATTTGATGAGGGGTGTCTTATCTTATCTCTCCAATAATGAGAGTGTTGACATTTGATGAGGGGTGTCTTATCTTATCTCTCCACTAATGAGAGTGTTGACATTTGATGAGGGGTGTCTTATCTTATCTCTCCAATAATGAGAGTGTTGACATCTGATGAGGGGTGTCTTATCTTATCTCTCCACTAATGAGAGTGTTGACATTTGACGAGGGGTGTCTTATCTTATCTCTCCACTAATGAGAGTGTTGACATCTGATGAGGGGTGTCTTAATCTTTTTCTCTCCAATAATGAGAGTGGTGACATCTGATGAGGGGTGTCTTATCTTATCTCTCCAATAATGAGAGTGTTGACATCTGATGAGGGGTGTCTTATCTTATCTCTCCAATAATGAGAGTGTTGACATCTGATGAGGGGTGTCTTATCTTATCTCTCCAATAATGAGAATGGTGACATCTGATGAGGGGTGTCTTATCTTATCTCTCCAATAATGAGAGTGGTGACATCTGATGAGGGGTGTCTTATCTTATCTCTCCAATAATGAGAGTGTTGACATCTAATGAGGGGTGTCTTATCTTATCTCTCCAATAATGAGAGTGTTGACATCTGATGAGGGTACAGTGTCTTATCTTTATCTTTTCCAATAATGAGAGTGTTGCATCTAATGAGGGGTTGTCTTATCTTATCTTCCCAATAATGAGAGTGTTGACATCTGATGAGGGGTGTCTTATCTTATCTCTCCAATAATGAGAGTGTTGACATCTAATGAGGGTGTCGTCTTATCTTACTCTCTCAAATATGAGAGTGTTGACTCTAGATGGGGTACACATGCCTTCCCTTTTTTTTTTATCACTTTACACATAAACATGTCTTGTCTATCTGTCTGCTCTTCTTTTTTGTCTAGTCTGTTACTTCTTTCTTTGTCTAGTCTGTCTGTCTGCCTGCTTCTCCTGTCTCTCTGTAGACGAGCCATAAGTGAACAACAGTATTTCCACTAAGCAGTATCACACCGCGACACTATATTTCCACGGCAATTTGCGTTTCCTAGGTAATTTATTACTATGTAATTGTCTTATGTGGTCTGTCAGGAGGGAAGAGAGAGAGAGAGGAGACATACACACACACACACAACACCAACACCGCCAGACCCAGCCAGTCTAGCCAGCCAGCCATTGATCAGTCAGTTACCAGCCAGCCAGTCAGCCAGCCATTAGCCTAGCAGCCAACCAGCCAGCCAGCCAGCAGGTCATCCACAGCAGCCAGCCAACCAGCCAACAGCAGCAAGCCATCCCTTCCCTACTTACCCCCACGCCTCCACCCCTTACAGCCTTTCCCCACCACTCAGACTGCTTGAGAGTGAGGTATTCCTTAACACTTGGCTTAGCTGAAAGGTGCACTGAATTACCACTTCCACATGAATGCAGGTGCATAATTTTTATTTCCTTCTGTGTGGCAACGTCCCCCCCCCACGACTACCACATAGACCCAGTCTATCACATGTAGCATAATCAGCTCTCTCCTACTCAATATTGGAAGGTGTAGACAAGTGCGTACGAGTACGACACTAACCCTGGCTGCGTAACGTACTATACGGAGCACCAAACCCTGAAAGGGTTAACGTGGTTTCCATTATTTCTTATGGGAAAAAATTATTCGTTGAAATCAAGATAATATTCCGTTTGAATTTTTTTAATCCTGAGGTTAGCCACCAGGCTTAACCCAAGAAAGTCATAGCGCCATCGAAGACAAACTTATTTACCAATGGAAGTCCTCAATCTGGTCCCCAGTAATGCGACCCCCACCAGTCGACTAACACTGCTGCTTAGGTTAACAGGACCAACAGGTTAAGGAAACGTGTCGAAATAATTACCTCCTGCCGGGAATCGAACCCGGGCCCTGTGTGTGTGAAACGGGGGCTTTAGCCACCAGGCCACCAGGCCACTTAAAGGCTAAATTGGTTAAAGGCTAGCTCTCTGGAACGGATTAAAGGCATTAACCGAGGGTCCACTGTACATCACAACAATGAACCACAATTACATATTCACTTTTATTTTTGTAAAAAAGTTGCTTGGTTTTCTTGGGGTTCTCAGGAATGTAACCCTATTTTTCCTATAAGTTCTTCAGTTCATCTAACACGGTTTTACCTAACGGTGTTTTCTTGAAAGTAACTACCGTGTTAAATGACGATCTACTGTATAACAAGGATTACCAATAGACCCTTGGCTGTCTTCAAGAAGGCACTGGACAGGCACCTAAAGTCAGTACCTGACCAACCAGGCTGTGGTTTATACGTCTGGCAGCGGCGTGGGTGGCAGCGTGGGTGGCAGCATGGCCCACTGCTGGTGCCTCACCGCCGGCACCACCACACCACGCCCATTTTCCATCCCAATTGGCAACCGAATCATCGTCATTATTCACTCTCTTTCCTGTTACAGCCCACGGGATTGTATCCGAATGCACTCCTTCTCCCCTGGACTAGCAAAGGGCAAACTAAGACGTCAAAGAGCGCATATATCGTCGTTATACAGACGCTCTCACTTGGAATCACCTTTGCACTTCACTATCACTACTGATAACTATTTATGAGACAATAGCATGTATTAATAGTTCACAATTCACTATCACACCCATGCTCTCATCAGGATCTGGGATTGGGAAAATAGAGTTTCCTTCTTGGATTCTGGTACAACTGAGATGCGTAACCGAAGACGGCACCAAGCACCAGAAGTGAGGAAAGAGCAGAGAGGTCCGTCTGGGTTTTCCTCACTATATAACCGATAATAATTGGGTCATTAGTCTTCGGTCAAAAACCTCACCAACAACACTTGACAACTCATGCTTCACACTGCCACTCCCTCCATCTGTATTAGAACGTCACTGGGAAACAAAAGGTGTCCCAATTTGCCGATGAGTGAGGAGCTCTTACCGCGAGCATGGTGGACCATTGATTCCTAAAGGCGTTCCCACAATGCAGCCACTGGGTCCCAGATTTTTTGTCTACCCACGCCACCGACCACAACTAAGAACCCATACGTCTCACATGAAGGCCCTACACCCAGCCTTTTTCCGTTCCGCGAGATTTTCTACGGCGCTATGAATCATGGAGCATGACTAGTACGACAAAAAACACCTGCGCGTAAGACACATAACTAGTATCTCCTGAACAACCCTCGAAGGTTATCATGAGTCCCCATGATGCGAACCCAAGCACCAGTCGAAACTAAAAAACCCCACCCAGGTACCCTATTTACTGCTAGGGAACATGACAGTACACAGGTGTAAGGACAATGAGTTGAATATGTTTCCACCCGCCGGGAAATCAACCCGGGCCCTCCATGTGTAACGGGAGCTAAGCCACACCAGCCACCGGGCCCACCACTAAATCATAGTTAGTGAGTTTAGCAATGTGAATGCTTTTGTTTTTGGCACTGTAACATAGTTTCTATATTGAAAGTAATCACAGGCCAACTATACTAGTCTTTAAGGATTCAGTTTTACGAATAAGATACTAATGACCAACTTAAAAGCCTACGGTAGTTAGTGTACGTTTTGCTCAATTATTGTATCAAATTTCATGTACAATCTCTTAGTATTTAAATATCCAACTACCTCATTTAGTGATTTTACTAGTACGAAGAAGTCACCTTATGTAATTTTCATATTTACTAATGTTTGCTAAACATTAGCTGAATTGATACTTTCTTCTCTGAACCTTTCTATTACTACCTCATATTTTTTTAAATACTATCAATTGATAATTACCTAATAAATTAATAATTATCATATCTTACTATAACTTTCAATTTTACATTACCATTACTTTGTCCAATTACCTTACCTGTATTTAAACCACATTTACTAATCTTAGAGTACCTTAATTACCTCGTACGCCATAATAACTCTAGTATAACTACCAGTGCAATACTGAATGAAATACACATTACTTTTCACTTTTTGTAATCATTATTACTTACTAAAATTTATTAAACACCATATTTTACTACCAGTCAATTTTACTTTTGTACATTAAACGAATAATTGTATACTTCCCATAACATTTGTGGCCAAATATTCAAGTTTTGTATAGTCAACTTCCAACCTGTATATTATCCTTTGTACCTGTCTACCAACTAACTATCCATATTATTAACCAAGACATTACCATTATTCATTGTCTTAACCTGTCCATTATAATTTTGTATTACCACTAATAAACTAGGTTATATTATATAGATCACTTTTAATTGTTGAGCAATAAGATGATCTATCAATTACTTATTTTCAATGAACCAACAACTATCTTTTGGCTATCTCTTACCAACTACCTATTTATTATATTATACTATATTATTGTATGCCAAAACTGCACCACTAATTATAATATATACAAAACAGATCTAACTCCTAAAGCAATATTATCTCATAGTGACTAAACTGTCCATTTAACTTGTTACCATTACTTAAAAGTAGACCCTTAAATATTTATTTTTAGTCCTTCTTTTAGCTTTATATAACTACCATAGATCATAATATTCGCAATGGTTTAAAACTAATCAAGTGCAATTCTCAGGTGCAAAAGTAATAAGTTCACTATTATAGCCATATATACCCATAGCTCATTTATTTGATTATCCACATTAATGTTCACCACAACTTAATTAGTCCCTTTTATATTATAATTTTATATTAAAATTCGAAACTTATAAGATTATACCTTTAAAGAACACCTACTAACATATTCCCAAGCTCCATTATTTATCATCAATTTATTTTGTTATCACACACAAATTATTTAAGATTCCTTTAGATTGTCTGCCTTATTTTAGCTATTAAAAAACTACACCTTAGCTCATTAATTTTTCATTTGTTAAATAATTTCAGGTGCTATTTTTTTTTTTTTTTTTAGCTTTAGAATAATTTCCTTTATTTTTTTACTTTAACTCTAACTATAGATTCACTACTAAAATCTTATGAATACAAGCAATGATCAACTGATACCAACCTCATTATTTAATGACTTAAATGAATCAAAAGTTACTGTAATTACTACACAGCAGAACATTCAAGGCACATACTCTAGAGCCAACGAAGCATAAGCTATCTTACACACTCCTATCAAGTTACCTAAAAAGAGTCTAAGCAAGTGCATCTATGAGACAGGACCCCAGCATTACTAAATTCCTTGAATGCTCAAAATGTCCATCATTCCACTAACTGAACCTGGCTAAAGCCTGAATACTACAGATGTCTAAGCCATTCCTTATTTACACAGCCTTACACAACTGTAGGCCCACGACCACCAGCAAGGGGGTGGCATCAGCTATCATAGCTACTTCACGAACCAACTAGAATGTCATCTCATCACTACTCTACTTGCACAAGGGATGACACATCTGGGGGACAATATATACATAAGCTAAATCACACAAATCCAAATCCCTTACAAAAAACCTCTCACAGTGATAAACATCTACAAATTCCACAATCAAACATTAGCCAATTTAAGTCAAAACCAAGGAAGTATGAAACTGATGCACGCATAACCAAAGATCACTTACTACTCTCAGGTGAACTTCAATATACATCTCCTGAAGACCAGGACCCACAACGTTTTTACTGAATTCACAAACACAATGAGTAACTGCAAGTTGCTACCAACAGAAACAAAACCTACAAGATTACAGAACTAGCGTTTCCCTACTTGACCCACATCTGGACCAACACCATATCCCCTTTAAAATAAGGCATAATTACAGATATACCACAGACCACTACCCTACTTCCTCATAACAATCTGGTAAAATACCCCAAGACACCACTAAAGTCCACCTTCAGACTTCAACAATGAGCACCAAATAACAACATCCACTAACGCAGAAACCACAACACATGACTGGCACACTGACGACCTAGAGCACGAGCTGAATACAATCTTATTGACGAATGTTTTAATAATTTTCTAAAAAAAGACCCAATACCTTACAAAACAAGCACTGCCCTAAACTAAAAACTACACCGCGAATGACAGTGCTCAATAGAATACTGAACAATTCTACCCGTGAGCTAAACACCGCCAAGACAAGTCTCAAATCCAAGAAATACAAAATCACTAACATATAAAAAACAGTACGAATGGAGCACATAACCAGAGACCAAACAAAACATTAGGCCTCGTCAATCCTAACCAGCCTGATTAGAATGGAACACACAAAATTCATTATAGAACAGACATAGTCACCAACTTAGGCGCGGGTGCATATAAAAAAGGACCTGAAAAACCCAATCAGAAATTCTATGGAGCGAACTATAACACAAAAGATATCAAGAAATAGCGAAATATAAACAATTTAGCAAAATCAGATGACACCCCACACATCCTATTCCACCACCCAAAACCAGCGAGAACGAACGACTCAATTAGTTTCTTTCTCTCCGAACCTCTCTACCGGACAAAAAAACCTTTGCCACATAAAATCCCAAGCTTTCAGATAACCCACCAAACTGACTACACCCTCACAAGTGGCAACTACGACCGAAACACACTGTTCTCCTAGCACTGACAAACCCATCAACATACGAAGTCTCCCATAATTATCCACGCATCCTCAAATAAACATGTGGCAGGCCAGAGTTGCAAATACCTTCTACCACACCGTTTTATAATACACAAAAAAGCTGACACAAGTCTGCTCATCTAACCAATCATTGCAACACTCTTTAACAACAAATCCCTTGACAAATGCCTCCACTGCTTCCCTACAGTTTCTCAAAATAGCAAGGGTCACCCTGGATCCACAAGGAGGAGTAACCAAACAGAGTTTGAATAAACTATAGGCCAATATCCACTTACACCCTCTCTTCAAAAAATCTTCGAAAAACTTAAATACATAAACGAATCTACTCCTACCGCATCTCCCATAACATTCCTCAAACCCTGCCAATTAGGGATTCAGATACGGGTGCCTAATAGACAAATACTAATGATGACCTATTACATAAATACACATGCTAGAACATATATACACTGCAATAGGAAAATACACAAGATCCCACAGTGGGATCCTTGCATAGACTGTCAACGTAAAGGCTTTTATACATTTGACCATGACTAGCTCCACGAAAATTGGGCACACTAGGTATTAGATGAGCACTCCCTCAACTACCTCAAGTCAACCTCAGCAACAAAAGCCAATATAGTATGCAATGGAAGGGCAAACTCTTCTGCGCAACCAATTAATCAGATTGAGAGGTGGTCCCACAGGGCAAGTGTTCCTTGCCATCTTCTCTTTCTCCTATACATAACAAATAGACCCACAAATGCTTCGCAATTACTCAAACCCACACTATTTGCAGATGACACTACAACGTCTTCCTCTCCACCCGAGCCCCAGTCACGACTTAGCCCAATACTGTAAACACCGCATTACAGAAAAATAACTACTGGATGAGGACTAACAAACATACACTAAACATTGACAAACCTACTTCATTCGTTTGGTAAACAGAGCAACTACAGATGTCCCTCTTAAACATACTGAGATAAACGGATCACCTATCACCAAAGCTAACAGAGGGAAAATGTCTTAGAACCACTTGATAATAGAATTCAAAATCCATACACTTTACAACAAATTTCTAAGAAAATTTCCAAGACTGTAGGCACTACTATCAAGATACGGTACTAATGTTCACAGTCGCGCTCCTTGCCCTTTATCACTCTCTTATTTACCCCTATCACACCTATGGAATTTGTGCATGGGCTCACAACCATTAACCAACTCAGACCACTAATTACCCAACAAAAGGCTTGCAGGTCAGAATGATAACACATTCTCACTAACAGGCAGCACACACCACCCAATATTCAAAACACCTACTACTCACCATACAAAACATTCCATACTTATTATTGAACTTAATTACATCCATAGAACACCTAACTCTGATATTAACCCTTCCCACAAAACATCTCCTTGCCAACCTCAACAGAACACATGACCATAACACTAAGGCACAGATCATCTTTGAATGTTCCTCGGTCCATCACACACTATAGCAAAACACATGCACATAAAATGCCTAAAATCTGGAATTCATTACTGTAATATAAAAGAAACACTACCTGTTCATAAATTCAAGTCTCTTCCCAAAGATCACTTACTCACCCAAAACCAAATAAATACTGAATAACTGAACCTTATAAATTGTATATCTTAAATGTTTCTCACATTAAAATCACAAAAATGTTAAACCTAAAACCCAATCTAACTCATTATTTTTTAAATACACTACTAACAGAAACTCCCTACACTGAAATGTACAACAAAGCTGCAACCATATAATAGCTACAATCAAAATCCAAGTACCTACAAAAACCTCTCACATTGATAAACATCTACAGAGTTCCACAGTCAAACATTAGCCAATTTAGTCAAAATCTAGGAAGTAATGAAAACTGATGCACGCATGAACAAAGATCACATACTACTCTCAAGGTGACTCAATATAAAACTTCCTGCAAGACCAGACCCACACTTACTGAAATCACAAACCACAATGAGTAACTGTATGTTACTACCAACAGAAACAGAATCCTACAAGAGTTACAGAGACTAGTGTTTACCTCTTACCACTCTGACCAAACATGGGGGGGGGGGGGGGGCGGGGGGGGGGGGGGGGGGTACCATATCCCCTTAAAATCAGGGCAAAATTACAGATAATACACAGACCACTACCCTACTTTCCTCATAACAACCTTGTAATCTACCCAAGACACACTAAAGGTCCCCACCTTCAGACTTCACAATGAGGCAGCCATTAATAACTCACAACAGCAATAGCAAACATTGATTGGCACACTGAGCAAGAATACCTATACAGAATCATGACGAATGTATTAATAATTTTCTAAAAAAAACCTAAACCCCCCAATAACCTCATAACAAATCACTGCCCAAAAAAAAACCTCTAAAAGATGACAGCAAGAGACTGAACAGTCCCATGGCGAACACCCCCAGCATACACAAAATCCATAAATACAAACACCAATATGAAACAGTACAGATGGGTCACATAACCAGGACCACACAAACTTTACTCGTCACCTCCTAACCAGCCTGATAAGAAGGGCAGAAAAAATATATGTATAATGTGAGACACAGATTATCCAACTTACGAGATATGATATACAAAGACCTGGAAAACCCTAATCAGAAAATTCTGGGACACAAAAAAGAGTATCTCGAAATAGCGAAAATAAAATTAAGCAAAATCAGATTGAACCCCAACTCCCCCCCAACAGAAGCACAGCAAACAGACTCAATGATTTCTTCTCCACTATAGGACAAAACCTTGCCAAAAAAATCCAAGCTCAGAGATACCCACAACTGACAAACCTCACCGGCAACGTACTGTCCCTAGCTCCGACTAACCCATACGAAGTCTCCTATTAATCAACGCACTAAAAACACAGGCAGAGATATAAATACTTACCACCCTTTATATAACAAAAAAGTGTCACAAGTGCTAATCACCAATCATTGCAACTACTCTTTAGACAAAACCATTGAATCTCCCCTTCCCTACAGTAACTCAAAATAGCAAGGGTCACACCGATCACAAGGAGGAGACCAAACAGAGTTGCATAACAATAGGCCAATATCCAACTTACACCCTCTTCAAAAATCTTCAAGAAAAATTAATTCATAAAACGAATCTACTCCTACCTTATCTCCCAAAACATACAAGTTCCTCGTGTCCATCTCACACGATGCAAAAAACTCAATGCACAAAAAGGCCTCAAAAACACTGGAATTCAGTACCTGTAAATATAAAAGCAAACCAACCTGATTTATAAAATCAGTCTCTTCTCAAGATCACTAACTCCACCCAAAACCAAATAAATACTGAATAACTGAAACCTAATAAATTGTATATCTTAAATATTTCTCACAATTGTATCACATAAATTTAAGACCTAAAACCGAATCTAACTTTATTATTTTTTAAATCCACTACCTAACAGAATTCCTTCATATGACTGAATGCAACCATAATGACCTGTCTTTGGTAATTCTCACTTGTGCTTTATAGTAATCTGTTTACATTAAAGTTTTGCATCACTGAGATTTTCATCATTGCTTAGTTTTAATCTAAGTTATTTTAAGCCAGCCCGTAAAGCTTATGCATTAGTATAAAGTGGCTGTGCATGCGCACTGTATCTGAATTTTTTTGGTACCACTGATGTGTGCACAAATTGGAAATAAATAAATAAATAAATAAATAAAATATGGACCTTTCAAGTGGTTTCATACACACTTTGCTGTTTAATGAGTAAGGGCTAGATGTAGGCAGAGGAATGTTTATCACTGATTTCATCATTGCTTAGTTAATCTTAAGTTAATTTTTAAGCCAGCGCCGTAATGCTATGCGGCGATAGTATAAGTGGCTTTTGGCATGACCTGTTCTTTATCTTGTATTTTTTGTACCCTCTGTATTGTGCTCAAATTGTAAATAAATAAATAAAAAAAATACATGGGTGAGTGAGTGTTAGTGTGAACCATCAAGGGTAGTATTCATGTAGTTTGATGGGGTGTATCAGGATAAACACCCCCGTCTAATTTTGAAGGAGATGAATGTGTCTGCAGTTCTTGATTTTTCAGGAAGGTGAGTTTTCAGATTTTCACAGGCCTTTGTGAGCTGATGCTTTTCTAAGGTCAGTAAAAAAGTCCTAGTCGATATTCCTTATTTTGCCCATGCTGTTGTACAGCAGATCATAGCAATTTTTACAATTGTCATCATTCTAAGCATTTAATTTTTCCTGAATCTCAAATTGGCAGGGGTTGAGTATGTTTTGTGCCATTATAAATGAATATAGTCTCCTGTGCACGAGTTTCTCGAAGATTTTGGATACCAATGATAAGTTTGATATTGGCCTATACAGGTCCGCCATCACAAATCCGGCAATCAGTTATTCGGTTCCTTCAGTTATTCAGCACTAATTTAGGCTAGCATAATTTCAAATTTCCAGGGTTGCCACACCAACCTGCTGGTACTGTTTGGTGGCGCTACTTGCTGCATAAGTCATTCCAATTACTTTTTTCTCCATTTATTGTTTTATTTATAAACCTGCTACTTTTAAACCCAAGCCATGGTTCCAGAGAAAAAAAGGCGCGATGCTTCTCATTATGTAAAGCACCTACACAGTACATTATCCATTAAAGATAATGTGGCTTTGAAGCCATGCCGTTGCCATGAGCTCATCTCATGAAGCAGGGGAGAATTGCTTTAATTATTACGCTAATAAAACACTACAGCTTATTTGCCTTATCAACAATTGATGCTAATAGACATAATAAACGAATATAAATAAACGTAAAACATGTTAAACCCTTTCAGGGTCCATCCCGTAGATCTACGGCTTTACGTTCAGGGTCCAAACCGTAGAGCTACCCATGAGCACAGCTCACTCTGATAACCTGACGAGTGGTACATATTGGGCCTAAATGAGAGAAACATCTATTGGTATGTGTGCCACCACATAAAAAACAGATCTGCACACCCTGTGTATAATGAGAAAAAAAAATGAAATCATGATTTTTCGATTAAAACAGCAACTTGCAGTGTTTATTTTTATCTAAGTTGAATTATAGTAGTAATTGCGATTTCTTGTCTCATTGAGATAGAATGGAAGACATATCTACAGAAATAGAAGGATGATTTTGAATTGGTTTTAGCAATGGAATGTCTTGAAACTGAGCTTACAAAGTAGCGGAAATGTTAAATTATTGCCGAAATAACCAGAGTAAACAAACTACCTCACACATCTAATACCACTCAGCTTGTGGGTCTAATAGACATTCACAAATATGAGATGATATTTATACAATTATTACAGTATTTGCATAAGATAACACTTCTATTTTTTGGGTGTAAAAAAAATTCATTTATGTTGAATAAAATCAAAATGGAATTTAATTTGTACAGCCTCAAAACAAAACTAAATGAACCGAGCATGTTAGTTAGTGCCAGGAATGCCTACATTGTTCATTCCTGGACCCTATTGAAATTGAATACTTTGAACTTTGTGTTAAATAGGCCAAAATAACAATAACCGATCACTTTATATTGTAGTTTTGAATCAGCTGACTTGGCGATTTCTTGTGCTCAATCGAAAGAATTAGAAGCAATACTAGTGAAATAGCTAAGAATTTGGTTGATTGGAATTATGTAATTGGCCTAAAATGGGAGTCAAAGTCGGCAAAATCGCCGATTCGTAAATATCGCTGACACATCAAAATTCGCGAGAGCATAATATCGTCAATTTTCCACCAAATTTCGTACTTTTTGTTTTATTACCTTCACAAAAACATTCTCTACGATTTCATAAGAAAAAATAACAATTTTTTTTTTTTTAAATTCTTGGACACTGGTGCGTGACTCCAGATTTGGGCCTTGGACCCTGAAAGGGTTAAATACTCCAGAATGAATAATATTTGGCATAACACCGAGCAGTTCGAAGGAGGTATGAAGAGGATATGGTACACAAATACCATTCTCCTATCCCTGTCTTGGTGGCTTATATTAGAGAAAACGGAGTGTAGCACAGGACTAACTGTCATATACACTCATACTGCACCATAAACCTGAAACAAAAAAGTTATTTTCTCTCTATAGATTATCACACATAGCAGCATATGTGTAGAGAACCTAGGATAACCCAAAAAAGGTCAACATGGCTTATTTTTAGTACCTGGCTTGGGTTAGCCATATATGATTTTTGGTAAATATTCGATTCCCAGCCAGAGTAGAAACATTAGATGTGTTTCTTTACACCTGTTGTCTATGTTTACCCAACAGTAAATGGGTACCTGGCTGTTATTCGACTGGTGTGGGTGTTATCCTGGGACACTGGAGTTTACCTGGAGTTTACCTGGAGAGAGTTCCGGGGGTCAACGCCCCCGCGGCCCGGTCTGAGACCAGGCCTCCTGGTGGATCAGAGCCTGATCAACCAGGCTGTTGCTGCTGGCTGCACGCAAACCAACATACGAGCCACAAACCCGGCTGATTTAACTGACTTTAGGTGCTTGTCCAGTGCCAGCTTGAAGACTGCCAGGGGTCTGTTGGTAATCCCCCTTATGTGTGCTGGGAGGCAGCTGAACAGTCTCGGGCCCCTGACACTTATTGTATGGTCTCTTAACGGCAGTGACACCCCGTTTTTTCAGGGGGGGATGGGCATCGTCTGCCAAGTCTTTTGCTTTCATAATGATGTTTTCGTTGCAATTGGGTACAGTCCCTCTAGGTTTTTTCCAGGTTTTAATAATCATGTATTCCCCCCTCCTGCTTCCAGGGAAACGGGTTTTGGGGAACCCAAGCGCTCCCAAAAATTTGGGGTGTTTTTATCTCCGTTATGCGCCCCGGGAAAGTTCTCGTCTTTTTCTAGGCGGCAATTTCACCTCCTTGAAAGGTGCTTTTATGTGCAGCATATTTTCCCGCCTAATAGAACAAGTGACCTGAAGAGTTCATATGGGCTTGCCTCCCTATTTTGAAGGTTCTCATTACCACCTTCTTTTTTCTACAATCATTGATCAAGTTTTGGTCCTTTAAGGTGAGATCCCCGACAATACCCCAGGGCTTTGACGTTGGGGTTTCGCTCTATTTTGGCCAAATTTTTTTTTGTACTCTGATGAAGTTTTTAAATTTCCCCATGTTTACCATATCTGATAATTGAAATTTCCATCGTGAACTTCATATTTTTTTCTGCAGCCCACTGAAAAATTTGGTTGATGTCTGCCCGGAGCTTTGCAGTTCTGCCAAAAGGAAGACACTGTCATCAGATTGTGTCATCTGCAAAGGAAAAACCGGGGCTGGGGGGCTGACTCCTTGTCTATTCGGATATAAGGGTGAGGAAACAAGATGGGAGCAGACTGGCCTTGTGAACAGAGCTTTTTTTACCTAGCTGCCTCGGCTTTCTCTTTTGAGACTATCCGGGGTTTTGTTAGTGAGGGAAAATTTTAGATCCATCGACCGACTTTTCCTGTTTTTCCTTTAGCACCATTTTGTGCGCTATTCCCCTGGCACACTTGCCCAAGGCTTTTTTCAAATCGTATATTACATCGCATTTTTTTTGTCTTCTAGTGCATTTAGGACCTTGTCGTAGGTCCAATATTGGGGGAAAAGCAGGAGCGACCTTTCTAAACCATGTTTCCCTGGGTTGTGTAAATGATGGGTTTCTAGATGCGTGGGGACTTGCTTTTTAGGACCCTTTCAAAGATTTTTATGAATGGGATTTTTAGTGCTTTGGGCCCTGAGTTCTTTGCTGTTTTTACTCCCCCCTTTTGTGGAGTGGGCTATGTCTGTTTTTTTTAGTAACGGGGGGGACGCCCCCCGGTCCATGCTCCCTCTCCATAGGAGGGAAAAGGCCGTGATGGGGGCTTCTTGCATTTCTTGATGAACACAGAGTTCCATGAGTCGGGCCCCTGGGCAAGTGCTGGGCATGTCATTTATGCCTTTTTAAAGTCATTGGCGTCGATAACATGGGATAGGCTTTGTTAATAAAATTTTGTGGCTCTCTCAAAAAAAATTCTTTTTGAACTTCGACTCTCATCTGGTTAGCGCTTCAAAAAGGGGTCAATTGGGACATGAGTGCTCATCATTTCCTTGCGTCATCGTGTAGGACCCATTTTGTTTTAAGTGGGGGCCCAATACTGACGTGTTCTCGATTTTGTTTTGGGCATGGGAGAAGAAATACTTTGGGGTTTTCTTTCGATTCATTTATGGCTTTTGTTCTTCCCCCCGCGATTCCTGACTCCTAAAGGTTCTTTTAGCTTAATTTCGATGCTTGCTTTTTTCTCTGACCAGTGCCCCTCCCTAGCATTTCAGATATATTGACCTTTTTTAGCCGTCTGTTATTTTTTTCCCGTCGCCTGTAAAGGGACCCCCTGTCCTTTCTTTTTACATCTACTCCCCTTTTTTCTAGGGGAATAACCCTTGTGCTACATCGAGTGCCACCGAGTTAATCTGTTCTAGGATAATTGGGTCTGTTTGCTTAGTAATTTTCCCCACTTATCCCCTTTTAGGACTTTTTTACTTGGTCCCACTTTATTTTTTGTTATTGAATTGAATTTGGTGAATGCCCTCTGATTTAATCTCTTTTGTGGGTCGGGGGCTCCGCGCATACATGACTGCCCCCAAATTTATGTTGTGATCTGAGTTATTGTTTTTGATATGGTATATTTTTTACAGATCACTTGTTAGTGAAGATAGGTCTAGTGTATTCTCCAGCCCAGTAGGCTATATTATTTGCTGGTTTAAATTAAATTTTGGCAGAGATTTAAAAGCCGCGTGATTGAGTTTCATCAGAGCTGCCTCCTGGTTTATTACGCAAAAATATTATTTGCAAAATTTCCTCCTTTTTTGGGTGCCTTAAGTTGAAATCCCCCAGGAGCAAGATTTTGGGGTCGGGAGCGGAAGGTTTTTTTCCAACAGTGGTCAATTTTTAACAGCTGTTTCCTGGAATTGCTGGGATTTTTCACCCGGGAGGCTTGAGACTTCACAATGACTATTTTTTGGTTCTCGCCCTTTTACTGCAAAAACTTCCACTACACATTTGAGGCATTAGCAGTTCGTGCAAACAAGTGACTCTGCAATTACGGGCCAACCCCCCCCCCTTTTGCCTGTTCCTCTGTCACATCTGAAAGGGTTTAACCTGGACCATATTTCGTTTCCCAAAGTGATCCTTTAGGGGGTCTCATGAAAGCCGCGAACATTGCCTTTTTCCTCCGCAAGCATCCCGGGTGAAAGGTATTTTGTTTTTTTTGTTGCTGGGTTAGACCCGTATATTTCAAAAAAGAATGTTACGACGGGGTATTGTTGGGTTTCGGGGGGGGTTTTTTTTTTCCGCATTAGTATCTGAACTGTTGGGTTTGGGGTGGAGCCCCGACGTGGGTTTCCCCCCCGGAAAACTGGGTTGGGTACGATTTTTTGCATTTCCTGCCAGTTTTTTTTTCCCTTTCCGCACTAAGAAAACCCTCCCCCTTGAGGCTGGGCTACCCAGGTTTTCCCATGGCCTGGATGTTTTGTATCTTTTTGCCCCTTTAGATGGGATGCCTGGGGAATTAAGTTAAGCCAGTCTTTTTCCCGTACTGAAGATACACAGTTCAGGGTGAAAAAGCTACGAAGGGGGTTTTCATTTTCCGTTGTCATATGGGCATGGCATTTCCTAGGGGGGTCATAGTTCACGTCCCTCTGTTTTTTTTCCCGATTTCCCACCAGCAGTACCGAGGCAAAGATTTGGGGACAGGCTTGTTCCGTTTGCCTTGGGGTTTTTGTGACTGTACCCCATTTGGGGCATGTTTTCCCCGCTTTTTCTTCCCCTACACCAACAATGGAGCCCCACCTTTGTTTTTTGGAAAATATTTTCCCATTGCTAGTGGGGTCCTCTTGTTTGCTATTTTTCCCCGGTATTTCAGTTTGCAATATTGGGTTTTTTTTTTTCTTTTCTTTGACTACACTTTTCCCTACTATGGCTCCTGTCCCCTAAAGGGGGCATTTTATGTATTTCCCTTTCCCGCAATAATTCCCGACTACCTGGACAAAACCCAGCTTCACCATTACGTTCCCAGACAGCATCTCCAGCTTCCCCATTACTGTCTCCCAGGACGCACTCCACTTCACCATTACGTCTCCCAGACAGCACCCCCACTTCACCTTACGTCTCCCGGACAGCACCCCAGCTTCCCCATTACTGTCTCCCAGGAAGCAAATCAACCCCCCCTTTACGACAAACCCGACATCATCTCCAGCCTTTCAGTTTCGACTACAGGGCCAGTATAAAGGGGCAGTACCTTTCACCCGGACTTTTTTATGTTCCCCCATCGTTGTAAAAAGGCTTCCAGGTTTTTATAAAAGGGCAGCTTTGATGTTGACCTTTTTTAAATACCCTTGGATTTAGTCCACAGTTTTAAATCTCTTTGGGCATCCCCCAAAAACACTTCCCGGGTTTTAAAAATACTGTTTTGTAGCTAGTTTTTTTGGTTTAACTGCCCCGGGGGCGTGACACCAATTTCCCCAAAAAGGGACAATTTAGGGCTGGGGAAGCCCGTTTTTTTGACTACCACAACTACACACAGCTTCAAAATTTTTTTAAAAGGTTGATTTACTGCCAATTTCCCACTACAACCTCTTAAAATTTTCCTTTTAATAACCTCTCAATGGTGCACAACGAAACCGTTTGAAACCATTCCGGGGTTGGGAACCAGTCAAGGGCCGACCATTAAAGGGGTTTTGGGCCCCAGTAAAGGGGTTGGGACCAACCCTATCTGTTTCCTAAATTCAGTGGGTCATTTTTTTTAAAACCCCTTACTGGCCCGGGGGATTTGAGTTTAACACATAAAGGGAAACTACGGGAAAATTACCCCCCCCCGAGAATATGTGATTTAAATTGATACAAAAGAAAAAACTTGCGTGTTGAAGACCCGGGTGCCCGGCGGGCACTCCTACAATGACGAACGGTCGAGCCTCCCCCCTTTTTATAAAATCGCTTATCTAGCTTTTTTTTTTTTTTTTTTTTTTTTTTTCCGTCCCACCAAAATTAAATCAAAATTTTAATCACTATAGTTGACGGTGAAAATTTTTGGGAGGAAGGGCGTTTTTTTTTCTGTAGTAATAATTGCTTCTGGGTTTGTGTATATTCGCCCCGCTGGAAACTACAGGTTATTTTAAAATTTTCACAGAAAACGTCTGGAAATTTCAAAAAAAAAGAAACTAATAAAAACACTCCACTCCCAAAAGAAACCTTTAAATAATACGGTTAGTTTGCTACTCCAACACGGTATTCTGCTTTTTCACTGGTATCACTAGATTATATCCCGAGTACACAAACAGCCGGGAAGATTATTAAAAACAGCTGACCTGTGGTAAGTTTTTTTGGCGACTTCGGGAAACCCAGGCCCTAAGGCTTATCACTTCATTTAAAAATTCACCTTTTTTTCAAATGACACTTTACCCTTTATCATCAATATATTTGGGGCCACGAAAATAACATAAAAAACCATGTATCCCCCAAATGCTTTCAAAAGACTTTTTTCCCCCTCTGACAAAAATTTTTAAAATTTTTATTTTTTTTTAAAAACACGGGACGGGCCCTATAAAACCCCTCTGCAGTAAACCGTTAGGTTGCACACAATTCTCCTTTTTTTAACTCAGTAAAATAATGTTTTCCGCCCAAGTTTGGGTTCCCCAGGCCAGAGGGATTATCGTTTTGGGTTTTGATGACAAAAATTAAAAAGTTCTAGCACGTAAGACCCGCCCGGGGAAAAAAAACCAAAAAACCCCGGAAACCCACAACGAGCCCGCTGACACTGTCAACGCTACACTGACACTCTGACACACTGCCCCAATTTTTTTGAAATATTCTGCATAACAAGCGGCTTTTTATACAAAAAAATGTCACTGATGTCCCGCTAAGCCTGTAAACCTTGTACAATTACGTGTATAAATAAAGATATTATTTTATTAAATTTAAAGGGTGGTAAGTAAGTTTTTGGGGGGGCCCGGTGTAAATATAATGGGGGCCCTTTTTATTGAACTTTGTTTGAAAGGGGGTTTTGTTTTAAAGGGAATACAAAATTTTTTAAAAAAAAAGAGGGTAAAAAAGTTTAAAAAGATATGATTAAGGGGGAAAAAACAGGAGTTTGTTGGATTTTAAGTATTTTGGAATAAAAAACTGTTTAGTAGACTTTAGGGTGTACATGTTTTTTTAGAGGGCCAAAGAAATAACAGATCCTTTTTTAGTTGTAGCCCACACCCGAGAGTAAAAAAGGGGATGGGGGTACAAGGAGAATGAAGCATCAGGGGAAAAAGAGGTGAAGGGTTTTTTTAAAACAAAAAAGGAGGCAGTTAGGGTTTAAATATAAACACTATGGAGGATAGATGGCTAATGAGACATAGGCCCAAAGGGGGCCCAAGAGGTAGGGGGGAAAGGGTTTAAAAAAAATTTTGTGTTAGAGTGTTTACCCTAAGTTTGTGGTTATAGGGAAAATGGGGGCAGGAGGAAGAGGAGCGATTTGGGGAATGAAGATGTAAAGAGAGTTAAAAAGGGAGAAAAAATTTCATATGAGAAGTTTTTTTCAAAGTAGAAGTGATGCCCAAAGGGGGGGAAGGGATATGGAGAAAAAAAAAAGAGGTTTTAAAAAGAGTGGTTTAAGCAATGTTTAAAAAAGACAAATGAGAGGAAATGGGTTTAATTTACAACCAAAAATTTTTTTGAAAAAAAAAAAAGTTTTTGGGGTGGATTAAAAGTTAAAAAAACCAAGGGGAACAAATAGATTTGTCCCGTTTTTAAAAAAAGGAGGAGAGTTTTTAAATGGAGAAATTAGAGGGATTTTTGGAAAATGGGAAAGGGAAAAATTTTGAGGAATTGGTTAAATGTTTGAAGAAGATAGGGAAGCTGTGATTTCCTGTATGGGCCCAAGGGGGAAAAAACATCTTTTAGGGGTTTAGGAAAAAGGGCCCTTTGGGGAGTGTGGGGGGAAATTTGTAAAGGGAAATAGGAAAATGAAAGGGGGAAAGGCAGCCCGGGGGTTTATGGGATAAAAAAGAAATTTTAACGGGGAGTGGGGGAAAATAGTTTTTTAGTGGTTGGTGCAATTAAAAAAATAAATTAGGAAGAGGGTAAGGAACCCAGGGGTTGGCAGAGAGCAAAGTATAGTTTTCCCTTTTTAAAAGGCAAAGAGGTAAAAGAGAGTGCAAAAATTTTTTTGGGGAAAGCCCGTTTAGTATACCTGGTAAAGTGTATGGTAAAAGTTAAATTGAAAGAATTAAAAAGTAAGACGGGGAATAGGGTAGCAATGAACAAGGGGCCCTTTTGGGAAAAGGGAAAGGAAGGGGTGGACCAGGTGTTTTTAAATGAAAAAAATTAAGTGAACATTAAATTTTTAAAAAGGGTAAAGAGGTCCTTTGTGGAAAAAAAAGGGTTTGAAAAGGGGATGATAGGGTGATAGGGGGGGAATGTGGCAGATTTGCAAGTGTATGGTGTAGGGGGTAAAGGGTTTCGAAAGCAGTGAAGAGTTTTTACGAAAAATATGAGGGTCAAGTTAGAGTATTAGGAAAGAGGGGAAATTTTTTTTCCCAGAAAAAATAGGCCTTTGACAAGGGGGTGGATGTCACCAAGGTTTTTTTTAAAATATTTAAAGATTTGGGGGGGGGGGAAAAGAAGTAAAAAACCAGGGGCTTGGCAAGAGGCCTGGGTTAAAAGATAAAGAATCACACCCCCAAAATGGGGGTTGTCACCGCTGCCCCTTTTCCCGATGACACTGTGCTCTTGGGGGATTTTGAAAGAATTTTCAGAGATTTTGGGGGGATGAATTTGGTTTGGGTGTTGGGAAAAGAAAATTGAAATAAAAAAGGGAAAAAATAAGGTTTTGAGGAAACAAAAAATTAGGTGATAAAAAATTTGGGTATCAAATTTGGGGGGAGAGAGTATGGGAAGGGGGTAATGATTCAGATATTTGGGGGTGGACCCTGTTCAGCGGATGGGGCTATAAAAATGAGGGGAATTTATAGTATTTATGAGGGAAAAGGGGGGAGTGGGGCACTTAGGGGTCTGTGGAGACAAAGAAATTTGTCCCCTTTGGGGGCAAAGAGGGGAATGTTAAAGTATAGTTTTAAACCAAAAGCTCTTTAAGGGGGGGGGAAACAAGAGTGATGAATGTTGCAGGGGAAAGGGGAAGGCTGGAGGCAAATGGGAGATGTCAGTCAGAGCAATGTGTTTGGGGTGGGGAAAAAATTTCAGAAAAATTCGAGTTAAATTTGGGGAAAAATTTTGGGGGAAATGCCCCCCGGGGTTTCCAAAACGTTGTTTCCCAAGGGGTTTTAGGAAAGGGGGGTTGAGGTGGGTTTGGACATGTGGAGGAAAAAGGAGCGAAACCCGAAAAACTTCAAAGTGATCCACAGTAGGGAAGGAAAAGGGGGGAAAGGGGCGGCCAAGGAAAGGTTTTGGGGGGGGGGGTAAAGGAGTTTTTTTGGCGAGGGGCTTGGACCTTCCCCGCAGGGATGCGTGACGGTTTTGACAGGGGGTGAATGGAACAAAAGGTTTTTAATAAATGACCCTGCTGTTTTGGGGGTGAGCAAAGTAAAAATTTAAGAAAGGGGGCCCGGGGAAAAAGGCAGGCCGGACGGGCCCGGAGATGGGAAGTACGTGCCGCACTTTTGGAAAGGGGGGGTTAATGTTGCAGTTTTTAAAAACTGTAGTGTAAAAGGGACCCTTCTGGGGAAGACAAGGGTTGGGGGGTGAAAAGAATTGGGGGAAAGTTTTCTTTTTTTGGGCCACCCTGCCAGTGTGATAATAAAAATAAAAAAAAAAATAAAAAAATACCGGGTGGCGGCAAATTTTTCCGCTTTTTTCCGTACGCAAAACCCCACTTCTGCAAAATTTGTGGCTCTTTTTATCTCGGGAAGTAAATCATGGCAAAAAATTTTTTTTGGGCTTTAAAAAACTTTTGGAAAAATAATCCTAAACATTTTCGTAAGAAAAATTTTTTTTTTTTTTTTTGAATATTTTGCGACATAGAATGACAGTTTTCAGAAAGGGGCCTGCGACAGTCAAAGGGTTAAAATGTATCAAATACCGGATTTAACGGATACCGATGCCATCAAATACCAGGGTCCACTATATACTCATTTTCTGGTCCATTTGATAGAATGGAAAACTTATAAAAGAAATAGATGTGATTTTAACTGATTTTAACTATAAAAAGAACCTGGAAATGTAGCTCAAAGTAGGGGAAATGTTCAACTTTTTGCCGATGCTCAAAGTAAACAAATGATGTCATTGTCCAATAAATGTCCAACTAGCCATTCTAATATGCAGTCATGAATGGGTTGACATTATTTGTACAAATATTACAATATTGCAGTAATCTGCATAACAGTAAATCTTCTATTTTTTGTCTGAATAAAAATTCAAAATAAAAAGCAAGAGTAATATCAGAGGGGCCTGAAGACGTGACTGATGAATAAGGAAGATGTTATTTTAGAGCCAGGAATGTCTGCATTGTTCATTCTGGACCTTATTTTGAAATTGTCGTATTTTTTAATTTTCGTGAAAATCGGCCAAATTGCAAATTTCTGACCACATTATTGGGTAGTTGAAATTGGTAAATGGACAGTTTCTTGTACTCAATCGATAGAAAAAATGGAGTTCTAAGAGACAGCTATGAGTCTGGTCAGACTGGAACAATGAATAGCCGAAAATAGGGCTCAAAGTGGCGAAATCACCGATTTGTAATATCGCCAAGGTCGCTAACTTTACAAGAGCGTAATTCTATCAGTTTTCCATCAAATATCGTTTTTATGGTGTCCTTACAATCGAGAAAAGATTCTCTATCATTTTATAAGAAAAACTATTTTTTTTTTAAATTTTGCGACACCAGGAGACACCTCAGGATTGGGGGTTGCGACAGTCAAGGGGTTAAAGATTATCCAGTTCCCCATGATAGGAAATCTCTTCAACGTTTCCTAGGCATGATAGGATTTTACAGAAAATTCTGTAAAAAATTTTCGGATATTGTAGCGTCTCTTACCTCTTACCAGTCACAAAGTTCCCTTTAATTGGACGCCAGAATGTCAAACTGCTTTTTGCCGATCAAAAAAGCAAAAAGCAAAAAGATTACTGTGTACTGCACCCATTCTTTTGTCTCCAGACTTCTCCAAGCCTTTCTCATTACAGATTGATGCTTGTGAGTCTGGGGTTGGGGCAGTACTGTTGCAAAATGGGGATGAGGGGTTGCAGCCTGTAGCATTCTACTCACCAAAGTTCCAGCTGCACCAGAGGCCTTACTTTACTATTGAAAAAGAAGCCCTTGCGCCGGTACTGGCTTTGCAGCACTTTGATGTTTATGTGGGCCAGACTTCGTAGGTGGTTCACTGTCTATAGTGACCATAACCCTCTAGTATATCTCCAAGCCATGAAGAACCACAATACAAGGCTCATGAAATGGAGTCTATGACTGCAACCCTATTCTCTCAGAATATTACACATAGCCGGCAAAGACAATAAGTTGGCAGATGCGTTATCGAGAATTTATTACATTAGGATGTGTTAGGGACCTATGGTAACCAGTTTCAGGCTCTTTCTTTTTCTTGTTTTTGTCCCCTTGTGTGTTTTTTTTTTTTTTAGTGAGGGAGTGCGGGATACCATCCTCCCACACTTTGGACCTACATTAGCCCGACTGTCTGCTGTCTTGCTCTAAGTTTAGCGTTTGGCTTTTTGTCGCGAATAAAGCTGAGTTCCAAGAGCTGGATGGTTGAGAGGAAAGGCGGTCCCATTATATGGTGCCATGGTGGCACGGTTGCCAATGGGAGGTGGGAGCCTAATCCTGAGCCCTCTCGGGGTGGGGGTGTGGCATGCAAAGAGTACGTAACCTTTATTTGGCGCATGTACACACCCTCATTGAAAGGCTATCTCCCCAAACCAGTGAACCAGGTGCTAAGGGTTGATGATCGGGCCCCATCATTCAATAAGTACCCAAGTTCCAGCCAATGAGAAGATGGCTTTGGCAATCGCAGAGGTGTTGTGGGTACCACACACCTGTCTGCCCTTGTTAATCCCATTTTAGAGCTGGTTGAAGCACGGTCTGCTCTCTAGTGGCTTCTATTCTGCCTTGCTTACCATGGAGTGCACTAATACCTATTGCTGAACATAGTGTATATAGTATACATACTTCTGTTCTTACTTGGTGAAAGATAATATAAGTCAAAAGTTTTTCTGCTGTGTTTATTTTGCTCCCTTTACACCTAGGATAACAGGCCTTTGGATTCCTTGGTTATAATGTAACAGATGGTAGGTGTACATAGACAATACAGGTCTCCCTCAACATTCGCATTTTCAACTTTCGCAGGCTTCACACATTTGCGAATACCCAATCGCCAAATTCCCAGCCGCCAAATCATATTTAAGTATTCCGCCACCCGCGAGTCCCTACTACCCTCCCTCTGACCCCCACAACTGGCACCCAGCCTTCCCACCACTTAGCATGGCGAGTGTTTTGTTTGTTCATTATTTGCCATTAACCTCTTCAGGGTTTTCGACGTACTACTACGGCTTACGCGCCAGGGTTATTGACATACTAGTATGCGTAAATTCTAGCGCCTTCAAATCAAGTGGGAAAAGGCTGGTAGGCCTAGATGTGAGAGAATGGGTGTGCGTGGTCGGTGTGTGCGGTAGAAAAAAAATCTCGGACCCAGTGGTGCATTGTGGGAATGCCATTTTAGTATACCTTCTTCACCATGCCTGGCGGTAAGAAATTCCTCATTCCTCGGTGAATTCGAACACTTTTGTTCCCCAGTGACAGTTCTAATACAGATGGAAGTGCCAGTGAAGATGAGTTTCAAGGTTCTAAAAAGGTTGTGACCGAAATTAATGACCATAATACCGGTAATAGTGAGGAAAACCCAGATGACCCTCAGCCTTCCACCTCTGCTGCTTGGCCGTCTTGTTCACATTCAGTTGTACCAGAAGGAAAGAGGAAACTACTATTTTCCCATATCCTGGACTCAGATGTGAGCATTGGTGATGATAGTGATATTGAATATGAGCTACAAGCTCTTAAAAACAGTTCCAGTAGCGAAAGTGAAGTGGAATATTATCTAGTGAAGCGTCAGTATATATGACGGTATATGCGCTCTGGTAGTGTGCCATATGCTGTCCCAAGGGGAAGGAGTACATCTCAGAGTACATCCTGTGGCTGTACAACAGGAACAGATAGTGAAAAATGAAGATGATAGTGTTGCAATTGGGATGGAAAATGTGCATGGTGGTCGTAGTGTGGCGCCAGCCATGAAGCACCAGCAGTAGGCCATGCTGCCGCCCATGCTGCCACCCACGCCGCTGCCTCAGCTGATCTACAACAAAGGCCACTATCCCCCACCCACACACCACACCAGCCTCCACAACCACAACCTCCACAACCACAGCCTCCACAGCCACAGCCTCTACAACCACAACCACCTGTCCATATCCAGTACCCACCAGCAGACCACACCTGGGATTGGGAGGAAGCTGCCAGTTTACTTCCAAATCCCCAACAGTTTGATGAAAGCCAAAGTGGACTACGGCCATCTTGTACACTTGGGAACAATGCCAGTGAACTTGAATGTTTCGAGTTATTCTTTGACGAGTCCCTGATGGAAATTATTGTCAGGGAAAGCAACAGATACTTCGATTACACCATGGGAAACACAATACTTTCACCAAGCTCATGCCTACACCAGTGGAAGGAGACAACTGTGGCTGAGATGTATCTTTTCTTTGCCATAATAATGCTTATGCCACATGCGTACAAGCGCAGT
Source organism: Cherax quadricarinatus (assembly GCF_026875155.1). Taxonomy (NCBI): domain Eukaryota; kingdom Metazoa; phylum Arthropoda; class Malacostraca; order Decapoda; family Parastacidae; genus Cherax; species Cherax quadricarinatus. The sequence continues at coordinate 9,792,801 of NC_069458.1, read as the reverse complement.
GTCAAATCATACTGGTCAACAGACCGCCTGATTGCAGCCCCAGGATTCAGTGATATAATGTGAGTGAATCGATTTGTGCTACTATTACGTATGCTACACTTCTCAGACAAAACCAGGCCTGACAGAAATGACAGGTTATATAAGATTACGAATGTGTTTGTGTATATGAAACAGAAATTCAGTATGTATTTTTATCCCTTTGGGAAGCTTGTTATTGATGAGTCTTGGATTCTGTTCAAAGAAAGACTCTCATTCAAGCAGTATATACCAAGCAAGAGGAAATGCTTTGCTATAAAGTTATTTGTGCTTAATGACTCCTACAGTGGTCTTGTATTGGATATTATTGTGTACACTGGAAGTTATACATTGCAAAATACCAGGAAATTATTGGGCATATCTGGTAATGTGGTTAGAACAATAATGGAACCATATCTTGGTAAGGGCATATATTACATACTGATAACTGATACACAAGCCCCTCACTCAGTGATTTTTTGCGAGTGAACATGACAGATGTGTGTGGCACAGTGCGTGCAAATCGTAAACATATGCCCAGGTTTGACACTGGCACTCATAGAGGTGAGATGCAGGCGTTTGCTGCCACTGATATCATGGCATTTTGGTGGCATGACAAACGAGATGTCACACTGTTGTAATCAGTTCACCCTAACGAAATGACAAGTACAGGTAGGCAGAATAGAGACCAATGAACCCATTCTAAAACCTGCAGCTGTGATTGATTACACCTTCAATATCCATTCAGTGGACAAATGTTACATGCAGATTGGGTTTGTTGATTGTGTTCACAAGAGTTGTAAGTGGCACATAAAACTCTTTTTCCATCTGCTGGACATTTCCATGCTGAATGATTATAATATGTATAAGATGAGGACCAGAAACAAACCACCATATGGCAAATTTTGTTTGTCTGTCATCAGACAAATAGTGTTCAAGTACCAAGGAATAACATCTGCAATAGAAAACCGCCCACTAAATTATCAACAACTACCTTCTCGTCTGAAGCATGGTGAACACTTTCTATTAAAACTACCTGTTACTGCTTTCAAGAAAAAGGCTCAGAAAAGGTGTTATGTCTGTGCATATACAAAAAAAACGCCCACAACAAAGCAGAGACACTCGTTTTGTGTGTGAGGAGTGTAAAACACCACTGTGCATGACACTATGTTTCAAAGACTTCCACAGGCTGCAGAACTTCTAGAAACATTCCCTGTGACTGTATATAAAATATAGAAAAATAGTAATAAACAACATTTTATATAGTTCGTTTGTGTAAATAAGTTCTATAAACAAAATAGTGACAACAGTGCTTGTGCAGTTATTGTGTACTAAATAAAGAGAAAAAAATTACAAAATAGTGCTCACATTGGTCTCATAGGCCATAAAAGTAACTTGAAAAAAAAAAAATAAAAAGTAATAGAAAAAACTGTAAAAAAAAAGTAAATAAAAAAATACCGGGTGACAGGCAGTCGGCGATGATGCCACACACCGATCATTTTCTGCCAACTTCACACCTCCATATCTCGGTAAGTATTGATAAAAAAAAAAAAAATTTTAGCCTATAATTTTATTTTATTTACTAGCACACTGGCCGATTCCCACCAAGGCAGGGTGGCCCGAAAAAGAAAAACTTTCACCATCATTCACTCCATCACTGTCTTGCCAGAAGGGTGCTTTACACTACAGTTTTTAAACTGCAACATTAACACCCCTCCTTCACCCCGCCTCCTTCACCTCCTTCACCCTGCCTATAATGTTTCAAAAATAAAAACTCTATCTTTTCATAAGAAAAAATATTTTTTTTTTTTTAAATTTCTCGACACTGAGAACGAGTCTGGGAGAGGGCCTTTCAACCCTGAAAGGGTTAAACTACAGTATAAATAATGTCAACCAATTCATGACTGTATACTGGAATGGCTATTCGGACAGGTATTGGACGGTGACATCATATGTTTACTCTTGAATACGGCAAAGAATCAAACATTTCTGCTACTGCTAATAATATTATTAATAATAATAATAATAATAATAATAATAATAATAATAATAATAATAATAATAATAATAATAATCTAATAACAATAATAATAATAATAATAATAATATGATAGAATTGAAGGAAATTGTACAAAAATACGAGGGTTGAAGCAGTGGTGGAGGAAGTGGTTGATGCAGCGTCAGTCAGTGTGGCTTTGTTTATGTTGGAGTGAGCATTAGTCTCCACGCTCTTCCAAACATTTCACAATGATTCATTGTGCTTGGTGCTCGTAAACTGAGTGCGACTGGAGTGGTAGAGGCAGTCATAGAGGCAGTGGTAGAGGCCGTGGTAGAGGCAGTGGTAGAGGCAGTGGTTGAGGCAGTGGTTGAGGCAGCGGTTGAGGCAATGGTAGAGGCAGCTGTTGAAGCAGTGGTATTTAATAAGAAATATGTTATTAATAATAATAATATATGTTATTATTAATAACATGTATTATTATTATTATTATTATTATTATAATTATTATTATTATTATTATTATTATTATTTTTATTATTAACAAGTATGTTATTAAAAACCACTATCTCAACCAATGCCTCAACCACTGTCTCAACCACTGCCTCAACCACTGCCTCAACCACTGCCTCAACCACTGCCTCAACCACTGCATCAACCGCTGTCTCAACCACTGCCTCAACCACTGCCTCAACCACTGCCTCAACCACTGCCTCAACCACTGCCCCAACCACTGCCTCAACTACTGCCTCAACTACTGCATCAACCGCTGTCTCAACCACTGCCTCAACCACTGCCTCAACCACTGTCTCAACCACTGCCTCAACCACTGCCTCAACCACTGTCTCAACCACTACCTCAACCACTGCCTCAACTGCTGCCTCTACCACTGCCTCTACCACTGCCTCTACCATTGCCTCTACCATTGCCTCTACCACTCCCTCAACCACTGCCTCAACCACTGCCTCTATCACTGCCTCAACCACTGCTTCAACCACTGCCTCTACCAATGCCTCTACCACTCCAGTCGCACTCAGTCTACAAGCACCAAACACAATGAATTATTGTGAAATGTTTGGAAGAGCATAGAGGCTAATGCTCACTCCAGCATAAACAAAGACACACTGATAGAATTGAAGAAGGAAATACTAGTACAAAAATACGAGGGTTGAAGCAGTGGTGGAGGAAGTGGCTGTGGCATCGTCAGTCAGTGTGGCTTTGTTTATGCTGGAGTGAACATTAGCCTCCGAGCTCTTCCAAACATTTCACAATAATTCGCTGTGTTTGGTGCTTGCAGATTGAGTGCGACTGCCACATAATTAACCATGGGCCCAAAGAAACTTGCTAGTGCCAGCCCTTTGGTAAAGAAATTAAGAAGCACAATAGAAGTGAAGAAAGAAATTGTACTAAAATACGAGCACTGCACCACAGTGGTTGAGGCTGTGGTGGAGGCAGTGGTTGAGGCACTGATATTTAATAACATACATGTTATTAAACCATAACATGTATGTATTTAGTACAATATTTTACGTTTCGATGTATTTTATGATTGTTCATGGTTCAACAAGTTAAGGAAGCAGTATTGTATTATATTTCCCTAAAATATATTGGGGCACCAAACATTCGCAATTTTTCAACATTCGAGAGGCTCTTGATCTCCTAACCCTCGCGAATGTTGAGGGAAACCTGTACACAATAAATTTAAAACACTTGAAATTTTGTAAAGTTTACAGACATAATGGAGAGATGGGATCACTGAAAATGTAAACAAGCTGGGTGGCACAAGGTGACCATCTTATCAAGCCTGGTTAGAAGGGGGGTCCGTATATTGAGTTTCAGTCTTAATTTTTAATGTTCGTATTAGCGAAATGCCATAAAGTGGGGTCCTACTGTATAAGTGTTCCTTTCAAAGTACAGTGGTACCCAGAGTTTTGAACTTTCTTCATTCCAGAAGGCCGTTTCAAGTGCCATTACTGAATGAATTTATTCCCATAAGGAATAATGTAAATTAGATTAGTCCATTTCAGACACACAAAAATACACTTACAGAAGCACTTACAATAATACACTTATATAATTGGTCAAGTTGGGAGCAGTTCGAAACTCGCGGTACCACTGTACCTTCAGTGATATACTGTACTGAGGAATGACCTTTGATCTGTGCATGTCAGGTTAAGAATGTTCAGTTATCACTCCATATAATGGACCTCAGCAATACAGCCTCTCCTCACTTGACGACGGAGTTCCGTTCCTACGACCACATCATTAAATTAATTAGTCACTAAGTAAGGAGCATACTATAATGGTAGTGAGTTTGTTTCAACAATCTTTGATATTGTTTTAATGTCACCTTAACACTATTTATAACATTTCTGGAATATTTTTCAATGTTTATACAGTATTTTTTATATTATTATTTTTATTAACACACTGGCCAATTCCCACCAAGGCAGGGTGGCCTGAAAAAGAAAAACTTTCACCATCATTCACTCCATCACTGTCTTGCCAGAAGGGTGCTTTACACTACAGTTTTTAAACTGCAACATTAACACCCCTCCTTCAGAGTGCAGGCACTGTACTTCCCATCTCCAGGACTCAAGTCCGGCCTGCCGGTTTCCCTGAATCCCTTCATAAATGTTACTTTGCTCAAACTCCAACAGCACATCAAGTATTAAAAACCATTTGTCTCCATTCACTCCTATCAGTAGTGTACTGCATATTGAAATAAACAGAATAGAGGAACTCAGCTCTAATACACATTATTTAGGTTTGAATACTAGACAGAAAGCCTGTCCTAAGTCTGAGGCATCGGTAAACGAGTATGTTGCTAAGTGAGGTGAAGCTGTAGTTAAAATATGCTGGGTAAATTGTACTTTTAACTGCTATATTTTCAATGTTTATGCAACATACCTGCAAATTGTGTGTGCAGCTCTATATTAAATGCAAATGGCAAGTCAAAGATCCTTTATAAATGCAGTGCCTGTTAGTTTAGGTAATATATTGATTATTCTTGGTCTCCATGATAATGTTCTAAGAAAAAAACTTAAAAATAGACTAAAAATTACATACCAAAAATAAGATGGTGATTCAACCTTGGCCAGGATCCTAGTTAACATGTAGGTGAAGATCAATTACAACTGAAATGATTAATGTGGCAAATAAAGTAAAGCATCTCAAACTAACCCATGCAAAATTGTTAACTAGTACTGTCCAGAATACCTGGCTACAAAGTTTGTCAAATTTAGAATTACAAGTTACGATGTTACTAGGGAATGTGAATATAATTGCTGGTGGCCAGGCCTCAACCACCTTTTATTACACATTGATAAAGGAGTAGCATGAATTGCTTGCTCATGCAAAAGTCAGTTTTAGTATATAAATTAAGATTACAGTTTATGACAGCTACTAGACTGATCTTGGCCATTAATTATGCTTTGAATTACAAAATGTTAAGTTAGTCGGTAAACAGATTCATCTCTAATGGTAGTGGGTTTGTGTCAACCATCTTTGATATTGTTTTAATGTCACAGTCTGCACCGTTTATAACATTTCTGGTATATTTTTAAATGTTTACACAGTAGTGCATTGTATATTGTATTAAACGGAATAGAGAAAATGAGCTCTAATATATATTTAGGTATGCACACTGGGCAGAAA
>NC_069458.1:9665736-9786633 GCF_026875155.1 Cherax quadricarinatus | reverse complement strand
AAAGGCTTGGAGAAGTCTGGAGACAAAAGAATGGGTGCAGTACACAGTAATCTTTTTGCTTTTTGCTTTTTTGATCGGCAAAAAGCAGTTTGACATTCTGGCGTCCAATTAAAGGGAACTTTGTGACTGGTAAGAGGTAAGAGACGCTACAATATCCGAAAATTTTTTACAGAATTTTCTGTAAAATCCTATCATGCCTAGGAAACGTTGAAGAGATTTCCTATCATGGGGAACTGGATAATCTTTAACCCCTTGACTGTCGCAACCCCCAATCCTGAGGTGTCTCCTGGTGTCGCAAAATTTAAAAAAAAAATTGTTTTTCTTATAAAATGATAGAGAATCTTTTCTCGATTGTAAGGACACCATAAAAACGATATTTGATGGAAAACTGATAGAATTACGCTCTTGTAAAGTTAGCGACCTTGGCGATATTTACAAATCGGTGATTTCGCCCACTTTGAGCCCTATTTTCGGCTAATTCCATTGTTCCAGTCGACCAGACTCATAGCTGTCTCTTTAGAACTCCATTTTTTCTATCGATTGAGTACAAGAAACTGTCCATTTACCAATTTCAACTACCCAATAATGTGGTCAGAAATTTGCAATTTGGCCGATTTTCACGAAAATTAAAAAATACGACAATTTCAAAATAAGGTCCAGAATGAACAATGCAGACATTCCTGGCTCTAAAATAACATCTTCCTTATTCATCAGTCACGTCTTCAGGCCCCTCTGATATTACTCTTGCTTTTTATTTTGAATTTTTATTCAGACAAAAAATAGAAGATTTACTGTTATGCAGATTACTGCAATATTGTAATATTTGTACAAATAATGTCAACCCATTCATGACTGCATATTAGAATGGCTAGTTGGACATTTATTGGACAATGACATCATTTGTTTACTTTTGAGCATCGGCAAAAAGTTGAACATTTCCCCTACTTTGAGCTACATTTCCAGGTTCTTTTTATAGTAAAATCAGTTAAAATCACATCTATTTCTTTTATAAGTTTTCCATTCTATCAAATGAGACCAAGAAAATGAGTATATAGTGGACCCCTGGTATTTGATGGCATCGGTATCCGTTAAATCCGGTATTTGATACATTTTAACCCTTTGACTGTCGCAGGCCCCTTTCTGAAACTGTCATTCTATGTCGCAAAATATTCGAAAAAAAAAAAAAAAATTTTCTTACGAAAATGTTAGGATTATTTTTCCGAGTGTTTTAAGCCTAAAAAAAATTTTTTGCCATGAGTACTTCCCGAGATATAGAGCCACAAAGTTTGCAGAAAGTGAGGTGCGTACGGCAACAGCGGCAACTGCCGCCCATCCGGTATTCTTTTATTTTTATTATTTTATTTTTATTATCACACTGGCAGGGTGGCCCGAAAAAGAAAAACTTTCACCATCATTCACTCCATCACTGTCTTGCCAGAAGGGTGCTTTACACTACAGTTTTTAAACTGCAACATTAACACCCCTCCTTCAGAGTGCAGGCACTGTACTTCCCATCTCCAGGACTCAAGTCCGGCCTGCCAGTTTCCCTGAACCCCTTCATAAATGTTACTTTGCTCACACTCCAACAGCACGTCAAGTATTAAAAACCATTTGTCTCCATTCACTCCTGTCAAACACGCTCACGCATGCCTGCTGGAAGTCCAAGCCCCTCGCACACAAAACCTCCTTTACCCCCCCTCCCTCCAACCTTTCCTTGGCCGACCCCTACCCCACCTTCCTTCCACTACTGACTGATACACTCTTGAAGTTATTCTGTTTCGCTCCATTCTCTCCACATGTCCGAACCACCTCAACAACCCTTCCTCAGCCCTCTGGACAACAGTTTTGGTAATCCCGCACCTCCTCCTAACTTCCAAACTACGAATTCTCTGCATTATATTCACACCACACATTGCTCTCAGACATGACATCTCCACTGCCTCCAGCCTTCTCCTCGCTGCAACATTCATCACTCTTGCTTCACACCCATATAAGAGCGTTGGTAAAACTATACTCTCATACATTCCCCTCTTTTTCCTCCAAGGACAAAGTTCTTTGTCTCCACAGACTCCTAAGTGCACCACTCACCCTTTTCCCCTCATCAATACTATGATTCACCTCATTTTTCATTACCCATCCGCTGACACGTCCACTTCCCAAATATCTGAATACATTCACCCCCTCCATACTCTCTCCCCCCAATCTGATATCCAATATTTCATCACCTAATTTTTTTGTTATCCTCATAACCTTACTCTTTCCTGTTTTCACTTTCAATTTTCTTCTTTTGCACACCCTACCAAATTCATCCACCATCTCTGCAACTTCTCTTCAGAATCTCCCAAGAGCACAGTGTCATTCAGCAAAGAGCAGCTGTGACAACTCCCACTTTGTGTGTGATTCTTATCTTTTACTCCACGCCTCTTGCCAAGACCCTCGCATTTACTTCTCTTACAACCCCATCTATAAATATATTAAACAACCATGGTGACATCACACATCCTTGTCTAAGGCCTACTTTTTCTGGAAAAAATTTCCCTCTTTCTACATACTCTAACTTGAGCCTCACTATCCTCGTAAAAACTCTTCACTGCTTTCAGTAACCTACCTCCTACACCATACACTTGCAACATCTGCCACATTGCCCCCCTATCCACCCTATCATACGCCTTTTCCAAATCCTTAAATGCCACAAAGACCTCTTTAGCCTTATCTAAATACTGTTCACTTATATGTTTCACTGTAAACACCTGGTCCACACACTCCTTACCTTTCCTAAAGCCTCCTTGTTCATCTGCTATCCTATTCTCCGTCTTACTCTTAATTCTTTCAATTATAACTCTACCATACACTTTACCAGGTATACTCAACAGGCTTATCCCCCTATAATTTTTGCACTCTCTTTTATCCTCTTTGCCTTTATACAAAGGAACTATACATGCTCTCTGCCAATCCCTAGGTACCTTACCCTCTTCCATACATTTATTAAATAATTGCACCAACCACTCCAAAACTATATCCCCACCTGCTGTTAACATTTCTATCTTTATCCCATCAATCCGGCTGCCTTACCCCCTTTCATTTTACCTACTGCCTCACGAACTTCCCCCACACTCACAACTGGCTCTTCCTCACTCCTACAAGATGTTATTCCCCCTTGCCCTATACACGAAATCACAGCTTCCCTATCTTCATCAACATTTAACAATTCCTCAAAATATTCCCTCCATCTTCCCAAACCTCTAACTCTCCATTTTAAAAACTCCCTCTCCTATTTTTTAAATGACAAAACTATTTTTTTCTAGGGTTTCTTAAATTGTTAATCCACTCCCAAAAATTTTCTATTTTAACAAAATTTTTTTGATAAACATCCACCCACCTCTCATTTTTCTCTCTTTTTTCATTGCTTTACCACTCTCTTTAAACCCCTCCTTTTCTCCATAACTCTTCCCTCCTTTCAAACCTTTTTCCCACTTTTTAAAAACTTCTCATAGCTAACTTTTTTTTCCCCTTTTACTCTCTTTACATCATCATTCCACCAATCCTCCTCTTCCCCCCTGCCCCACTTTTTCCCGTAACCCAAACTTTCTGAACACCTAACACTACATTTTTTAAACCCACCCCATACCCCTTCGACCCCATTGCCTATCCTCATTTCCCATCTACCTCCAATAGCTGTTTAATCTTACCCCAATGCCTCCTCTTTTTGTTTTTTAAACCCTTCACCCCCCCCGATCTCTATTTTCCTTGAAACCCATCTACCTTTTTTTCTCAGTGTACACAACTAAAAGTGATCTGATATTTGTGGCCCCTCTATAAACATTACATCCGAAGTCTACTCAACATCTTTTTTTCTACCAAACTAACCCCAAACTACTGTCATTTCGCCCTACATCAATTTTTGATATTTTTTTATCCTCTTTTTCTTTAAAAAATGTATTCCTAAACTAAACCCCTTTCTTACAAAGTTCAATCAAAGGGCCCCCTTATCATTTTCACCTGGGCCCCCAAACTTTCTTACCACACCCTCTAAAAATAATAAAATATCTTTATTTTCACACGACATGTACAAAATACAGGGTTACTGACATCAGTACATACTGTTGTTAGAAAGCCGCTTGTTATGCAGAATATATCAAAAAAATTTGGTCATGTCCCCGGGTTTCCCCCCACCCGTGAATAACAGCCAGGTCCCTTTTCTGGGGTCAAGCCAGTGTAAAAAAAACTTAATTTTCACCCCGGGGAATCTAACCAAAAATCTTAGGCTAACCCCAACAGGGGCAAAAAATAACCAGTTAATTTTTTTTTTGGGTTATCCTAGGTTTTTCAATATCTGCTTGTGTGATAATTTAGGAGAAAATTTAACTTTTTTGTTTATTTTTGGTGCAGTAATTAATTAAATTAGTCCTTTGTAAACCCGTTTTTTAAAAAAGACCAAGACAGGGAAAGGAAAATTTTTAACATATCCCTTTTAAAAATCCTTCGCCCGCTTTTAAGCCAAATAATCATTCTGGAGAATTTTAAATTTAGGTCCCAAGGCCCCAACTAACCAATTTAAGAATTTTAAAAAAAAATTTGTTTTTTTTCTTGAAAAAACAGAGAATTTTTTTAAGGAATAAAACAAAAAGTACGAAATTTGGTGGAAAATTGACGATATTATGCTCTCGCGAATTTTGATGTGTCAGCGATATTTACGAATCGGCGATTTTGCCGACTTTGACTCCCATTTTAGGCCAATTACATAATTCCAATCAACCAAATTCTTAGCTATTTCACTAGTATTACTTCTATTCTATCGATTGAGCACAAGAAATCGCCAAGTCAGCTGATTCAACTACAAAATAAAGTGATCGGAAATTGTTAATTTGGCCAATTTAACACAAAGTTCAAAGTATTCCAATTTCAAAATAGGGTCCAGAATGAACAATGTAGGCATTCCTGCACTAAACTAACATTTCCTCTGTTCATTAGTTATGTTTTGAGGCTTTACAAATAAATTCCATTTTGATTTTTTATTCACATAATGAATTTTTATTCACACCAAAAAATAGAAGATTTACTCTTATGCAATACTGTAATAATTGTATAAATATCATCACCATATTTGTGAATGTATATTAGACCCACCAGCTGACGTGTATTAGATGTGTGAGGTCGTTTGTTTACTCTTGAATATCGGCAAAAATTTAACATTTCCGCTACTTTGAGCTCAGTTTCAAGCCATTTCCAATGCTAAAACCAATCAAAATCATCTCTATTTCTGTAATATGTCTTCCATTCTATCAAATGAGACCAAGAAATCGCAAATACAACTATACACAGTGTGCTGCAGGATCTGTTTTATGTGGTGCACACATACCACATAGATGTATTCTCTCATATCTAGGCCCAAATGTACCACTCACAGTTTATCAGAGTGAGCTGAGCTCATGGCGTAGATCTACGGTTTGGACCCTGAACGTAAAGCCGTAGATCTACGGGATGGACCCTGAAAGGGTTAACATGTTTTACGTTATTTATATTGTTTATTATGTCATATTAGATCAATTGTGATAGGCAAATAAGCTGTAGTGTTGATATTAGCGTAATAATAAAGCATATTCTCCTGCTTCATGAGACTGAGCTCATGGCAACCGGCAGTGGCTTCAAAGCCACCTTATCTTTAATGGATAATGTACTGTGTAGGTGCTTTACATAATGAGAAGCATTTCTTTTATTCACTGGAACCATGGCTAGGGTTAAAAGTAAGCAGGTTAAAACAATAAATGGAGAAAAAGAAATTGGAATGACTTATGCAGCAAGTAGCGCCACCAAACAGTACCAGCAGGTTGGTGTGGCAACCCTGGAAATTTGAAATTATGCTAGCCTAAATTAGTGCTGAATAACTGAAGGAACCGAATAACTGATTGCCGGATTTGTGATGGCGGACCTGTATAGGCCAATATCAAACTTATCATTGGAAATCCAAAATTTTCGGGGAAACTGGGCCCCCAGGGACTATTTTCCCATTAATAATGGCACAAAACAAAACTCAACCCCTCCCAAATTTGGTTTCGGGAAAAATAAAACCCTTTTAATGATCAATTGAAAAATTCCCTAGTCTGCTTTAAAACAGAAATTGCAAAAAAAGGGAAATTTCCCCGACGGGAAATTTTTAAACGGGACCTTAAAAAAGCTTTTAAGTCCACAAAGGGGCCCTAAAATCTGAAAAAACCCTTCCTGAAAACTCAAGAATTTCCCAGACACATTCATAAACCTTCAAAAACTACGGGGGTTTATCCCCTGATACACCCCCATAAAACTACATAAAAAACTACCTTTTTTGGGTTTAACCACTAACACTCACTAACCCATTTATTTTTTTTTTTAATTTTATTTAAATTTAAAAATTTGAGCACACATACAGAGGTAAAAAAAATACAAAATAAGAACGGGCATGCCAAAGCCATTAAACAATCCCTTTAGCATTACGGGCGGGGTTTAAAAATTTAAACTTAAGTTTAAACTAAGCAATGTAAAATCATGTTTAAAACTTTACTGTAAAACAATTACAATAAAGCACAAGTGAGTAAAAACAAAAAACAGGTTATTTTTTTTAATTTTTTTAAAATTAAATTTTTTTTCCCAAAAATTTGACCACATCAGGAAACCAAAAAAATCCCGTAAGGGGGGGGCCATGCCAAAACCATTTTTAAACTATGCAAAAGCTTTTACGGGCTGGTTTAAAAATTTAAAATTTTAAGATTAACAAAGAAAATGATAAAATTTCAGTTTTAAAACATTAAGGAAAAAAACAGTTTTACAATAAAGCACAAGTGAGTATTAAAAAGACGGGTTCTTTATGGTTGCTTCATCATTGAAGGTTCTGTTAGGTAGGTTTTTAAAAAATAATAAAGTTAGATTGGTTTTTAGGTTTAAAAAAATTTATTGATCCCAATTGGAGAAATATTTAAGAAATACAATTTTTAAGGTTTCAGTTTTTCAGAAATTTTTTTTGGTTTTGGGTGAGAAAGTGATCTTTGAGAAGAGACTTAAATTTTAAATAAACAGGTTTTTGTTTTTTTTTTTATTTACAGGAATGAATTCCAAAATTTTGGGGCCCCTTTATTTTGTTTGATTTTTTGCATGTGTGAGATGGACACGAGGAACATTTTAGTTTTGGGAAAATTAAGGTAGGAGTAGATTGGGTTTATAAAATTAAAATTTTTCCCGAAGTTTTTTTGAGAGAGGGTGAAAGTTGGTTTTGGGCCAATTGTTATTAAACTCTTTTTTGGTCCCCTTTCCTTTGGGGATCGGGGTACCCTTGCTTTTTTTAGTACTTTTGGGGGAAGGGTGGAGGATTAATGGTTTGTTAAAGAGTTTTGCAATATTGGTAAAAGGGCACTTGTGACACTTTTTTGTAAAAAAAAGGGTGGTAAGGTTTTTAAAATTCTCCTCCCTTTTTTTTTAAAGTGCGTTGATAAAAGGGGGGGACTTGAAAGGGTTTAGTCGGAGCAAAGGAAAGTTTTTGGCCGGGTGAAGGTATCTTTTTGGGGGGGTATCTGATTTGGGAAAATTTATTGGAAAGGGGTTTTGTCCCAAAATAGGGGAAAAAGAAATAAATTGGCCCTGTTTGTTTTTCTGTTGGGGGGATTTGGGGGTTTAAATCTGTTTTTGTAATTTTTTTTTCCCGCTTTTTCCGTGATACCCTTTTTTGCCCCCCAAAATTTTTCTGATGGGGGTTTTTCCAGGTCTTTTTTTTATAAACCTCGTAAGTTGGATAATCTGTTTTTCAAAAAATTTTTTTTTTGGGCCCTTCTTTAAAGGGCCCTGGTTGGGTTTGACGAGTAAGGTTTTGTTTGGTTTTGGTTAGTAAACCCATTCTGTACTTTTTTTCCCATATTGGTTTTTTTTTTTTAAAGGGTTTGAGAATGCTGGGTGTTAGCCAGGGACTGTTCGGGTCTTTTGGGCTGTCATCTGTTTATTTTTTTAGGGCAGGGGTTTTGTTATAGAGGTTTTGGGGGTTTTTTTTAAAAAAATTATTAATACATTCTTTAAATATCTGTAAGGTTTTTCTAGCTCAGTTCCAATCAAGTTTTAAAAATTGCTGTTGGGGAATTTAATTAATGGCTCCCTCATTGTGAATTAAAAGGTGATTTTTAGTGTGTTTGGGGGTAGTTTCCCCAAGATTGTTTGAGGAAAGAAGGGTAGGGGTTTCTGTGGAAAATTATCTTTAATTTAAATCCCTGTTTTTTAAAAAGGGTATATGGTTGGGCCCAGATGTGGTCAAGTGGGGAAAAAACACGGGTTCTCTTTTAACCCTTTTTGGGTTTTTTTCTTTTGGGTTTAAGTAACATACATTTTACTCTTTGGTTTGTAAATTTCGGGAAAAACGTGGGGGGTCCTGGTCCCTTTATAAACCCCTGAGGTTTGTTTTGTTTTATTTGGGCACCGAATTTTAATTTTGACTTGGCAAGGGAGGGGAATCAGTTTATATGTGGGAATTTTTTGGGGGGTAAAAGTTAAAATGGTTGCATGCATTTTGTACTTCATTGTATGGATTTATGTTTGGTATTTTTTTATTTAAAAAATAATAAAATTTTAGTTGGGGTTTTTGGGTTTTAAAACTTTTAAATGTGATATAATTGTGAGAAACATTTTAAGAAAACAATTTAAAAAGGGTTCTTTATTCATTATTTTTTTGGGTTTTGGGTGAGTAAGTGATCTTTGGGAAGGACTTAAATTTTTATGAACAGGTAGTGTTTTTTTATATTTAAAAAGGTAATAAAATTTCCGATTTTAGGGCCTTTTAATTTTGCATTGATTTTGGGGGCTTTAGTGTGAGATGGAAAACGAGGAACATAAAAAGAGTGATTCGTGCCTTGGTTATGGTCAGTTTTCTTTTTGGGGGTTGGGCAAGGAGATTTTAAAGGGGAAGGGTTTAATTTTAAAGGGTTTAAGTGTTTATGTATGTAAAAAAGTTCAAAAATAATAGGGATGTTTTTTTTTGGGGAGGGGTTTTGAGTTTTTTGGGAATTTTGGGGTGGATGTTCCGGCCTGTAGTGAGAATTTTTTTATCATTCTGACTGCAGCCTTTTTTTTGGGTAATTATTTGGTCTGAGGGGTTTAAAATTGTTTTTTGGAGCCCCATGCACAAATTCCATGGGTTTAGTGGGGGAAAATTTAAGAGATTTGAAAAAGGGGGCCCAGGAGCGCTACTGGAAAAAAAATAGTACCGATCTTCGATAGAAATTGCTACAGTTTGGGAAAAATTTTTTCTTAAAAATTTTGTTTTTAAAAGTGAAATGGAATTTGAGTCTTTTAAATAAAGGGGGGATTCCTAAAAATTTTTCCCCTTGTTAGCTTTGTGATGGGTTTGATCCGTTTATTCTTTAAAGTTAAGGGGCTTCTGGGGGCTCTTTTTCCCAAAACTGAATGAAGTAGGTTTTTTTCAATTTTTTATTTGGTAAGTTTGTTAGCCCCTCATCCGGGAAAGGATTTTTTTCTGTAATTCGGTTGTTTCCCATTTTGGGCAAAGCTTTGACTGGGTTTCGAGGTGAGAAAAGGGAGTATGTAGTGTCATCTGCAAATAGGTGGGTTTGGTTAATTGCAAGCATTTGGTAGGTAAATTTTGTATAGGAGAAAGGAAGAGGGCCCAAAGGGGTACTTCCCCTGTGGGAAAAACCCAAAACCTGTAATTGGTTGCGCAGAAGATTTTTGGGCCCCCATTTGCAAAATATTGGTTCTTTTTGCTGGGTAGGGACTTGGGGTAGTTGAGGGAGTGCTCTCTAATACCATATTTGTCCCAAATTTTTTTACGGGGAGCAAGTCATGGTCAAAAGGGTATCAAAAGCTTTACGAAGTCAATGAAGATCCCCCGTGGGACTTTTTTTTTCCTATTGCAGTGTATATATGTTCTAGCATGTGTAAAAATAGCATCATTAGGGATTTTTTTTAGGGCCCCGAAAACCAAATTGGGGAGGGGTTTTAGAATGTTATGGGAGATGGGTAGGGGTAGAATTTGTTTATTAATTAAAATTTTTTTGAAAAATTTTTGAGAGAGGGTGTAATTTTGGGAAAAAGGGGCCCATAGTTTTTCAAATCTTTTGGTCTCCCCCTTTTTGGTCAGGGTGAAACCCCTTTCTAAATTTTAGAAAATTTTAGGGGAAAGGGGGAGGATTCAATGGGGTTTGTTAAAAAGTGTTGCAAATTTATTGGTTTATAGCACTTTGTGACGCTTTTTTGTATTATAAGGGGGGGTAAGGAAATTTAAAAAACTCCTGCCAGTTTTTTAGTGCGTTGAAAAAAAAGGGAGACTTCGTAGGGTTTGTCAGAGCTAGGAAAAAGTGTGTTCGGGTAGTTGCCAGGGGTAGTCATTTTTGGGGGGGTATTGAGCTTGGGGGTTTTAAATTTGGGAAAAGGGGTTTTTTCCTATAGTGGGGGAAAAAATCAAATTTAGTTGTTTGCTGTTTTGGTTTTGGGGGGAGGGTTTGGGGGTTTAAACTGATTTTTTCTAAAATTTTATTTCGCTAATTTTTGGATAACTTTTTTTTTCCCGAATTTTTGATAGGGGTTTTCCCCGGGCCCTTTTTTTATCAACCTCGTAAGTTTTGGGTAAACTGTTTTCATAATGCAAAATTTTTTTTCCCTTCTTATAGGCGGTTTTGGTTGAGAGTAATGTTTGTTTTTGGGCTCTGGTTAAAGTGACCCTTCTGTACTGTTTTTTTTATTTTTTGTGTTTTTTTATTTATGGATTTGAAATGCTGGTGGGTTTGCCAGGGACTGTTCCCTTCTAGGGGTCATCTTTTAGTTTTTTTGGGCAAATGCTGTTATAAAGGGGGTTTTGGGGTTTTTTTAGAAAAAATTTAAAAAATTCGTCAATATTCTGTATAATTTTTAGCTCGTGTGCCAGTCAATGTTTTTTTTTGCTGTTGTGAAATTTTTAATTGGGTGCCCCATTGTGAAGTTGAAGGTGACTTTAGAAATGTCTTTTGGGGATTTTTCCAAAATATGTTATGGGGGAAAAGGGTGGCGGGGATTTTGTTTCCCGATTTTTAAAAGGGGGTAAGGTGTTTGGCCAGAATTGGGGGTCAAGTAGGGGAAAAGCTAGTCTCTTTTTCCCCCTTGTAGGTTTTTTTTTAGTTTTTTGGGGCAACAAAGCAGTTTTAAACCCTTGTGTTTGGGGAATTCCCGTAACTGTGGGGCCTGGTTTTTGGGGAGGATTTATATTGAAAAACACCTGAGAGTAGAAAAATGATCTTTTGTTCATGCGTGCACAGTTTTCAAAAATTCCTAGGTTTTTTACTAAAATTTTGGGTAATGTTTTTATTGTGGAATTTGTAGATGTTTATTTACTGTGAGAGGTTTTGTTTTGGGATTTGGATTTGAAATTTTTGCTAAAATTTTTAATTTTCCCCCTGTTCCCTCCCTTGTGCAAGTATTTAGTGATACCCTTTTAGTTGGTTGAGTAGTATATAGCTGTGCCAAACCCCCCTTTTTGGTCTGGCCTACCCGTTGTGTATGGGTGTGTAATCAAAGGAAAGCATAGACATCTGTAGTATCAGGCCCTTTTGGCCCGGTTTTTAGTTAGGGAATATTGGGCATATTTGCATACAAGGAATTTAGTAAGCTAGGAGGTCATTTTTTAATGGGTTGCCCTTTAAAAATCTGATATTGTAGTTAAAAAATAGTTAGTTGTTTGGGTCTGAGAATGCCTTTGGGTTGTTCTTTTCGTTAATAAAAAACAGTAACTGTTTTGAATCATTTAAATTTAATTTAAAAAAGAGGTTGGGATCAGGGGTCATGCTTTTTAATCATAAATTTTTTAGTGAACTAAAAGTTAGAATTAAGTTAAAAATAAAAAATAAAATTCTAAAGGGAAAAAAAAAAAAAAAAATTAAACAACCCAATTATTTAACAAAAGTAAAAAATAATGACAAGGAAATTTTTTAAAGCTAAAAAAAAAGGGGACCAAATAAAAGGGACTAAAATAAAATTTTTTGGTGAACAAAATTTAAAATGAAGATCAAAAAATGGAGCTTTGGGAAAAAGTATAGGGGGTACCTTTTAAAAAAGGGAAATTTTTAAAAGTTAGAAATTTTAATATAAAATTAAATTAAAAAAAAGGGGGGCAAAATAAGTTTTTGGTGAACAATAAAAAGGGGGAATCAAAAAAAATGGCTATGGAGTATAATGGCAAAAATAGGAACAATTAATTTTTGCACCTGAGAATAGCAAACCCTTTATTTGTTTAACCCAAATTTCGAAAAAATGATCTAAGGGAGTTATATTTAAAACAAAAAAAAAGGACAAAAAAATATAAAAGGGGCCACAATAAGTAAAGGTTTTAAAAAATTAAAAGGACAGATATCTCTATGAGATAATTTTTGCTTTAGGGGTAAGATCTGATTTGTAATATTAAAAAAAGTTGACATTTATTGCACAATAAAAAAATAAAAAAAAAAAAATGAGGGAGTTGGACCTAGCCCAAAAAATAGTTTTGGGTTTTTTGGGGAAAAAAATAATTGGGAAAATTTTCCCACAAGCACAAACAATTTAAAAAATGACTAAAAAAAAACAAGTTTGTGGTAAACAAAAATTAAATGGACAGGTAAGAACAATGAAAATGGTAATGTTTGGGTTTAAAAAATGATAGTAAGATGGTAGGGCAGGTAAAAAGGAAAAATTTTAAAGGGTTTGGGTTGAATATACAAACTTGAAAATTTTGGGCCCCCAAAATGTTATGGGAAGTATAAAAAAAAAGTTTAAAAAGTACCCAAAAGTAAAATTTTATTTGGGAGTAAATATGGTGTTTAATAAAATTTTAGTAAGTAATAATGATTACAAAAAAAAATGAAAAAGTAAAGTTTATTTTATTAGTATTTTTCCCCTGGTAAATTATACTAGAGGTTATATGGCAAATCGAGGTAAATTTTTAGTACTCTTAAAATATAAAAGTGGTTTTAAAACAAAGGGAAAGGAATTAGACCCAAATAATGGTTATTAAATTTAAATTATAGTAAAAAATGATAAAATTTTTTAAATTTTTTTAGGTAATATCAATTGATAGTATTTTAAAAAAATTTTGAGGTAGTAATATGGACAAGGAAAATATCAATTTTAAATAAAGTTTTTAAACCCAAAAAATAGTAAAAAAAGAAAATTACATAAGGTGACTTTCTCTTACTAGTAAAATCATAAATGGGTAGTTAAATTTTTTAAAAAACTAAGGATTGCAATTTAAATTTGAACAATAATTGAGGGAAAACGTTTCACTACACACGTAGGCTTTTTAAATTGGACATTAAAACTTAAAATTTTAAAAAAATGAAACCTAACCCGGGCCCCTAAAATTTGCCTGTGATACTTTAATATAGAAAAAAAATGTTCAGTGCCAAAACAAAAGCAATTTACATTGCTAAACTCACTAACTATGTTTAGTTTTGGGGGCCCGGGGGCCTGGTGGCTTAAGCTCCCCCCCCCACCACTTTGGGGGGCCCGGGGTTTTGATTCCCGGCGGGGAAACATTTTTAAACATTTCCTTACACCCGTTGTCCGTTCACCTTGCAGTAAATAGGACCTGGGGGTTTTGTCGCTGGTGTGGGTCCCATCATGGGGGACAAATTAACCCCTTTTTAGGGTTTGGACGTATAGTACGTCTTTTCCCCGCAGGGGTTTTTGACTACTAGGTAAGCACAAATTTCCCAGCGCCGTTCCCAAACTCGCGGGGGAAAAAGGTGGTAAGGGCCCTTTAAGTG
The DNA here is from genome assembly GCF_026875155.1 of Cherax quadricarinatus. Lineage (NCBI taxonomy): Eukaryota > Metazoa > Arthropoda > Malacostraca > Decapoda > Parastacidae > Cherax > Cherax quadricarinatus. Next base: position 9,772,897 of record NC_069458.1, on the reverse strand, counting down.
AGAGAAGGGCTGTGGGGGTGGGGTGCGGGGAAAAAAAAAAATCTGGGGACCCCGTGGGGCATTGGGGGGAAAAGCCATCTTAGTAAACAAGGGCCACCAGCCTCGCGGAAGGAAATCCTCATCCCTCGGCAAATTGGGACAATTTTTTTCCCCAGTGACAGTTCTAAAACAGGGTGGGGAAATTCCAGTGAAAATGAGTTTTTTTACAAAGGTTTTTGGGGGGGGTTTTTAACCCCAAACAAAAGACCATAATATCGGTAATAGTTGATGGAAAAAACCCCCGACGACCCCCAGCCCCTTTTTACCTCTGGTGCTGGGCCGTCTTTTTTCACCCTTCAAATTGTAAACCCGAATCCCAAAGAGGAAACTTCTATTTTTTTCCCCAAAACCCCGACTCAGATGGAGCATGGGGGTTTAGTGATAGGGGAATATTAAACTACAAGCTCTTTAAAAATAGTTCCAGTAAATGAAAATTTTAAGTGAATATTCCCCGTGAAGCGTCAGTATATACCCCAATATATGGGCTTTGGGAGGTTTTCCATATGCTTTCCAAGGGGGAAAGGGGTGCATTCCCGGGGGACAAACCCGTGGCTGTACCCCAAAGGGAAAAGAGGGAAAAAAGACGATGTACTTGGCCCAAATTGGGGTGGAAAATGTGCGTGGTGGTGGTGGTTTCCGGGGGTGAAAGGCCCCCACAAATGGGCCATGCTGCCCCCCACGCTGCCCCCCGCCGGTGCCAGACGTATAAAACCCCAGCCTGGTTGGTCAGGTTCTGACTTTAAGGGGGCCCGTCCCGGGGCCTTCTTGAAAAACAAACCCCAAGGGGCTTTGGTAAACCCTTTTTATACAGTTTAAAACGGTTTAAAATTTAACCCCGGAAATTACTTTCAAGGAAAAAAACCGTTTTGGTAAAACCCGTGTTTGATGAACTGAAAAAATTAAAAGGGGAAAAAAAGGGTTAATTCCTGAGAACCCCAAAAAACCAAAACAACTTTTTTTTCAAAAATAAAATTTAATATGTAATTGTTGGGTTCCCTTGTTGTGATGTACAGTGGAAACCTCGGTTAATGCCTTTAAATCCGTTCCCCAGGAGCTAGCCTTTAACCCAAATTTTTGCCTTTAAGTGGCCTGGTGGCCTTGGGGGCTAAACCCCCGTTTCAAACACAGGGCCCGGGGGTTCCCATTCCCCGGCCAGGGGGAAAAATTTCGGGCACGTTTTCCTTTTACACCTGTTGTCCTGTACACCTAGCAGCAATGTTTGTCGACTGGTGTGGGGCGCATCCCGGGGGGCAAGATTGAGGACTCCAATGGAAAAAGTTTGCTTCGAGGGCAAATGACCCTTTCTTTTGGGGTTTTCCTGGGGGGGCTAACCCTCCAGGGTTAAAAATTCAAAAAATATTAACTTAAACTTCCCAAATGAATTAAATTTTCCCCCTAAGAAATAATGGAAATCCCGTTAAAACCCCTTTTAGGGTTGGTGCCGTACAGTCGCTTAAGCACCCGGGGTTTTGTGTGTAATGTACGCATTTAAAATTTTAGCAACCCTTTAAATTTAAATAGGGAGGGGCTTTTTGCCTACATGTGATAGACTGGGTCTATGGGTAAAATGTGCCCAGAAAGGGAAAAAAAATTAAAGCCCCCGCATTTCATTGTGGGAAATGGTAAATTTAGTGCACCTTTGCGCTAAGCCAAGGTAAGGGAAAACCTCCCCTCAAGCGTCTGAGTGGTGGGGAAAGGCTTTAAGGGGGGTGGGAGGGAGTGGGGGTAAAGGGAAAGGGAGCTGGCCCTTTCTGGCCCGGGCCGGCTGGTTGGCTTTGGCCCGCTTGGCTGACTTGGGCTGGCTTCGGGGTTCTAACTGGGGGGGCTGGTGGTTGGGAAAGATTTTTTGAAAAAGATTTAAGTTACAAAGGCCCTAAAATGAAAACACCCTTCCTGAATAACTCAGAACGGGCAGACAATTCATCACCTTCAAATAGGGGGGTGTATCTCCCTGATAACCCCCATCAAATACATGAAAACTACCTTGTGGTTTCACACTAACATCACTCCCCCTTTTTATTTTTATTTATTTATTTACAATTTGGGAGCACACATACAGGGGGTACAAAAAAATACAGATAAGAACGCATGCCAAACCCAAATTATACTAGCATAGCTTACGGGGGTTAAAATTTAACTAAGATTAACTAAGCAATGATTGAAAACGTGATAAAACTTACTGTAACAGATTACTATAAAGCACAAGTGAGTATTACAAAACGGGTCATATTTATTTATTTATTTATTTTTTTATTTCAATTGAGCACACATACAGAGGTACAAAAAAATACAGATAAGACAGCATGCCACAGCCACTTATCTATGCATAGCATTACGGGCTGGTTAAAATACTTAAGTTTAAACTAAGCAAGGGATGGAAATCGTGATAAAACATTATGTAAACAATTACTAAAAGACAAGGGTATTAAAAAGCCCGTCTATGGGTTCATTCATCATAGAAGGATTCTGTTAGGTGTGTATTTAAAAATATAAAGTTTAGATTCGGTTTTAGGTTTAAATTATGTGATACAATTGGGAAATATTTAAGATATACAATTAAAAGGTTCATTATTCAGTATTTATTTGGTTTGGGTGGAGTAATGACCCTTTGAGAGAGACTTGAATTATAAACAGGTAGTGTTCTTTTTTTATTTACGGTATAAATTTCCAGATTTTAGGGCCTTTTATGTGCATTGAGTTTTTGCATAGTGGTGAGATGGACACGAGGAACATGTTTATGTTTTGGGAAAAGGTAGGAGAATTCGTTTTTGAATTAATTTTTTGAAGAAATTTTGAGAAGGTGTAAGTTGGATATTTGGCATTGTTATTCCAACTTCCCGTTGGTCTCCTCCTTTGTGATCGGGGGGACCCTTGCTATTTTGATACTGTAGGGAATTGGAGGATTCAATGATTTGTTAAAGATGTTGCAATGATTGGATAGCACTTGTGACACTTTTTTGTATATAAAGGGGTAGGTATTTAAATTCCTGCTGTTTTTATGCGTTGATAATAAGGGACTTCGTATGGGGTTTGTCGGAGCTAGGAACAGTTTTGGGGGGGGAAAGGTAGTAAATTTGGGGGGGTATCTGAGTTTGGGATTTTTTGGGCAAGGTTTTGTCCTATAGTGGAAAGAAATCATTGAGTCGGGTTTTGCTTTTTCCCTTTTTGGGGGATTTGGGGTTCATCTGTTTTGCTAATTTTTTTTTCGCTTTTTTCCGTGAAATCTTTTTTTTTCCCCAGAATTTCTGATAGGGTTTTCCCAAGGTCTTTTTTAAAACACCTCGTAAGTTGGAAAAATCTGTTTTCTTAATAAAAAATCCCAATTTTTTTGCCCTCTTATCAGGTTTTTTTTGGGATTGAGAGTAACGTTTTTTTTGGTCCTGGTTATTGACCCTTTCTGTACTGTTTTTCATATTGGGTTTTTTATTTAGGGGATTTGAGAATCCCTGGGGGGGTTACCCGGGGGACTTTTTTCATCTTTTTGCTGCACTGTTTAGTTTTTTTAGGGCAGTGCTTTTTTATGGGAGGTTTTGGGGTTTTTTTTTTAGAAAATTTTTAAAATCATTCGCCCAATATCTGAAATGGTTTCTGGGCTCAGTGTGCCAACCCAATTTTTTGCTTTTTGCTTTTTTGTAAATTATTAATGGCTGCCTCTTTGTGAATTTCTGAAGGTGATTTTAGTAGTGCCCTTGGGGTTTATTTACCAAGGTTTTATGGGGAAAGTAGGGTAGGGGGGTCTGGGTTTTTATCTGAAATTTTATCCTGTTTTAAAGGGGGATATGGTGTTGGTCCAGGTGGCCCAAGTGGGGGAAAAACTAGTCTCTGTAACTCTTGTGGGTTTTTGGGTTACTTTTGGTAGAAAACATACAGTTACTCTTTGGGTTGTTTGTAAATTTCCCAGAAAACGTGTGGGTCCTGGTCGGGCAGGGGGTTTTATATTAAAGTCACCTGAGAGTAGAAATTTTATTTTTGTTCATCCCGTCTTTCATTTACTTACTTCCTAGATTTTGACTAAATTGGAATTTTTTGACTGTAAAAACCTGTAGATGTTTTTTAATTGTAAAGGGGTTTTTGTAGGTACTTGGTTTTGTTTTTTAGCTTTAAATGGTTGATGCATTTTTGTACTTTCATTTCGAAATGGATTTTCCCCGGTTAGGAGTGTATTTAAAAAATAAGGGAAGTTAGTTTGGGTTTTGGGTTTAACATTTTTTTGTGATAAAATTTGTGAAAAAACCTTTTTTAAGTATAAAATTTATAAGGTTCATTTAAATTCATATTTTTTGGGGTTTTGGGGGGAGTAAGTGATTTTTGGGGAAGAGACTTGAATTTTTAAAACAGGTAGGTTTTTTTTTTAAAATTTTACAGGTAATAAAATTCCAGATTTTAGGGCCTTTTTGTATTGATTTATTGCTTTGTGTAGATGGACCAGAGGAACATCAAAGAGTAAAGGTCCCTTGGGGTTATGGTCATGTGTTCTTTTTAGGTTGGCAAGGAGTTGTTTTGAGGGGGGGTTAATATCAGAGTAAGGGTTCTATGTAAGTAAAAAGTTCAATAATAAGTTAAAGGATGTTTTTTTATGGTGATAGGTTTAGTGGTTTTTTTAAAAATTTTTTGGAGTGTGCTGCCTTAGTGAGAAATTTTTTATCATTTTTATGCAGCCTTTTGTTGGGGGGAATTTGTGTCTGGATGGTTTAAAATTTTTGTTGAGCCCCCTGCACAAAAATTCCCTAGGGGAGATAGGGGTAAAAAAAGAGAGTGATAAAGGGGCCCGGAGCGCTGACGTGAAACCCTAGTAAACCTTTTCTTTTTGATAGTATGCCACCGTCCCTTTGGGGGAAAATTTTTTTAGAAATTTGTTGTATATGGTTTGGAATTTGAGTTATTATCAAGGGGGGATTCCTAAGAATTTTCCTCTGTTTGCTTTTTGATAGGTATCCCTTTATTTATTTTTAAAAAGGGGGCAACTGTAGCTCCTTTTTTACCAAACTGGGAAAGAAGTAGGTTTTTTCAATGTTTAGTGTAAGTTTGTTAGTCCCCCATCCAGGTAAAATTTTCTGTTTAATTTTGGTGTTTTCGTATTGGCTAGGGGTGACTGGGCTCGGGGAGAAAAAGACGGGAAAGTATGTCATCTGAAAAAGTGTGGGTTTGAGTAATTGCGAAGCATTTGGGAGGGCATTTATGTATAGGAAAAAAGAGGGAAAATGGGGCCCAAAGGGCACTTCCCTGTGGGACACCAAATGTAAATTTGGGTTCGCAGAAGAGTTTGGGCCCCCTTTTTCATACACATATTGGCTTCTGTTGCTGAGTATACTTGAGGTAGTTGGGGGGAGTGCTTTTCTAATTTCCCCTTGGGGGTGCCCAATTTTTAAAATGGAGAAAATCATTTGGGCAAATGTATCAAAAGCTTTAAGTAAGTCAATAAAATTCCCCCTGGGGCTTCTTTTTTCTCTATTGCGTGTATAATGTTCTAGCATGTGTATAATTGGGATCATTAGTATTTTTATTTTGGCCTGAAACCCAAAAATTTGGGAGGGGTTTAGAATTTTTTATGGGAGATGAGGTAGGAGTAGATTCTTTTAAAGAATTAATTTTCGAAGATTTTTGAGAGGGGTTTTGTAATTGGATATTGGCCTATAGTTTTAAATTTGTTTGGTCCCCTCCTTTGTGGAAGGGGGCCCCTTGCTATTTTGAGAACTGTGGGAAAAGGTGGAGGATTCAATGGTTTTGTTAAAGGTGTTGAAATGATTGGTGATAGCACTTGTGACGCTTTTTTGTATAAAAGGGTGGTAAGGTTTTAAAATTCCTGCCTTGTTTTTTAGTGCGTTGATAAAAAGGGAGACTTCGTAGGGTTTAGTCGAGCTAGGAACAGTGTGTTCGGGTAGTTGCCAGTGAGGTAGTCTTTTGGTGGGGTATTGAGTTGGGTTTTTATTGGAAAGGGGTTTTGTCCTATAGGGGGAGAAGAATTTGGGTCTGTTTGCTGTTTTGTTGGTGGGAGTTGGGGGTTCATTGATTTTGCTAATTTTATTTCGCTTTTTTCGTGTTCTTTTTTTTTCCCCAGAATTTCTGTGGGTTTAGGTCTTTTTTTATCCCCTCGTAAGTTGGAAAATTTTTCATAATGAAATTTTTTTTTGCCCTTTTATGGTGGTTGGTGACGGGAAAAATGTTTTGTTTGGTCTTGGTTATGTGCCCCTTCTTACTTTTTTCTATTGTGTTTTGATTTATGGTTTTGAGAATGCTGGGTGTTAGCCAGGGAGTTCAGTTCTTAGCTGTATCTGTTTGTTTTTTTGGGGCGTGCTTGTTATAAAGGTTTGGGTCTTTTTTAGAAAATTATTAAAACATTCGTCAATTCTTATGCTTTTTGTAGTGTCCCAGTCATTTTTTGTTTATGCTGTTGTAAAGTTATTAATGGCTGCCTCATTGTAAAGTCTGAAGGTGACTTTGTAGTGTTTGGGGTATTTTCCCAAGAGTTGTTTGGGGAAAAAGTAGGGTAGTGGTCTGGGGTATTATCTGTAATTTGCCTGATTTTAAAGGGGTATGGTTTTGGTCCAGATGTGGTCAATAGGGAAAACGTGTCTCTGTAATCTTGGGTTTTTTTAAGTTGGTGCAAATGCAGTTACTCTTTGTGTTTGTGAATTAGAACGTGTGGGCCCGGGTCTTGCGGGATTTTTTTAAAGCCCCTGAGAGTAGTAAGTGATTTTTGTTCATGCGGCATATTTTCATATTTCCCTAGGTTTTGACTAAAGGGGAAATGTTTGATTGTGGAATTCGTAGATTTTTCACTGTGAGAGGTTTTTGTGGTTTTGGATTTGAATTTGTTTATATATTCCCCATGTTCACCCCTTTGTGCAAGTATTGTGTACATTCTAGGGGTTTCTTAAGTAGTATATAGCGTGCCCCCCCCTTTGGGGTTTGGGCCCTACAGTTGTGTTGGTGGAAAATCGGAATGGCATAGACATCTGTAGTATAGGCTTTACCCAGGTTTCAGTTAGTGTAATGATGGCATTTTGGGCATACAAGGAATTTAGTATGCTGGAGGTCATCATATGCTTGTTAAAGATTGTTTGTAGTTAAAGATAGTTTTTTGTTGGCTTGAAAAGTCCCTTTGATTGTTCGCTGTGTAGTTTTTCAGAAATGTTTAAATATTTTAAGTCATTAAATAAGAGGTTGGTATCGGGGATAAATGTTGTAATCTAAGATTTGTAGTGAATTATGTTAAAAATTAAGTAAAAAAAAGTAAATTTCAAAAGCTAAAAAAAAAAAAAAAAATAGCATGAATTATTAAAAAATGTAAAAAAATATGGTAAGGGTGTTTTTTAAAGCTAAAATAAAGGAGAAATATAAAAGGGACAAAAATTTAATTTTGTGGTGAACAATAAAGGATGACAAATATGGAGTTTGGGTATGATGTGGGGGTAGTCTTTAAAGGGTTTAATTTTTTAAAGTTGAATTTAATTTAAATTTTAATATAAAAGGGAAAAAATTTTTAATTTGTGGTGACATAAAGTGGAATCAAATAAATGAGTATGGAGTATATGGCAAAATATAAAACTTTTAACTTTGACCCTGAGAATGCCCCCTTGATTGTTTAACAATTGCGAATATATGATCTAAGGTAGTTATAAAAAGCTAAAAAAAAGGGAAAAAAAAAAATATATAAGGGATCAATTAAGTAATGGTAAACAAGAAAATGGACGATTAGTCACTATGAGAAATTTGTTTGGAGTAAGATTGATTTGTAATATTAAATAAGTTGAGCTTTATTGCACAAAAAAAGTTAAATAAAAAAAAAGAGGTGTTGGTATGCTAGAAAAGATAGTTTTTGGGTTTTTGCAAAAAAGTAATTGGAATATACACTATTGCACACACAATAAAAAGTGATAAAAAAAAAAGTAGTGGTTTAAAAATTAAAGGACAGGTAAGAACAATGAAAAATGGTAATGTCTGGTTATAATTGATAGTAAGTGGGGAAGGTAAAAGGATAATATAAAGGGGGGGTTGGGGTATACAAACTTTAAAAAATTTTGGACAAAATGTTATGGGAAATATAAAAAATGTTTAATGTACAAAAGTAAAAAATTGATGGTGTAAAATGGTGTTTAATAAAATTTTAGAAGTAAAAATGATTAAAAAAAAGTGAAAAAAAATATTTGTTTATTTTATTTAGTATTGCATGGTAGTTTTTCTAGAGGTTATATGGCGTACGAGGAATTAAGAGTACTCTAAGATAGTAAATGTGGGAAAACGGTAAAAGGGAATTAGACAAGTAATGGTTATTAAATTGAAATTTTGTAAGAATGATAAATTTTTAAATTTATTAGGTAATATCAATTGATAGTATTTAAAAAAAATATGAGGTAGTAAAAGGACAAGAAAGTATCAATTTAGCTATGTTTAAGCAAAAATAGTAAATAAGAAAATTAATAAAGGGATTTGCTTATAGTAAAAAACTAAATGGGTAGTTGATTATTTAAATACTAAAAGATTGTACAATGAAATTTGAACAAAAAATTTGGGAAAAAGTTTTCACTCACTACGTAGGTTTAAGTTGGACATTAATCTTAAACTTAAAAAAAATGAATCCTAACTGTCTAAGTTTGCCGTGATATTCAAATAGAAATATGTCAGTGCCAAACAAAAACATTCACAATTTCTAAACTCTAACTATGATTTAGTTGGGGGCCGGTGGCTGGTGGCTTAAGCTCCCGCTTTACACCGGGGGCCCGGGTTCGTTCCCGGGGGGGAAACATTTTACAATTTCCTTACACCTGTTGTCCTGTTCACCCAGCAGTAAATAGGTACCTGGGTGTTTGTCGATGGTGTGGGTGCATCAGGGGGACAAGGGTTAACCCTTGAGGGTTTCGGACGTACTAGTACGTCTTTCGCGCAGGGGTTTTTTTCGTACAGTAGCACAAATTCTGCGCCGTAAAAAAATCCGGGGGGAAAAAGGGTGGTGGCCTTTAGTGAGGAAAGGGTCTGTGTGGTCGGTGTGCGTGGTAGAAAAAAAAATCTGGGCCCAGTGGGCATTGTGGGAAAGCATCTTTGAAACAATGTCCCCATGCCCCGCGGTAAAAAGTCTCACCCCCGGCAAATTGGGGAAATTTTGTTCCCCCGTGAAGTTCTAATACAGATGGAAAAAGGGAGTGAAGTGAGTTTTAAGGTTTTGGTGAGGTTTTGACCGAAAATAATGACCCCTAAAATCGGTAATAGTGAGGAAAACCCCGACACCTCAGCCTTCCCCTTGGTGTGGGCCCCTCTTGTTCACATTCATTTTTACCAGAAACCCAAAAGGAAACTTTATTTTCCCCCAAACCCAGACTCAGATAGAGCATGGGTTTTGTAGTGATGTGAAAATTTAATACAAGCTCTTCAAAATGTTCCGTAGTGATAGTGAAGTGCAATATTCCCCCGTTTAAGGTTTTTGTATTACGAGAAAAATATGCGCTCTGGTAGTTTGCCATATGTATTCCAAAAGGGGAAGGAGTGCATTCGGAGTACCCGTGGCTGTAAACAGGAACAGAGAGTGAAAATGAGAGATATGTTGCAATTGGGATGGAAAATGGGTTGGTGGGGGGGGGCGGTGGGCCCGGGGGGGCCTTTACCCCCCCCACCCTCCCAAAAACCCCTTTTTTAAAACCCTTCCTTTCGGCCAATTATTTTAACCCCCCCCTATTCCCAAAAACCCTTTCCTTTGGTTTAAAAAAAAAAAAACCCCCCGCCAACCAAAAAAAAAAAAAACCTTTTTGGTTTCCCGGGTTACCCCCCCCCCCCCCCCCCCCCCCCCCCCCCCCCCCCCCCCCCCACCCCTTTTTCCCCCCCCCAAAAAACACCCCACCCCCCTTTTCCCCCCCCCAAAAACGGGGGGGTCCCCCTGGGGGCAAGGGGTCATGGAAAAAATTTGTTTCGAAACGCATTTACTTTTTGGGACCGGGGGGGTAACCCGGTTAAAAAAATTCAAAGGAAATTTTTTACTTCCCGAAACCCCAAAAAAATAAGGAAATTTAAAAATTTTGGGTTTTGGGTTTTTGGTTCACCGGGGTTGTGTGTATTTGATCTTTGCCATTAAAAGGTTAGGGGAGAGCTTACCAATTTTTTTTAGTGGGTTTTGGGTAAGGTCACAAAAGGAAAAAAAAATTCCCGGCAGGGAGGGAATTAGTCACCTTCCCTAACCTGTGGGTCCTCACCTTAAGCAGCAGTGGTGGGGGGTGTGGGGTTGGGGGCAGTGGGGTAAGGGGAAAAAGGGTTGTGGGCTGGCTTTTTGGGGCCTTTGGGGTAGATCGTTAAATTTAAACCCACGGTAGTTACTTTCAAGAAAACACCGTTAGGTAAAACCGTGTTAGATGAACTGAAGAACTTATAGGAAAAATAGGGTTACATTCCTGAGAACCCCAAGAAAACCAAGCAACTTTTTTACAAAAATAAAAGTGAATATGTAATTGTGGTTCATTGTTGTGATGTACAGTGGACCCTCGGTTAATGCCTTTAATCCGTTCCAGAGAGCTAGCCTTTAACCAATTTAGCCTTTAAGTGGCCTGGTGGCCTGGTGGCTAAAGCCCCCGTTTCACACACACAGGGCCCGGGTTCGATTCCCGGCAGGAGGAAATATTTCGACACGTTTCCTTACACCTGTTGTCCTGTACACCTAGCAGCAAGTGTTAGTCGACTGGTGTGGGTCGCATCCTGGGGGACAAGATTGAGGACTCCAATGGAAATAAGTTAGTCTTCGATGGCGCACTGACTTTCTTGGGTTATCCTGGGTGGCTAACCCTCCAGGATTAAAAATTCAAACGGAATATTATCTTATCTTCAACTGAATTAATTTTCCCCATAAGAAATAATGGAAATCCAGTTAACCCTTTCAGGGTTGGTGCCGTACTAGTACGCTTACGCACCAGGGTTAGTGTCGTACTAGTACGCATCAATTCTAGCACCTTCAAATTGAGTAGGAGAGAGCTGATATGCCTACATGTGATAGACTGGGTCTATGTGGTAAGTGTGCACAGAAGGAAAAAAAATCTATGCACCTGCATTGCATTGTGGAAGTGGTAATTCAGTGCACCTTTGCAGCTAAGCCAAGTGTAAGGAATACCTCACTCTCAAGCAGTCTGAGTGGTGGGGAAAGGCTGTAAGGGGGGTGGGAGGCAGTGGGGGTAGTAGGGAAGGGAGCTGGCTTGCTGGCTGTCTGGCTGGTTGGCCGGCTGCTTGCTACTGGCTGGTCTGCCTGGCTGGCTAACTGGCTGGCTGACTGGCTGGCTGGCTAACTGACTGACTAACTGGCTGGCTGGCTAACTGGCTGGGTGGCTGGCGGTGTGTGGGTGTTTGTGTGTGTGTGTGTGTGTATCTCTCTCTCTCTCTCTCTCTCTCTCTCTCTGTCACAGGACCACATAAGTACAATTATACATAGTATAAATTACCTAGGATAACAAAAAATCCGACTGGCAAATATAAGTATAGACTCGGATGTGATTTACTGCATTGAGTGTAATACATTTTGGGTTCACCTATGGCTCTCTGAGACAGAGAGAGACAGGAGAAGCGCAGGACAGACAGAAAAAGAAGAAGCAGACAGTAGACAGAAAAAGAGGAGCAGAAATAGACAAGACATGTTTATGTGTAATTTGAAAACATAAAAAGGAGGCAGTGTACCTCATCAGTTTGTCAACACTCCACATTATTGAGAAATAAGATAAGAACCCTCATTAGATGTCAAAAACTCTATTATGGAGAGATAAGATAAGACACCCACAGATGTCAACACTCTCTTATGGAGTGAATAAGATATAGACCCCCTCATTAGATGTAACCTAAATATATTCGATGAGATAAGATAAGACACCCCTCAATCAGGATGTCACCACTCTCATTATGGAGAGATAAGATAAGAAAAACCCCTCATTAGATGTCAACACCATTAATTGGGAGTTAGATAGGACACCCCATCAGATGCCCACCACTTTTCATTATTGGAGAAAATAAGATAAGACACCCCTCATCAGATGTCACCCATTCCATTATTGGAGAGATTAAGAAAAGACACCCTCTCAGATGGTCAACACTCTCATTATTGGAGAGATAAGATAAGACCCCCCTCATCAGATGTCACACTCTAAATTATTGGAGAGATAAGATAAGACACCCCTCATCAGATGTCACCACTTCATTTTTTGGAGAGATAAGATAAGACACCCCTCATCAGATGTCACACTCTCATTATGGGAGAGATAAGATAAGACACCCCTCGTCAAATGTCAACACTCTCATTAGTGGAGAGATAAGATAAGACACCCTCATAAAGATGTCAACATTTCTCATTATTGGAGAGATAAGATAAGACACCCCTCATCAAATGTCAACACTCTCATTAGTGGAGAGATAAGATAAGACACCCCTCATCAAATGTCAACACTCTCATTATTGGAGAGATAAGATAAGACACCCCTCATCAAATGTCAACACTCTCATTATTGGAGAGATAAGATAAGCCCACCCCTCATCAAATGTCAAACCCCTCATTATTGGAGAGATAAGTTTAAGACACCCCTCAATCAAATGTCAACCCCTTTCATTAGTGGAGAGATAAGATAAGACACCCTATCAATGTCAACACTCTCATTATTGGAGAGATAAGATAAGACACCCCTTCATCAAATTTTCAACACTTCATTAGTGGAAAGATAAGATAAGATAAGATGCCCCTCATCAAATGTCAACACTCTCATTAGTGGAGAGGGAAAGATAATGACAACTCTTACACCATGCTTCAATTATTATTATTATTATTATATTATTATTTTTTTTTTTATTATTATATTATTATTATATTTATTATTATTATTTGTCCGGTACCTAAGTAATTTACACTATGTATAATTGTATTTAAGTGTACCTGTGAGACAGAGACAGAAGCAGACAGACCCAAACCAGCCAGCCAGCGGGCCAGCCAGCCATGTTTTTTAAAACAAACCCACACCCCCTTCACCACCAAACATTGCTGGGCCCTATAAATACTAGGTATATATTTCTAGGCAATAATATGTGACAAAAATAGGTGAAAATGTTCACCTGTCAATGTTTGTGCAGTTATTGTGTACTCACCTAATTGTACTCACCTAATTGTGGTTGCAGGGGTCGAGACTCAGCTCCTGGCCCCTCCTCTTTGCCGAGATCACTGGGTTTCCTCACTCCCCCTGCTCCATGTGAACCTTACAAGAGTGTATACAGTAGGGCCCCACTTATACGGCGGGTTAGGTTCCAGGCTGTCGCTGGAAAGCAGACATCGCCAGAAAGCACAACGCCATTTTTTTTCATTTATAAATGCATATAAATGCCAGACAACAAGTTTACACTAAATTATATTAATAAAAAAAACCCCTGAAAAATAAAACTATTCTAAAAAGTGTAGTCAGGAGGACGCCGGCCCAGCAACCACCCCACTCACCACCACTAAAGGGCCACCCACAACAATAACAACAAACATGGCTGCCACCAGCCCATCCCCCCCTTTCTCTCCCGGATTCAACCTACCAAGTAGTCTTCAGTATGACAACGATCCAGATACCCTTAAGTCATGCATCTCCAACTTGTTATTGAAAAATTTTGAATCTTCGAGAGACGCTAACAAAAACAAGACCCCAGGATGACACAACTCGAAAACAAAATCCTCAGTCTTGACAAAAGTTATCAACACCAGGAATGACTAACTGTGACAAGACCATCAAACAGTCATAGATAGCCATACCCAACAAATAATATCTCTTAATACAAAGGTTGAAGAAGCAGTAAAAGAATGGAAGAACAACTTAGATAACCAGTTCAGTGACTTACTTTGCTCTCCAAGAAGATAAAACTGAACAAGATAAAAACTTATGGACGCAGTAATAGTTAACAGTCCACTTTTTTCCCAGTGATATGAACCAAACAAACAGTAAAGAAATTTACTCTGCAGATCATAAAGGACCAAACAAGTGTTATTGTACCAGAGTCAGAAATAAAAGAAGCCAGGTTACTAGGATCCCCCTGGTAAAAAAGTGTTATGCTTAGATTCCACTCACATGACAGGAAAAAAGACTTAATTATTGCATCTATTAAAGTAAAGAAAGAGGTATACAAAACGAGTGTCTTACCAAAAAAACGTCAGAACCTCCTGTATAGAGTCAGAAAACTTAAGCGAGAGAATAATGACACATACACCAATGCTTCACACGGGATGGGAAAATTCTTTTTGGAAACAAATGTAGGTCAACTGTACACAATCACGAACAAGAATGATCTATCACGATTTCTCAGGGATACTAATCTTACAGAGAATAACTAAACAATGTCCAACTTAAAAGCCTACGTAGTGTAGTGTACGTTTTGCTCCCTTATTGTTCAAATTTCATTGTACAATCTTTTAGTAATTTTAAAAAATCAACTACCTCATTTTGTGATTTTCTAGTAAGCATAAGTCACCTTATGTGATTTTCTTATTTACTATTGTTCGCTTAAACATTAGCTGAATTGATACTTTCTCTGTCCATATTACTACCTCATATTTTTTTTTAAAAATATCAATTGATATTACTTAAATATAATTAATAAATATCATTTTTACTAAAAATTTTAATTTACTCTTAACATTTTTGACATTTAATAACCATTACTTGTCTAATTACCTTTACCTGTTTTAATACCACATTTACTATCCTAGATTACTCTTAATTACCTTGTACTGCCATATAACCTCAAGTATAACTACCAGTGCAATATTGAATGAAAATTTAAAAATTACTTTTTCACTTTTTTGTAATATTATTACTTACAAAATTTTATTAAACACCATATTTACTACCAGTCAATTTTACTTTTGTACATTAAACATTATTTTATACTTCCCATAACATTTTGTAGCCAAATTTTCAAGTTTTTATATTCAACCCCAACCTTTATATTATCCCTTGTACCTTTTTGTACCTGTCTACCCTCTTACTATCATATTATAACCAAGACATTACCATTGTTTTTTTTTTTACTATTATTCTTTTGGTACTTTAATTGTGAATTTTTTTTTGTCAATTTAAATTTTAGTTATAATCTTGATCTTGTCAACAACCTATACCAGACTCTAGTGCAATTGCAAGTACCATTTCAAATTGTATTTTAATATTATAAGTTTATATTATAATTCCTACCATCTGTCCATTTAACTTTGCTTACCATTACTTAATTTTAGTCCCTTATATATTTTCTCCTTTATTTTAGCTTTATATAACTATCCTAGTTTATATATTCACAATTGTTAAAATAATCAAGGTGCTATTTCTCAGGTGCTAAAGTAGAATAAGTTTTACAATTTTGCCATTAAAATTCCAAAGCTCATTTATTTGATTACCACTTTATTGTTCACCACAACCTATATTAGTCCCTTTTATATTAAAAATTTTATACTATAATTCTAACTTTAAAAAAATTACCTTTTAGTACTACCTACTATCATTTTTCCCAAGCTCCACTATTTGATCATCACTTTATTTGTATTAGTCCCTTAGCTCATTATTTTACATTTGTTAAATAATCCAGGTGCTAATTTTTTAGCTTAAGACTATTTACTTTGTTTATACTTAATTCAAACTGTAGATTCACTACAAATCTTATGATTACAAGCATTGATCCTGATACCAACCTCTTATTTAATGACTTAAATGAATCAACAGTTACTGTAATTACTACACTGCAGAACAATCAAAGGCAACTTCTCAGTGCCAAAAAACAACATAACTATCTTTAACTACAAAATCAGATCTTTAAGCAAGCATTACGATGACCTCATAGCATTACTAAATTCCTTACATGCCAATATGTCCCCTCATTACACTAACTGAAACGGCTAAAGCCTGATAGTACAGATGTCTATGCCATTCCTGGTTACACAGCCATACACAACTGTAGGCCAGACCAACAAGGGGGTGGCACAGCCATTTTTACTTTCTCAGACCCCAAATAGAATGTATCACTAATACTTGGCACAAGGGATGAACATGGGGAATATATAATAAGCTAAATTCAAATCCAAGTACCTACAAAAACCTCTCACGTTGATAAACATCTACAGAGTTCCCCCAGTCAAACATTAGCCCAATTTAGTCAAAATCTAGGAAGTATGATAAACTGATGCACGTAAAGAACAAAGATCACTTACTACTCTCAGGTGACTTCAATATAAATCTCCTGCAAGACCAGGACCCACACGTTACTGAATTCAAAAAACACAATGAGTAATGTATGTTGCTACAACAGTAACAAAACCTACAAGAGTTACAGAGACTAGTGTTTCCCTACTTGACCACATTTTGGACCAACACCATATCCCCTTTAAAATCAGGCATAATTACAGATAATACCACAGACCACTACCCTACTTTCCCCATAACAACTCTTGGTAAACTACCCCAAGACACTACTTTAAGTCACCTTCAGACTTCACAATGAGGCAAACCATTAATAACTTCACAAAAGCAATTAGCAAGCATTGATTGGCACACTGAGCTTGAAACCTATACAGATATTGACGAATGTATTAATAATTTTCTAAAAAAAAACCCCAATACCTCATTAACAAGCACTGCCCTAAAAAACAAAAACAAAATGACAGCAAAGAGACTGAACAGTCCTGGCTAACACCCAGCATTCTCAAATCCATAAATACAAAACACCAATATGAAAAAAACAGTACAGAATGGGTACATAACCAGAGCCCAAAACCCAAAACGTTATCGTCAATTTAACCAGCTGATAAGAGGGCAAAAAAATTGTATTATGGAAAGATTCCCCCAACTTACGAGGTGATATAAAAAAAGACCGGGAAAAACCCCCTATCAAAAAAAAATTCGGGGAAAAAAAAAAGATATCAAAAAATAGCAAAATAAAATTAAAAAAAAAACAGATGAACCCCAACTCCCACCAACGAAACAGAAACGACTCAATGATTTCTTCTCCACAATGGGGAAAAACCTTGCCAATAAAATCCAAGTCAGATACCCACCAAATGACTACCTCACCGGAAAACTCCCCGAAAAACTTTTCCCTGTTTCCGACAAAACCCATACGAAGTCTCCCTTTTTCAAGCACTAAAAACAAGGCAGGGTTAAAATCCCTTTTTTTTTTTTTTTTAATCAACTGGCCGTTTCCCCACCAAGGCAGGGTGGCCCAAAAAAAGAAAAACTTTACCTCATTCACTCCATCATGTTTGCCAGAAGGGTGCTTTACATACAGTTTTTTAAACGCACCAAAAAACACCCCCCTTAGGTGGGCACTGTACTTCCCATCTCCGGACTCAAGTCCGGCCGCCGGTTTCCCCTAAATCCCTTCAAAAAATTTTTACTTTGCTCACACTTCCAAAGCACGTCAAGTTTTAAAAAAACCATTTGTCTATTCATCCTATCAAACACGCCACACATGCCTGCGGAAGCCCCAAAGCCCCCGCACCACAAAACCCCCTTTTACCCCCCTCCTCCACCCTTTTCCTGGGCGACCCCTACCCGCCTTCCTTCCACTACAGATGATACACTCTTGAAGTCATTCTGTTTCGCTCCATTCTCTCTACATGTCCGAACCACCTCAACAAACCTTCCTCAGCCCTTGGACAACAGTTTTGGTAATCCCGCACCTGCTCCTAACTTCTAAACTACGAATTCTCTGCATTATATTCACACCACACATTGCCCTCAGACATGACATCTCCACTGCCTCCAGCCTTCTCCTCGCTGCAACATTCATCACCCACGCTTCACACCATATAGGAGCGTTGGTTAAAACTATACTCTCATACATTCCCCTCTTTGCCTCCAAGGACAAAGTTCTTTGTCTCCACAGACTCCTAAGTGCACCACTCACTCTTTTTCCCTCATCAATTCTATGATTCACCTCATCTTTCATAGACCCATCCGCTGACACGTCCACTCCCAAATATCTGAATACGTTCACCTCCTCCATACTCTCTCCCTCCAATCTGATATTCAATCTTTCATCACCTAATCTTTTTGTTATCCTCATAACCTTACTCTTTCCTGTATTCACCTTTAATTTTCTTCTTTTGCACACCCTACCAAATTCATCCACCAATCTCTGCAGCTTCTCTTCAGAATCTCCCAAGAGCACAGTGTCTTCAGCAAAGAGCAGCTGTGACAACTCCCACTTTGTGTGTGATTCTTTATCTTTTAACTCCACACCTCTTGCCAAGACCCTCGCATTTACTTCTCTTACAACCCCATCTATAAATATATTAAACAACCACGGTGACATCACACATCCTTGTCTAAGGCCTACTTTTACTGGGAAAAAAATTTCCCTCTTTCCTACATACTCTAACTTGAGCCTCACTATCCTCGTATAAAACTCTTCACTGCTTTCAGTAACCTACCTCCTACACCATACACTTGCAACATCTGCCACATTGCCCCCTATCCACCCTGTCATACGCCTTTTCCAAATCCATAAATGCCACAAAGACCTCTTTAGCCTTATCTAAATACTGTTCACTTATATGTTTCACTGTAAACACCTGGTCCACACACCCCTACCTTTCCTAAAGCCTCCTTGTTCATCTGCTATCCTATTCTCCGTCTTACTCTTAATTCTTTCAATTATAAACTCTACCATACACTTTACCAGGTACACTCAACAGACTTATCCCCTATAATTTTTGCACTCTCTTTTATCCCCTTTGCCTTTATACAAAGGAACTATGCATGCTCTCTGCCAATCCCTAGGTACCTTACCCTCTTCCATACATTTATTAAATAATTGCACCAACCACTCCAAAACTATATCCCCACCTGCTTTTAACATTTCTATCTTTATCCCATCAATCCCGGCTGCCTTACCCCCTTTCATTTTACCTACTGCCTCATGAACTTCCCCCACACTCACAACTGGCTCTTCCTCACTCCTACAAGGTGTTATTCCTCCTTGCCCTATACACGAAATCACAGCTTCCCTATCTTCATCAACATTTAACAATTCCTCAAATACCTTACCACCCTTTATATACAAAAAAGTGTCACAAGTGCTATCACCAATCATTGCAACACTCTTTAACAAATCCATTGAATCCTCCACCTTCCCTACAGTACTCAAAATAGCAAGGGTCACCCCGATCCACAAAGGAGGAGACCAAACAGAGTTGAATATCTATTGGCCAATATCCAACTTACACCCTCTCTCAAAAATCTTCGAAAAATTAATTCGTAAACGAATCTACTCCTACCTTATCTCCCAAAACATACTCAACCCCTGCCAATTTGGATTCAGGCCTAATAAAAATACTAATGATGCTATTATACACATGCTAGAACATATATACACTGCAATAGAGAAAAAAGAAGTCCCACTGGGGATCTTCATTGACTTACGTAAAGCTTTTGATACAGTTGACCATGACTTGCTCCACGTAAAATTGTCACACTATGGTATAAGAGGGCACTCCCTCAACTACCTCAAGTCATACCTCAGCAACAGAAGCCAATATGTGTACGCAAATGGGGCAAACTCTTCTGCGCAACCAATTACAGTTGGGTGTCCCACAGGGAAGTGTCCTTGGCCCTCTTCTCTTTCTCATATACATAAATGACCTTCCAAATGCTTCGCAATTACTCAAACCCACACTATTTGCAGATGACACTACATACGTCTTCTCTCACCCGAGCCCAGTCACGCTAGCCAATACTGTAAATCCCGAATTACAGAAAATATCTACCTGGATGAGGACTAACAAACTTACACTAAACATTGACAAAACCTACTTCATTCAGTTTGGTAACAGAGCTACAGATGTCCCTCTTAACATAATGATAAACGGTTTAAACCTATCACAAAGCTAACAGAGGGAAAATTCTTAGGAATCCACCTTGAAAATTTAGACTCAAATTTCATACACATATAAACAAATTTCTAAGAAAATTTTCCAAGACTGTGGCATACTATCGAAGATACGGTACTATGTTCCACAGTCAGCCTCCTGGCCCTATATCACTCTCTTATTTACCCCTATCTCACCTATGGAATTTGTGGCATGGGGCTCAACAACAATTAACCATCTCAGACCACTAATTACTCAACAAAGGCTGCAGTTAGAATGGTAACAAATTCTCACTAAAAGGCAGCACACTCCACCAATATTCAATACACTAAACCTACTCACATACTAAACATCCATACTTATTACTGCAACCTTATTACATACTTTAGAACACTTAACTCTGATATTAACCCTCCCCTCAAACATCTCCTTGCCAACCTCAACGGGAAACAATGACCATAACACAAGGCAAGATCACTCTTTGATGTTCCTGTGTCCATCTCACACTATGCAAAAACTCAATGCACATAAAAGGCCCTAAAATCTGGAATTATTACCGGGTAAATATTAAAAGAAACACTACCTGTTTATAAATTCAAGTTCTTCTCAAAGATCACTTACTCCCCCAAAACCAAAAAAATACTGAATAACTGAACCTTTTTAAATTGTATATATTAAATGTTTTCTCACAATTATATCACATAAATGTTAACCTAAACCGAATCTAACTTTATTATTTTTTTAATACACTACCTAACAGAATACTCCATACGACTGAATGTACAACAATGCATGCAACCATATGACCTGTCTTTGTAATACTCACTTGTGCTTTATAGTAATCTGTTTACATTAATGTTTTATCACTGATTTCATCATTGCTTAGTTAATCTTAAGTTAATTTTAAGCCAGCCCGTAATGCTATGCATAGTATAAGTGGCTTTGGCATGCTGCTCTTATCTGTATTTTTTTGTACCTCTGTATGTGTGCTCAAATTTGAAATAAATAAATAAATAAATAAATAAATAAAAACACAAAGTAAAATACATTCACAGTACATTCATTACTTATCTTAAAGTATTTGTAATCTTAATGTAGGGAGAGAGGTGAGTAGTACTTATTTGTAGGAAGTCAGGTGCAGGTAGCTCTGGCTCCCCGTCTCATACTTAATATACGATATTTAGAACGTCTCAGAGAGTTAAATTACACTTACAGTACACCCACTATTTACCTTAAAATATGTGTAGTCTTAATGTAGGAAGAGAGGTGAGTAGTATTTATTTGTAGGAAGTCAGTGTAGGCAGCCGGTAGGTGTAGCCCACCTGGGCTACACCTACTGGCTACCTACACTGTGGGCCAGAGCCATATTATTAGCATCAACATACCTTGTTCATTGAATTTAATAATTTCTAACAACTACCTTTGGATGCCATCATAAATGAAGGGAGAAGTAATGATTAATTCATGCCGAAAATTGTAAACAAAAGCGGAGTGGCTGGGCTGAATGCAGATTCATACATGTTTTCTCTGGTGGCTGAGCAGAGAAAATGTAATGTTATCCCTCCACCCGGCTACCACACAGGTCCGCAAGTATTATTATCAGAGCACATATAGAATATGCAATAAATGCCAGACAACAAGTTTACGTTAATTTATATTGAGTTAGCAATGGAAATAGGCAAAAAAAAAACAAACAAAAAAAAACAATAAAAGGTAAGATACACACAGAGTACACTTATTACTTACCTTAAAATATTAATATTAATGTGTGAGAGGTAAGTGTCAGGGTGTTTATTGAATAAAATCAGAATGGCACACCATCATCCTCTAACTTGGCACTTAAAGCCAGAGGCTCATGATTTCTCTTTTTATCACAGCTGAGCTTAGACGCCATCGTCAACGAGAGCCAACTAGTTAACGAAAGAGTAAACGAGAGAGAGAACGAGGCACAGAGTTCAGACAGTGTAAGAACACAAACTGAACAGGTAGTGGGCGATCACTTTGTCAGGCGAAATAAATGCATATTAATATGTGTCTGCTTTTAGTTCATTCACATACGTTTGTAAGTGTTCGTAAAACTTTTACCTCACAATACTTTTTTTATTATAGTAATAATTACCTCACAATACAAATGCTCTTACATTGTGTACAAGTTGTACAAGTTAGTACAGAATAAACAAACAGCAACACTCCCATTCTAATGCAACACACCATTTTTAGAGTGAAGATGATGATATTATTATCATCACAATAAAAAAGCGCTAAACCCACAAGGATCATGAATTGCTATATATAGAGTGAAGGCATATGAAAGGAATATTTTTATACAGGTATCCCCCAGTGTTTGACTAGAGAAAACGTAATTCTTCCGACACTACCTACACAGCTGCTTTGTAAACAAATCTCATATTTACTTCAATTTTTATTTTGTGAGTATATGTATCATGCTTATGTGCTATGTAACATGTTTCTTATATAATTTTGAGGAAAATATCATGGATGTATTAATGAAAATGTCTATATTAATGTAAAACAAGACATTTAATGTGCACAAGAGTGATAATTATTACGTACTATTGGCGTCATGAGTAGAGAGACTCTTAGCAATTTTAATGTGTACCTGCACACCAGCACAGTGTGTAAGTATATTTAGGTACAGGTACACATAAGTGTAATTATCAGAGTACATATAAAATATGCTATAACTATAAAACACTACAAATTTTGGAAAGTTTCCAGACATAATAGATGTGGTCACGGAGGATGTAAACAAACCGGGTGGGGTGCACCGTGTTTGAAAGACTGCTTGCTATATAGCAAATTTTGGTCATAATTTGACATCGCCATATTAGCGGAATGCTGTAAGGCGAAACGCCGTAAAGCGGGGCCCTACTGTATATCCAAAACATGGCTTTTATTGGTATCAAAAGGCCATAAAAGTTACTTGAAAAAATAAAATGTTAAAATTAAATGAAAAACATAGGAAAAAAAAACTACTCCTACCATCCAACTTATGACCTGCTCGACATGCGTCCACTCGACTTACGACCATGCATCTGGCAGCTGGGCTGGGCCGGCTGATGCACACCGCTGTACAATATTTGACAATACTCGCGGCGCAAATGCGTCATGCAGGCAGCATCAGTTTGAGTAACCCTGCCATGTCAGCAGCATCATACTACATTAACTGTACTAACTGGACAGTAAATTTCACCATGGCTCCTAAGATGAAGTCTGAATCTTGCACTGGAGATTGTGGCAAGAAAGGCTCTTACTCTCGAACTCTCTATTTGTTTTCACTGTTGCACATAAACCTGTCTGTATCTGTCTGCCTGTATATCTGTGTCTGTCTGTATCTCTGTGTGTCTGTTTATCTGTCTGTCTACCTGTGTGTCTATCTTTCTGTCTACCTGTGTGTCTTTCTGTCTACCTGTGTGTCTGTCTTTCTGTCTACCTGTGTGTCTGTCTTTCTGTCTACCTGTGTGTCTGTCTTTATGTCTATTTGTGTCTGTCTATCTGTGTCTGTCTTTCTGTCTACCTGTGTGTCTGTCTTTCTGTCTACTTGTGTGTCTGTCTTTATGTCTACCTGTGTGTGTGTTTCTGTCTACCTGTGTCTGTCTTTCTGTCTACCTGTGTGTCTGTCTCTGTCTACCTGTGTGTCTTTCTGTCTACTTGTGTGTCTGTCTTTCTCTCAACCTGTGTCTGTCTTTCTGTCTGCTTGTCTGTCTCAGAGCCAATCATTAAGAGTGTAATTGGTCTTGAGGATGCCATATTAATAATAACACAATAATAATCACTGAGGCGCGTTAAATGTGTATAAAACGTTAATATAGACATTTTGCTTAATCCATCTATGATTTTTTTTTTCAAAATTATATAATAAACATGCTACATAACATATAAACATATAAATTAACAAATATGAGATGTTTTTCTGGTCGGCTTGACAGAGTGAACAGAAACCATTCGTGTCCAGGCTGGTAACAACAACAACAACAACAATGTTTGTTTACATAACTCGCGAACATTCTCTCATTTATTCATTTAATCTTGTTTACTCACCTCTCACTCTTCATTAAGACTACAGATATTTTAAGGTAAGTCCTGCCGGATGACTGTGAAACAGAAACCTGTAACTGTTTTGCATGATGGTAGGATTGCTGGTTTCTTTTTCTGTCTCATAAACACGCTAGATAACAGGGATATCTTGCTACTCCTACTTACACTTTGGTCACACTTCACAGACACGCACATGCATATATATATACATCTAGGTTTTTCTCCTTTTTCTAAATAGCTCTTGTTCTTCTTTATTTCTTCTATTGTCCATGGGGAAGTGGAAAAGAATCTTTCCTCCGTAAGCCATGCATGTCGTATGAGGCGACTAAAATGCCTGGAGCAATGGGCTAGTAATCCCTTCTCCTGTAGACATTTACTAAAAAAGAGAAGAAGAAAAACTTTATAAAACTGGGATGCTTGAATGTGCGTGGATGTAGTGCGGATGACAAGAAACAAATGATTGCTGATGTTATGAATGAAAAGAAGTTGGATGTCCTGGCCCAAAGTGAAACAAAGCTGAAGGGGGTAGGGGAGTTTCGGTGGGATGAAATAAATGGATTAAATCTGGAGTATCTGAGAGAGTTAGAGCAAAGGAAGGGGTAGCAGTAATGTTGAAGGATCAGTTATGGAAGGAGAAAAGAGAATATGAATGTGTAAATTCAAGAATTATGTGGATTAAAGTAAAGGTTGGATGCGAAAAGTGGGTCATAATAAGCTTGTATGCATCTGGAGAAGAGAGGAATGCAGAGGAGAGAGAGAGATTTTGGGAGACGTTAAGAGAATGTATAGGAGCCTTTGAACCAAGTGAGAGAGCAATTGTGGTAGGGGACCTGAATGCTAAAGTAGGAGAAACTTTTAGAGAGGGTGTCGTAGGTAAGTTTGGGGTGCCAGGTGTAAATGATAATGGGAGCCCTTTGATTGAACTTTGTATAGAAAGGGGTTTAGTTATAGGTAATACATATTTTAAGAAAAAGAGGATAAATAAGTATACAAGATATGATCTAGGGCGATATGACAGTACAGTGGACCCCCAGTTAACGATTTTAATCCGTGCAAGAGGGGTAATTGTTATGCGAAATAATCGCTATGTGAATGAATTTTCCCCATAAGAAATAATGGAAATCAAATTAATCCGTGCAAGACACCCAAAAGTATGAAAAAAAAAAATTTACCACATGAAATATACATTTTCCCACACACAAAGAGAAGGATACATGCACAATAGTAGAGTAGTACATGCACAGTATATATTGTGCATGTACTAGTCTACTAAATGAAGAATAAATGACACTTACCTTTATTGAAGATGCAGCAATGACTGATGAGACACTGTGTCCTGGGAGTGCCTTTTCCTCCTGAGTACTGTAGGTCCTGTTTGGCATTTTCTTCCAGAACAGGCCTTATCACACTGTGTATGCCACTACGATTCTTAAATCTCTCAAACCAACCTTTGCTGGCTTTAAATTCACCAATATGAGCACTAGTTCCAGGCATTTTTCCCTGTTCACCTGGGTGTTAGTCGACTTGTGTGGGTTGCATCCTGGGAGACAAGATTAAGGACCCCAATGGAAATAAGTTAGACAGTCTTCGATGACACTGACTTTTTTGGGTTATCCTGGGTGGCAAATCCTCTGGGGTTAATTGTTTCTTGGTATTCTCAATAAGCCACACCAACAACGGTGCTACAGCAGCAGCAGCAGCTGACAGTGCAGCAGCAGCAGCAGCTGTACCACCAATAGTAGCGATGGTTGATTGGGGTTTATTATACAACCTGGCCAGCTCGGAGACATGCACTCCACTTTCATACTTATCAATGATCTTTTTCTTCATCTCTATTGTAATTCTCACCCTTATTGCTGTAGGGTTGGCACTAGAAGCTTTCTTGGGGCCCATGGTCACTTATTTTCCAGAAAAAGCACCGAAAACACTGTAATAATACGAAATATTCCGATTGTATGCTTGGATGTTACCGCGGAGGCTGGCTGGTAAACAATGCCACCGGCGGAACATGTGAGCGTGGCTCAGGCCGCGTCACGGACGAAAATCGGTAAGCGGGTTTTTAAGCGGTATGTGAGGCAAAATTTTTGCGATTAAAGTAAGCGGTATGCGAAATAATCGCTATGTGATGCCATCGTTATGCGGGGGTCCACTGTAGTTTGTTGGATTATGTATTGGTAGATAAAAGACTGTTGAGTAGACTTCATGATGTACATGTTTATAGAGGGGCCACAGATGTATCAGATCTCTTTCTAGTTGTAGCTACACTGAGAGTAAAAGGCAGATGGGATACAAGGAGAATAGAAGCATCAGGGAAGAGAGAGGTGAAGGTTTATAAACTAAAAGAGGAGGCAGTTAGGGTAAGATATAAACAGCTATTGGAGGATAGATGGGCTAATGAGAGCATAGGCAATGGGGTTGAAGAGGTATGGGGTAGGTTTAAAAATGTAGTGTTAGAGTGTTCAGCAGAAGTTTGTGGTTACAGGAAAGTGGGTGCGGGAGGGAAGAGGAGCGATTGGTGGAATGATGATGTAAAGAGAGTAGTAAGGGAGAAAAGGTTAGCATATGAGAAGTTTTTACAAAGTAGAAGTGATGCAAGGAGAGAAGAGTATATGGAGAAAAAGAGAGAGGTTAAGAGAGTGGTGAAGCAATGTAAAAAGAGAGCAAATGAGAGAGTGGGTGAGATGTTATCAACAAATTTTGTTGAAAATAAGAAAAAGTTTTGGAGTGAGATTAACAAGTTAAGGAAGCCTAGAGAACAAATGGATTTGTCAGTTAAAAATAGGAGAGGAAAGTTATTAAATGGAGAGTTAGAGGTATTGGGAAGATGGAAGGAATATTTTGAGGAATTGTTAAATGTTGATGAAGATAGGGAAGCTGTGATTTCGTGTATAGGGCAAGGAGGAATAACGTCTTGTAGGAGTGAGGAAGAGCCAGTTGTGAGTGTGGGGGAAGTTCATGAGGCAGTTGGCAAAATGAAAGGGGGTAAGGCAGCCGGGATTGATGGGATAAAGATAGAAATGTTAAAAGCAGGTGGGGATATAGTTTTGGAGTGGTTGGTGCAATTATTTAATAAATGTATGGAAGAGGGTAAGGTACCCAGGGATTGGCAGAGAGCATGCATAGTTCCTTTGTATAAAGGCAAAGGGGACAAAAGAGAGTGCAAAAATTGTAGGGGAATAAGTCTGTTGAGTATACCTGGTAAAGTGTATGGTACAGTTATTATTGAAAGAATTAAGAGTAAGATGGAGAATAGGATAGCAGATGAACAAGGAGGCTTTATGAAAGGTAGGGGGTGTTTGGACCAGGTGTTTACAGTGAAACATATAAGTGAACAGTATTTAGATAAGGCTAAAGAGGTCTTTGTGGCATTTATGGATTTGGAAAAGGCGTATGACAGGGTGGATAGGTGGGCAATGTGGCAGATGTTGCAGGTGTATGGTGTAGGAGGTAGGTTACTGAAAGCAGTGAAGAGTTTTTACGAGGATAGTGAGGCTCAAGTTAGAGTATGTAGGAAAGAGGGAAATTATTTCTCAGTAAAAGTAGGCCTTAGACAAGGATGTGTGATGTCACCGTAATTGTTTAATATATTTATAGATGGTGTTGTAAGAGAAGTAAATGCTAGGGTCTTGGCAAGAGGCATAGAGTTAAAGGATAAAGAATCACACATGAAGTGGGAGTTGTCATAGTTGCTCTTTGCTGATGACACTGTGCTCTTGGGAGATTCTGAAGAGAAGTTGCAGAGATTGGTGGATGAATTTGGTAGGGTGTGCAAAAGAAGAAAATTAAAAGTGAATACAGGAAAGAGTAAGGTTATGAGGATAAAAAGATTAGGTGATGAAAGATTGGATATCAGATTGGAGGGAGAGAGTATGGAGGAGGTGAATGTATTCAGATATTTGGGAGTGAACATGTCAGCAGATGGGTTTATGAAAGATGAGGTGAATCATAGAATTGATGAGGGGAAAAGGGTGTGTGGTGCACTTAGGACTCTGTGGAGACAAAGAACTTTGTCCTTGGAGGCAAAGAGGGGAATGTATGAGAGTATAGTTTTACCAACGCTCTTATATGGGTGTGAAGCATGGGTGATGAATGTTGCAGCGAGGAGAAGGCTGGAGGCAGTGGAGATGTCATATCTGAGGGCAATGTGTGGTGTGAATATAATGCAGAGAATTCGTAGTTTGGAAGTTAGTAGGAGGTGCGGGATTACCAAAACTGTTGTCCAGAGGGCTGAGGAAGGGTTGTTGATGTGGTTCGGACATGTAGAGAGAATGGAGTGAAACAGAGTGACTTCAAGAGTGTATCAGTCTGTAGTGGAAGGAAGGCGGGGTAGGGGTCGGCCTAGGAAAGGTTGGAGGGAGGGGGTAAAGGAGGTTTTGTGTGCGAGGGGCTTAGACTTCCAGCAGGCATGCGTGAGCGTGTTTGATAGGAGTGAATGGAGACAAATGGTTTTTAATACTTGACATGCTGTTGGAGTGTGAGCAAAGTAACATTTATGAAGGGGTTCTGGGAAACCGGCAGGCCGGACTTGAGTCCTGGAGATGAGAAGTACAGTGCCTGCACTCTGAAGGAGGGGTGTTAATGTTGCAGTTTAAAAACTGTAGTGTAAAGCACCCTTCTGGCAAGACAGTGATGGAGTGAATGATGGTGAAAGTTTTTCTTTTTCAGGCCACCCTGCCTTGGTGGGAATCGGCCAGTGTGATAATAAAAATAATAATGAGTGGACACGATTATTATATTATAGTGTAATAATAATATTATTATTATTTTTATTATTATTAATATTAGTACATATGTATTATTGTAATAATAATAATAATTGTTATTATTAGGGCACTGGAGCACAGATCCACTGTATAGCACTTTGTCTGGATTTTTTTGGTTATCTTAGGTAATTTATACTATGTATGATAACTTTACTTACGTGTACCTGTGTGTGTGTGTGTGTGTGAGAGAGAGAGAGAGAGAGAGAGAGAGATAGAGATATATAGAGATACAGAGAGAGCGAGACAGTCACATTCAGTCAGCCAGTCAGCCAACCACCCACCCACCCAGCCACCCACCCACCCGGCCACCCACCTACCTGGCCACCCACCTACCTGGCCACCCACCCACCCGGCCACCCACCCGGCCACCCACTCGGCCAGCCAGCCAGCCGGATACGTATTACACATGTTCCAGAGTTGTTTCTCTTTACTTAGGGTATAGGCTATAGTACATTCTGGCAGGATGACACTACCAGTGGTATTCTCACATTCCACTGTGTCGACAATACATTAACCTTTTCAGGGTCCGTCCCGTAGATCTATGGCTTTACGTTCAGGGTCCAAACCGTAGATCTACGCCAAAATTCTAGCGGCGTCAAATTTAGCGCGAGAAGGCTGGTAGGCCTACATCTGAGAGAATGGGTCTGGGTGGTCAGTGTGCATGCCATAGAAAAAATCTGGAGACCCGCATGACATTGTGGGAACGCCGGCAAAGTAGCTTTGTTCATTGTGCCTGGCGGCAAGGAAGCTCTCACTCCCCACTCTCCTCTTCACAATTTACAGTTCTAAGACTGATGGAAGTGGAGATGAAGACGAATTCTATGGTTTTGAACCATATGGTACCATTGTGCCATATGGTACAATGGTACCATATGGTACAATGGTGCCAGGACATACAATGGTATCATATGGTACAATGGTATTGTATGGTAGAGTGGTACCATATGGTACAGGGTACAGGGACCCTAATGGAAATAAATCTGTCTGACTTTTTTGGGTTATCCTAGGTTCTCCAAACATATGCTGCTAAGTATGATATTCTATGCAACTTCATTTGTGTATAACTAAATAAACTTACTTATGATGCCACATGCGCTTGAGTAAGTTTATTCAGGTGTACAGAAATACAATTACATAGATTATCATACATAGCAGCATACGTATAAAACCCTCGGATAACCCAAAAAAGTCAGGGTGACTTATTTCCATAGTTATCCCTGTATCTGTACCATATGGTGTCCTGTACCGTATGGTACCCTGTACCATATGGTACCCTGTACCATATGGTACCCTGTGCCATATGGTACCCTGTGCCATATGGTACCCTGTACCATATGGTACCCTGCACCATTTGGTACCCTGCATCATGTGTTATCCTGTACTGCATGGTACCCTATACCATATAGTACAATGTACCATATGGTATCCTGTAACATGTGATACCGTGTACCATATGGTACCCTGTACCATATGGTACCCTGCACCATATGTTATCCTGTACTGCATGGTACCTTATACCATATAGTACAATGTACCATATGGTACCCTGTAACATATGATACCATGTACCATATGGTCAATAGGTGTTGGTGGCATGAGACACCAGCCAAGACTAAGTGAGTGGCGACGCAAGCTACCTACTGACTCTGCAGTTTCCCAGACAAAGTGCTTTGTCATCCACCTCAAGGAACACATCAAGTTCCTGTACACTTGTAAATATATAATAGAACATTACTAATATACAACATTTTTGTATATTTTTTGTTGTAAACAACTACTATAAACAAAATAATAATGAAAATATTAGTGTGTTGAATACAACAGTACCATATGGTACAATGAACCATATGGTATCATTGTACTGTATGGTACAATGTACCATATTGTACCATTGCATCATATGGTAAACATATTTTACCATTACACCATATGGTACCATAAGGTACCATTGCACCATATGGTACCATTGTATCATATGGTACCATTATACCTAATGGTGCCATTGTACCATATGGTACCATTGTGTCATATGGTACCATTGTATTGTGCCATTGTACCATATGGTACCATTGTATCATATGGTGCCATTGTACCATATGGTACAATTGCACCCTATGGCACCATTGTACCATATGGTACTATATGGTACCATTGTATTCAACACAATAACCATACTAATGTTTTCATCATTTTGTTTACAATAAACTTGTAAACAAGTTTTGTAAGCAATATAATGATAAACAAATTAGTGCAGTTATTGTGTTGAATACAATGAGTGTACACTTATACAATATACATTATACTGGTCTCACAGGCCACAAATGTTATTAGAAAAAGAAAAAAATTAGAAAAGAAAAGAAAAAAGTATAAAAAACGTAAAATAAAAAAAATGGGATTTTGCGGATGTCACTGATGTTGCCGCCACCCGGTCATTTTGGGTCAACTTCCCGCCACTGTATCTCGGTAAGTACTGATCAGAAAAAAAATTGTTTTGCCTTGTTACCTTCACAAAAATATACTCTTTAATTCTGTAAAAAAAATAATTGTTTTTTTTCTTTCAAAATTTCTTGGACACTGGAGCACCACTTCAGATTTTGGCCTTGGACCCTGAAGGGGTTAAACTACCAGGGGAAAATGAAATGGGTGTATCAAAGAAAATGGAGGGTTCAATTCCTGCTCCGCTCAAACTGTAAATAAATAGGATGGTTCAATCCCTGCTTTGATTAACCCTTTGAGGGTCGACAGGCCCTCTCCGAAACTCGTTCTCAGGGTTGGCCAAATTTAAAAAAAAGAAAAAATTATTTTCTCTTATGAAAAGATAGAGAATCTTTTCCCGATCATAAAGACACCAAAAGTTTGAAATTTGATAGAAAACTTACGGAATTATGCTCTCGCAAAGTTAGCGGTCTCGGCGATGTTTACGCATCGGCGATTTTGCCCACTTTGAGCCCCATTTTCGGCCAATTTCACTGTACTAGTCGACAAAAAACATAAATATTTCGCTAGAACTCCATTTTTTCTATCGAATGGGTGCAAGAAACCACCCATTTATGAAATTCAACTATCCAGTACAGTGGTCAGAATTTAGCAATTTTGCCAATTTCACACAAATTTCAAAAGATGCCAATTTCCGAATAGGGTCCAGAATAAACAAGAAAGACATTCCTGGCACTAAAATGACATTTCCTCTAGTCATTAGTCACGTCTCAAGGCCCCTCTTACATTCTTTTGCTTTCCACTTTGAATTTTTATTTTCACAAAAAATATAAGATTTACTGTTATGCAGACTACTGCATTAGTGTAAAAAATGGTATAAATATTATTGGGGCACTTGTGAAAGAATATTAGACTCACCAGTTGACGTGTATTGGACGCTTGGCACGATTTGTTTACTTTTGAACTTTGGTAAAAATCGAACATTTCTGCTACTTTGAGCTCAATTTCAAGGCACCTTTCATTGTAAAACCAGTCAAAATCATCTCAATTTCTGTAATATATCTTCCATTCTATAAAATGAGACCAAGAAAACTAGAATACAACAATAAATACCATACGAAAATACACTGCAAAGTCGCTGATTTATTAAAAAAAAATGGTCAAAGTTTTTTTTTTCTCATTATGCACTGTGTGCTGCAGGATTTTTTTTAGACTGTGCACACTGACCACATAGACCCATTCTTTCATATGAAGGCCTACCAGCTTTCTCTCACTAGATTTGAGGCCGCTAGAATTTATGAGCACTAGTACGTCAAAAACCCCTACGCGTAAGACGTACTAGTACGACCAAAACCCTCAAAGGGTTAAACAGTATGTGTGAATGAAAACGGAGGGTTCTATGCCGCTCCGAGGAAACATTAAGGAGAATGGGGTCCCTTGACCATCCAATCTTCTCGCCAACAAACCAAGAGTGTCCTACGACAGTTCCCTTGATATAATAAAGAGCTCAATGAAACAACTTGTCACTGGAAAATCTCGGGTCCTTAGAGTGTATTCCTCCAAATCGTTTCAAGCTCAAGAATAAATGCGACAGAATTAACTAGTATATCCTGCCTTGACTTGACTTACAATAAATTGAGACTATAACAATCACCAAATCTTTTAAATACCTGTACTGTAGTCCTACCATAGAGAATGATTACTCAGGGCTGGTGGTAACTGTCTGTGGTATGCGGCGTTGAAGTTCCAATGGTAGATTCGGGATGGAGTTGAATCTTGATTCAGTCAAGTTGATCCTGGCAAGGTCGCCACTTGTGAAGGCTTACTCAGCCCTGTAACAACTTCAGACAGTATTACCAAGGCTGGCTCCTCCTCAGGAAAATTAATGAATAGAAAAAGAAATAATAATTCACAAAGATAAACACTTTATTATTTATTAATGCAAAGATAAAACAGTGAAACATGAAGGTATATGCTATTTGAAAGGAAAATGAAATGAAAAAAATAACATTTGAATTCAACGCTAATATGTACAATTATACTGGGGTGTCTGGTGGAGGTTGACATCATCTTGTAGAAATTGTAGCCATTACTGATGATGTGGGGGGGAGGGGGGCACAGGTGTTGGTGACAACCCAATGGCTAGTTCTTCACAGAGTCTATAGCCTTGAATAGTCAGTCCAGATGACAGGAAAGCAGGTTCTTTACCACTACAAAGATGAGGGGTTGTTGTCTGCTGTTGCCTACAGTTAATCAGGTAGGTAGATCCAAAAAGTGACGTCTTCGGACTTTTGCAAAAGTCCTTCTCCTTCAACACTTCTCATTGGTTGGCAGGTGACCCGATCTGTCATTCCAAGAGTTGTGCTGGGAGCTGTGAGTCGAGTGATTACTGTTTGGCCGGAGCCCCACACATCACCTTTCGGGGTGGAGAGAAAAGGGGGGGGGATAGCGGGAGCTAGACTTACCCTACCTTAACAAGCAGCCGGCAATCAAACTATCGTTACCATATACTCGCTCACTACTCCTATCTGTTGAACTTTTCCCTCACAAACAAGTTTGGGAGAGGGCCTGTTGACCCTGAAAGGGTTAATCTGTTCCAGACACCCAAAAGTATTAAACAAAATAATTTTTTTTTTACATGAAATATACATTTCCCTACACAGAAATGAATGGAACATGCAAAATAAATGCCACTTACCTTTATTGTGGAGTTGTTGATAATTGATGAACCAGCAACAAGGGAGATTCAGGTTTCCTATTGTTTGGAATGGGAATCCCCTTCCATAAAAACTTCACGTACCAAGTCCTTTGGTGGGGTTACCTCCCTTCTTGGTTTTTTAATGCCACTAGGACCAGCTTGAGAGTCACTGGACCCCTGCTGCACAAAATATCTTTCCAGAGAGCTCTGTTTCTCACGTGCCCTTAGAATTTCCCTAAAATGGGACACAAGAGTGTCATTGTACATGTTGCCAATACTGCTTGCAACAGCTCTGACAGGATAAAATTCATCCCTAAATGCTTGCACCTTTGTAAACATTGTACACATTTCCATAATCCTTGACAAAGGCAACTTCCTCTGTCTCTTTTCCTCCTGTTCTGAAGCACATTCCTGAGCTGTAATCTGTTGCTGTTGCACCTCAAGCTCTTGCAGGTCTGCAGTAGTTAGTTCTTCATCATCGTTCTGCACCAACTCTTCCACATCCTCGCCACAAACCTCCAACCCCATGGATTTCCCCAATGACACAATAGCTTCCACTACTGGCATAGTCTCCTGAGGGTTAGCCCCAAACCCTTCAATATCCCTCTCTTGTATACATTGTGGCCACAGTTCAAAGTCCTGCAAGTCACTCCTTCCCAAGCCTTACCTATAAAGTTTATGCAATGGAGGATATTTAAGTTATCTTTCCAAAACTCTCTTAGGGTCAATTCAGTGTCTGAGGTCACTTCAAAGCACTTTTGTAACACTGCTTTTGTGTAGAGTTTTTTGAAGTTTGAAATGACCTGCTGGTCCATGGGCTGGAGAAGAGGAGTTGTATTAGGAGGCCATTACCAGAAGGCACTTGAGTGACAATTTCTTTTCCAGGAGGTAATTTTTCACAGTAGGGCCAAACACACCATAAAACCAGTCCATGAAAATTTCCCTAGTGAGCCATGCCTTAGTGTTTGATCTCCACAGCACACACAAATTATGCTTGACGATGTTGTTTTTCTTTAACACTCTGGGAGTTTCAGAGTGATACACCAATAAAGGCTTCACTTTGCAATCACCACTAGCATTACTACACAACATTAATGTCAGCCTGTCTTTCAGAGGCTTATGTCCTAGGAGTGCCTTTTCCTCCTGAGTGATGTAGGTCCTGTTTGGCATTTTCTTCCAAAACAGGCCTGTTTTGTCACAATTAAACACTTGTTCGGGTTTTAAGTTTTCAGTCTCTATGTACTCCTTAAAGTCTTGCACATATTATTCATCCGCTTTTTTGTCTGAATTGGCAGCCTCACTGTGCCTTATGACACTGTGCATGCCAGTACAATTCTTAACCCCTTTACTGTCGCAACCCCCAATCCTGAGGTTTGTCCTGGTGTTGCAAAATTTCAAAAAAAAAAAAAAAAAATTTCTTATGAAATGATAGAGAATCTTTTTCCAATTGTAATGACACCAAAACACCGAAATTTGATGGAAAACTGGTGGAATTACGCTCTTGCGAAGTTAGCAACCTTGGCGATATTTACAAATCGCTGATTTTGCCCACTTTGAGCCCTATTTTTGGCTAATTCCATTGTTCCAGTCGACCAAACTCATAGCTATTTCTTTAGAACTCAGTTTTTTCTATCGACTGAGTACAAGAAACTGCCCATTTACTGATTTCATCTACCCAATAATGTGGTCAGAAATTTGCAATTTGGCCAATTTCACAAAAATTAAAAAATATGACAATTTCAAAATAAGGACCAGAATGAACAATGCAGACATTCCTGGCTCTAAAATAACATTTTCTTTGTTCATCAGTCATGTCTCCAGGCCCCTCTGATATTACTCTTGCTTTCTATTTTGAATTTTTATTCAAACAAAAAATAGAAGATTTACTGTTATGCAGACTACTGCAATACTGTAATACTTGTATAAATAACATCAATCCTTTCATGACTGCATATTAGATTGGCTTGTTGGACATTTATTGGACAATGACATCATTTGTTTACTTTTGAACATCGGCAAAAATCAAACATTTCCCATACTTTGAGTTCCATTTTCAGGTTATTTTTATAGTAAAATCAACAAAAATCACCTCTATTTCTATAATATATTTTGTATTCTATCAAATGAGACCAAGAAACCGAGAATACAACCATCAATACTATACAAAAATAGACCACAAATTCGGCATTTTAATTAAAGAAAATGGCCGGAGTTTTTTTTTTTCTCATGCACTGCGTGCTCCAGGATTTTTTTTATATGATGCACACTGACCACACAGACCCATTCTCTCACATGTGGGCCTACCAGCTTTCTCCTACTTGATTTGAAGCCGCTAGAATTTATGAGTATATATACATCAAACACGGTACCTCATAAGACGTATATATAGGGCCGCGACAATCAAAGGGTTAAATTTCTCAAACCACCTTTGCTGGCCTTAAATTCATCATCAGCAGCACTATTTGGAGGCATTTTCTTAACTCTTTAACTGTTTCAGTCGTATATATACGTCTTACTAGGTACCGTGTTTGACGTATATATACTCATAAATTCTAGCGGCTTCAAATCAAGCAGGAGAAAGCTGGTAGGCCCACATGTGAGAGAATGGATCTGTGTAGTCAGTGTGCACCATATAAAAAAAATCCTGCAGCACGCAGTGCATAATGAGAAAAAAAAACTCCGACCGTTGTTTTTTTTTAATTAAAATGCCGAATTGTGATCTATTTTTGTATAGCATTTATGGTTGTATTCTCGTTTTCTTGGTCTCATTTGATAGAATGGAAAACATATTATAGAAGTAGAGGTGATTTTGATTGATTTTACTATAAAAAAAACCTGGAAATGGAGCTCAAAGTAGGGGAAATGCTTGATTTTTGCTGATGTTCAAAAGTAAACAAATGATGTCGTTGTCCAATAAATGTCCAACTAGATATTCTAATATGCAGTCATGAAAGGGTTGACATTATTTATACAAGTATTACAGTATTGCAGTAGTCTGCATAACAGTAAATCTTCTATATTTTGTTTGAATAAAAATTCAAAATAGAAAGCAAGAGTAATATCAGAGGGGCCTGGAGACGTGACTGATGAACAAAGAAAATGTTATTTTATAGCCAGGAATGTCTGCATTGTTCATTCTGGACCTTATTTTGAAATTGTCATATTTTTTAATTTTCATGAAATTGGCCAAATTGCAAATTTCTGACCAGGATGGTAGAGGTTCTGGTACTGAAGTTGAGGGTTGTACTAGAGTGTCTAACTTTGTCATTCAGTCAATCAAGTCATTCAGTCAGTCAGTCAAGTCAGTAAGTCAAGTCATTCAGTCAGTCTAGTCATTCAGTCAGTCAAGTCAGTAAGTCAGTCAATCAAGTCAATTAGTCAGTCAAGTCAGTCAGTAAGTCTAGTCAGTAAGTTATTCTGTCAGATCAGTAAGTCAAGTCATTCAGTCAGTCAAGTCAATAAGGCAAGTCATTCAGTCAGTCAAGTCAGTAAGCTATTCAGTCAAGTCATTCAGTAAATCAGTCAAGTCATTCAGTAAGTCAGCCAAATTAGTCAGTCAAGTTATTCAGTAAGTCAGTCAAGTCAATAAGTCAGTCAATCAAGTCATTGAATCAGTCAAGTCATTCACTCAGTCAAGTCAAGTCATTCAGTAAGTCAAGTCATTCAGTCAAGTCAGTAAGTCAATCAAGTCATTCAATCAGTCAAGTCATTCAGTAAGTCAGTCAAGTCATTCACTCAAGTCAGTAAGTCAGTCATTTCATTCAGTAAGTCAGTCATGTCATTCATTAAGTCAAGTCATTCATTCAGTCAAATCATTCATTCAGTCAAGTTGTTCAGTCAGTCAAGTCAGTAAGTCATGTAAGTTATTCAGTCAAGTCAATAAGTCATTCACTAAGGCAGTCAGTCATTCACTAAGCCAGTCATGTTTACCTCCTTTTATGTGTACAAAGTAACTTCATTGCTGTTATCTCTTGTCTGATATCTTTGTTTTTCTAGTTAATTCTGAGACTTAAATGCTTATACCTTTTCTTTCCACTTTCAGCAACACTGGTATGCCTACTGGGTGTCATGATTGCTTGGCAGACACAAGATACAGTGGAACCTCCACTTGTGAGTGCATTCACGTGCGAGTTTTTCCAAACACGAGCAGTCGATGGGTTGATTTTTTGCTTCCATATGCTAGCAAATTTTCCATAAGTGAACAGACCTCAAGGCAGGTTCTTTAACCCTTTGAGGGTCGACAGGCCCTCTCCGAAACTCGTTCTCAGGGTCGGCCAAATTTCAAAAAAAAAAAATTATTTTTTCTTATGAAAAAATAGAGTTTTTTTTTTCTAAACATTATAGGATAAACAAAAAAATTTTACCATCAATACTTACGGAGATATGGATGCATGAAGTTTGCAGAAAATGAGCCGCGTATGGCAACAGCGGCGACTGCCGCTCACCCGGTAAACTTTGATTTACTTGTATTTGAAGGTTTGTTGTTTTTTTCACTATTTTATTTTTTCACGTAACTTATGTGGCCTATGAGACCAAAGTAAGGTGCAATGTACATATATACACTCGTTGTATACAACACAATAAGCACACAAACATAATTATCAATATATTGTTTACAAAACTTGTTTACAAAAACAAACAATACAAAACATTGTTTATTATTATTGTTCTATAATATATATACCAATATACAGTTACTGAACATATTCCTATTAGTTCTGCAGCTTGTGGAACTCTGAAACATGGTGTCATACACAATGGTGTTTTATCTTTCTCCCTCATTCTATCTCTTTCAATCTGTCTCTCTCTTTCTATCTGTCTGTCTATCTCTGTCTCACAGGTACACATAAATACAAGTATACATAGTATAAATTACCTAGGATAACCCAAGAAATCCAGACAAAGTGCTATACTCTGCTTGAAGATGTGAGTAAAAGTGATGACACAGTCTTGTGGCTCTCTGAGACAGAGAGCTAGACGGATAGACAGATAGACAGGGAGCTTGACAGACAGACAAATAGACAGACAGAAATGTTAGTGTACCAGTACCAGTGTACTAGTGTTCCACCCTCCTCCTCCTCCTCTGCCTCCTCCTCCTCTTGCCTCCTCCTCCTCTTGCCTCCTCCTCCTCTGCCTCCTCCTCCTCTGCCTCCTCCTCCTCCTCCATTCTTGGAACAAGTTTGGAAGAGCTTGTAGTTCATAATCACTATCATTATCATCACCAATGCTCACATCTGAGTCTGGGATTTTGGAAAATAGGAGTTTCCTCTTTGATTCTGGTACAATTGAACGACGGCCCAGCACCAGAGGTGGAAGGCTGTGGGTTGTCTGGGTTTTCCTCACTATTACCCATATTATGGTCATTAGTTTCGGTCAAAACCTCACCAGAACCTTGAAACTCATCTTCACTGTCACTTCCATCTGTATTAGAACTGTCACTGGGGAACAAAAGTGTCCCAATTCGCCGAGGAGTGAGGAACTTCTTACCGCAGGGCACGGTGGAAATTGTGTACTATGATGGGATTCCCACAATGCACCACTGGGTCCCAGATTTTTTTCCTACTGCGCACACCCACCACACAGACCCATTCTCTCACATCTAGGCTTATCAGCCTTTTCCTGCGAGATTTGAGGCCGCTAGAATTTATGCGTACTAGTACGTCAAAAACCCCTACGCGTAAGACGTACTAGTACGACCAAAACCCTCAAAGGGTTAATGCTGGTGAGGGGCTCTTGCTCTTCATCTGGGGAACTGTATCTCATTTTTTTGTTGGACTATCTTATTGAAACTTGGGCAATGTATGATGGAGAGATGCTTCTTAACTTACTCCAAAAATGAAAGAAATCGGAGCATAAATAATGGAGTTTACTTTTCAGCAAATAGTCACCCCTTAGCGGTATTTTCGTATGGTTTTTATGGTTCTATTCTCGTTATTTTGGTCTCGTTTGATAGAATGGAAGATATATTAAAGAAATAGATATGATTTTGATTGCTTTCATGACAAAAAGCACCTTGAAATTGAGCTCAACCTAGGAGAAATGTTCCATTGCTTGGATATGTTCAAGAGTAAATAAATGACATCACTGTCCATTCCAATATGCAGTAGTGAATTGGTTGACATTATTTATACAATTATTGCAATAAGGCATAACAGTAAATCTTTTATTTTTTTGTGTGAATAAAAATTACAAATTATTTACATTGTAATAATAATAATAATAATAATAATAATAATAATAATAATAATAATAATAATAATATGTACAGTGGTCCCTTGATAATCGTAAGGCTTGATAGTCGTAATTTTCGAAAATCGTAATGTTATTTTCGTCAAAACATTGACTCGCTGTGGTCAGCAGCTCCTACCTGTCGCCCAACACTGTGATGGATATAGGTGTCAGCCAGTGTGGACACACAGGTATAGTCCCATGCTAAGAGCTTGCTATTCTCGTTTAACTCACAAATACACCTACCATTCGATTTACGACCTGCTCGACATACGTCCACTCGACTTACGACCATGCATCTGGCAGCTGGGCTGGGTTAGCTGATGCACACCTCTGTACAATATTTGATGATACGATACTTGGCACGGCAATGCGTCATGCAGGCAGCATCAGTTTGAGTAACCCTGCCGTGTCAGCAGCATCATACTGCATTAACTGTACTAACTGGACAGTAAATTTCACCATGGCTCCTAAGATGAAGTCTGAATTTTGCACTGGAGATTGTGGCGAGAATGGCTCTTATTCTCAAACTCTCTATTTGTTTTCACTGTTGCACATAAACCTGTCTGTATCTGTCTGCCTGTATATCTGTGTCTGTCTGTATCTCTGTGTGTCTGTTTATCTGTCTTTCTGTCTACCTGTGTGTCTGTCTTTCTGTTTACCTGTGTGTCTTTCTGTCTACCTGTGTGTCTTTATGTCTACCTGTGTGTCTGTCTTTCTGTCTACCTATGTGTGTCTTTCTGTCTACCTGTGTGTGTCTTTCTGTCTACTTGTGTGTCTGTCAACCTGTGTCTGTCTTTCTGTGTGTCTTTCTGTCTACCTGTGTGTCTGTCAACCTGTGTCTGTCTTTCTGTTTGTCTTTCTGTCTCTGTGTGTCTGTCTTTCTGTCCACCTGTATGTCTGTCTACATCTACCTGTGTGTCTGTCTTTACGTCTACCTGTGTGTCTGTCTTTACATCTACCTGTGTGTCTGTTTTTATGTCTACCTGTGTATCTGTTTTTCTGTCTACCTGTGTGTCTGTCTTTCTGTCTACCTGTGTGTGTCTTTCTATCTGTGTGTGTCTGTCTACCTGTGTGTCTGTCTTTCTACTTGTGTGTCTTTACGTCTACCTGTGTGTCTGTCTTTACATCTACCTGTGTGTCTGTTTTTTATGTCTAACCTGTGTATCTGCTCTTTCTGTCTACCTGTGTGTCTGTCTTTCTGTCTACCTGTGTGTGTCTTTTCTATCTGTGTGTGTCTGTCTACCTGTGTGTCTGTCTTTCTACTTTGTGTGTCTGTCTGTCTACCTGTGTGTCTGTCTTTACATCTACCTGTGTGTCTGTTTTTATGTCTACCTGTGTATCTGTCTTTCTGTCTACCTGTGTGTCTGTCTTTCTGTCTACCTGTGTGTGTCTTTCTATCTGTGTGTGTCTGTCTACCTGTGTGTCTGTCTTTCTACTTGTGTGTCTGTCTGTCTACCTGTGTGTCTGCCTACCTGTGTGTCTGTCTTTCTGTCTGCTTGTCTGTCTCAGAGCCACTCATTAATAGTGTAATTGATCTTGACGATGCCATATTAATAATGATAATAACACAATAATAATCACTGAGGCACATTAAATGTGTATAAAACATTATTATAGACATTTTGCTTAATCCATCTATGCTTTTTTTTTCAAAAATATATATTAAACATGCTGCATAACATATAAACATATAAATTAACAAATATGAGATGTTTTTCTGGTCGGCTTGACAGAGTGAACAGAAACCATTCGTGTCCGGGCTGGTAACAACAACAACAACAATGTTTGTTTACATAACTCGCGAACATTCTCTCATTTATTCATTTAATCTTGTTTACTCACCTCTCACTCTACATTAAGACTACAGATATTTTAAGGTAATTAATGAGTTGACATGATTATTATATTATAGTTTAATAATATTAATATTAGTACATATGTTTTATTGTAATAATAATAATAATAATAATTATTAATATTATTATTAATTTAGGGCACTGGAGCACAGATCCACTGTATAGCACTTTGTCTGGATTTTTTGGGTTATCTTAGGTAATTTATATTTTGTATGATAACTTTACTTACGTGTATCTGTGTGTGAGAGAGAGAGAGAGAGAGAGAGAGAGAGAGAGAGAGAGAGAGAGAGAGCCAGCCATATTAAGTCAGCCAGTCTGCCAACCACCCACCCACCCATCCACCCACCCGGCCACCCAAATCCGGCCACCCACCCAGTCACCCACCCGGCCACCCACTCAGCCAGCCAGCCAGCCGGATACGTATTAAACATGTTCCAGAGTTGTTTCTCTTTACTTAGGGTATAGGTTATAGTACATTCTGGCAGGATGACACTACCAGTGGTATTCTCCCATTCCACTGTGTTGACAATACTTAAAGATAACAGTAACATAAGATACTGTATGTGATGTAAAATTTACAATACAGTTCACTACCATGTATACATATTATACAGTACATAAATAATTAAAATATAACAATAAAAGTATATTATGGTAAAAATGAAATAATGATTGTATATTACATTACAGTATAATGTAGGTAGTTTATATACGAAACGTTTGACATTATGCGCTACCCAGTATGTCGGCAATTTTCAAAGGTTTTACTTACGTCCATTTTGACTTACGACCAGTTGGTCGGAACCAAGCTTGGTCGTAAGTCAGATGGTACCTATAGTCATTCGTTTGGGGCACATACCCACAGCCCCAAGCCGCCTCAGACTCCATTCCCAGCCAGTGTGCCATTGTTTATCAGTGGGTGAGGATGAACCCACGAGTTCATACGATACATTTCATAATATTCCATTCGTTTTAGTGCTTGCAACTGCTAAATAAGTCACCCTGGCTGCAAAGAAAGCTTCTAGTGCCCACCCTTTGGTAAAGAATGTGAGAAACACATATACAGTGGAACCTTGACTTACGAGTTTAATCCGTTCCAGGAGCTAGCTTGTAACTCAGTTTACTCACATATCAAATTAATTTTCCTCACTTAAATTAATTGTGAAGCCATTAATTCGTTCCTGCACTCTGGAGAGATGAGAAAAAATTCTTGAATATGACGCTGTTATCAACTGTACGGCTTATTTATCTATCACAGTTTATCTAATATGACATAATAAACAATGTAATTAGCTCAAAAGCATGATATATTTACTCTAGAATGAATAAATAGGCCATAATACGGTGGCAGAGACAGTGTCAGCAGCAGAAGCGTCACCAATTCTGTCCCAATTTGACTATAGTATCTTCCCATCTTCTTACTATAAGAGAAAATGGAGTATTTTTGAGGCTAACTGCAGTAGATCACTAGGACTCATGGTTAGAAAAAAGAAATTTGGCCAAATGATTCTAAAAAAATGCAAACAAGCATGAGAGAACTGCCCCCACAGGGATGTTTACTGCTTACCAGCTGTGTCAACTAGCAGAAGCAATCTGAATTATTATTACATACATATTATTGTGAAGGCTTACTCAGTCCTGTAAGATCTTAAGTAGGTATTACCAAGGCTGGCTCCTCCTCAGGAAAATTAATGAATAGAAAAAGAATAATAACATACAAATATAAACACTTTATTGTTATAATTGAAAATATAAAACACTTAAATTTGAACTTTTTTCCTATGTGAAAGAGAAATGAAAAATTAAATATAAAAATGATATTTGAATTCAACGCTAATATGTACAGTTAGACTGGGATGTCTTGGTTGATGTTGACACCGCGCCTTGTAGAAATTGTAGCAGTTGCTGATGATGTGGGGGAGGGGGGTTCACAGCTGTTGAGTGACAACCCAGTGACTAGTTCGTCACAGTGTCTCTAGCCTTGAATAATCCATC
Source organism: Cherax quadricarinatus (assembly GCF_026875155.1). Lineage (NCBI taxonomy): Eukaryota > Metazoa > Arthropoda > Malacostraca > Decapoda > Parastacidae > Cherax > Cherax quadricarinatus. Next base: position 9,728,989 of record NC_069458.1, on the reverse strand, counting down.
AAGATGATAGGAATGCAGGTCCTTCACCACTGCAAAGATGAGGGGTAGTTGCCTGGGGTAGGCTACACTCAGATATGTAGATAAAAAGTGACGTCCCAGAACTCATGTGAAGTTCATCTCCTTCAGCACTGTCTCTGTAGTTGCCAGATGACCCAAGCTGACATTACAAGCTAGAAAGAGACTAAAGTTAACCACTGCTCGATAAATCACTCTCCATGATAGGTGTAAGGTACTTAAAAGAATGGTGAGGATTTAAAAGCAAGATGTTAAACCTGAATTGGTTAAAAGTGAAGCTTTTAACCAATATATTCACTAAAATAGGACCAGAGACTTTTACTTACATTCATGTTGGGAGCTGTGAGTCAAGTGATTATCCATTTGGTCGGAACCCCACACGTCACCTTTCCGGGTGGAAAAAAGGGGGGGGGGGAATAGCGGGAGCTAGACACTGACCCTACCTTAACAAGCAGACTGGCAATCAAACTATCGTCACCATATATTCGCTCGCTACCCCTACCTGTTGAACTTTTCCCTCACACTTTCCCATACCAAGACTTATAGTCAAGGAATATAAGAATAGGTACCAAATCTTCTACTGACTGTCAGGACTTAACCAGAGAAATAATTGGATGAGCCATTAATATACACAATATGGAACTTAAAAGCTTGGAGTGCGAGTGTCCACCTCAAAAGGAGACTGTTGGTTCCATTAAAAGTTTCTAGGTATATCAAAGGTTTGTGATCCGTCTCTAAAATGAATTCTTTTCCCAGTAAATAAAATGTAAGTATGGAGATACCGCACACGAGGGCCAAACATTCCTTTTCTTTGGTGGAGTATCTCGTTTCTGCAGGAAGAAGTTTCCAGCTTAGGAAGCATACAGGAAAGGGTGCACCTAGGCTGGTATTGGAGGCATCAGTTCTTAAACAAAATGGCTTATTAATATCTGGAATCTTAAGTATAGGGTCTTTAGAGAAGATGTTCTTAATTTCATTTCTCTTCAAGACCTGTCGGTCTCCTTCCTCAGACTGAACCTAATTACCTCCCAATCCCCCCTTCCCTATCCCATCCTCCCCATCCTCCCCTTTTTCCTTTCCTCCTCCTCCTCCCCACCCCTCCTTTTTGCCCTTCCTTTTTAGCCTTTGGGATTTTTTCCCACAGGCACGCTAGTTCCTAGGTAGGGGAAAGGGTACCAAGGTCCATCCCATTCCGTTGAGGTTCTTGGCAGTGGCATAGTTTGCCGTGGAATCTGGATTGCCTGGGGATGTCCCGATCCCTCTCTGGTATCCCGGAGGGTGGCTTTGGGTGTCTCTCGGGCGACGGGTGTATCTCTGGAAACCACCTTTCGGATTCCGGGGGTGGTGGCCGAAGGAGGTATGCTTTGTGGTGGATATCCGGCTGCCCTCTCTTTTGTCCACCTAGGTAGCTCGGCAGATGTGAGGTTGCTATCCCGGATTGCTGGTTTACTGGCATGATGGGTACGGTATGGCATGTGTTCCATGCTGCATCTACGCTACTTGCGGTGCTGAGGTCCTCTTGGGTGCGGAGGGAGATTTCTGGCCCTTTCATTCCTCCTAGGAACTATCCCTCCCCGGTCCCCCCTTTTTTTATTCTTTTTTTTATTTTATTTTATTTCTTTTTTTTTCTTAAAAATAAAAAGAGAGAAGTAACCTAACCATGGCAGCCCAAGTCCATGAACCTGATACCCTACTTGATACCGCACCTCGTTCTGACCCCGCCTCGTCTTTGGACCACTCTTCAGACACTCCTCATGCCTCTGTACCTTTTGCCGGTGCTATTTCCTCACCCGCCTCAGGTACTGAGGTCTCAACTGACTTCTTCGATTTATCTGACCTCCGCTCTCCTTTGACTATGCTTCTGGCCTCTCCCTCTATGGTGCGGCAATTTTCGAATCGCCGGGCCGTTCCACGCCGGACCAACTCTGGTCCCACGCCTAAACGCCAACGACAATTACCTGCTGATGATACTTCTCCACCTTCTCGTTCTTCTCAGAAAAGATCGACACGTCCTGCACTCCCTTTCCACGCTCAGTTTCAGAATGCACAATGGGCTAAATTCTTCACTTTACGACCGACTTCCTCTACTGCCTATCTTTCCGACCACAGTATTGGCAAGGCACTCCTATGCCATGTTGGTAAAGATATTTCTTTTCATGCTCCTAACCCCTTCAGGGTCCAAGGCCCAAATCTGAAGTGGTGCCACAGTGTCCAAGAATTTAAAAAAAAAAAAAAAAATGTGTAATTTTTTCTTATGAAATGGTGGAGAATCTTCTTGTGAAGGTAATAAAACAAAAAGTACGAAATTTTATGGAAAATTGACGAAATTATGCTCTCGTGAATTTTGATGTGTCAGCAATATTTACGAATCGGCGATTTTGCCGATTTTGACTACCATTTTAGGCCAATTACATTATTCCAGTCAATCAAATTCTTAGCTATTTCACTAGTATTACTTCAATTCTATCGATTGAGCACAAGAAATCACCAAGTCAACTGTTTTAACTACAAATTAAAGTGATCAGAAATTGTTAATTTGGCCAATTTAACACAAAGTTCAAAATATTCCAATTTCAAAATAGGGTCCAGAATAAACAATGTAGGTATTCCTGGAACTAAACTAACATTTCCTCTGTTCATTAGTTATGTTTTGAGGCTTTACAAATAAATTCCATTTTGATTTTTTATTCACATAATGAATTTTTATTCACACCAAAAAACAGAAGATTTACTGTTATGCAATACTGTAATAATTGTATAAATATCATCACCATATTTGTGAATGTATATTAGACCCACCAGCTGATGTGTATTAGACATGTGAGGTCGTTTGTTTACTCTTGAATATCAGCAAAAATGTAACAATTCTGCTACTTTGAGCTCAGTTTCAAGCCATTTCCAGTGCTAAAACCATTCAAAATCATATCTATTTCTGTAAAATGTCTTCAATTCTATCAAATGAGACCAAGAAATCGCAAATACAACTATAAAAAGCATACGAAAAAACACTGCAAAGTCGCTGTTTTAATCGAAAAATCATGATTTCAGTTTTTTCTCTCATTATACACAGTGTGCTGCAGGATCTCTTTTATGTGGTGCACACATACCACATAGATGTATCTTTCATATCTAGGCCCAAATGTACCACTCAGTTTATCAGAGTGAGCTGAGCTCATGACGTAGATCTATGGTTTGGACCCTGAACGTAAAGCTGTAGATCTACGGGACGGACCCTGAAAGGGTTAAGAGCGGTATGCGCATCATCACTGTATGGAATGCTACCCAAGCTCATGATCTTTCTCTTCTTTCCCATATCGATACTGTTCCTGTCACTTGAAAAACATCATTCCCTCAATTCTTGTAGTGGTACCGTCATTCTGCCCCATACCATAGTTCAACAAAATTTCCAGACATGTGGCAATGACATTCTTGAACAGCTGGAACTCCAAGATCTCCCAATCTTCAAGGTAGACACTTACGTTCTTCCTGCACGCGGGCGGAGACGATACCCTAGCACTGTGGCTCGTTTAACTTTTGACAGCCATGAACTCCCATCCTCAGTTTATGTAGCAGGACATCAGTTACAAGTTTGAAAGGTGATCCCTACACTGCAACAGTGTAGAAATTGCTGGCGATTTGGCCATCCAGCAAAATATTGCAGCTCTATAGCCGAATGCCCAGTCTGTGGTGCCGATGACCATTCTAATACGTCTTGCAATCGACCTCCCTCTTGCCTTAATTGTCATGAAGCTCACCCTTCATACTCTCATCGTTGCCAAGTCTACTTAAATGAGTGGGAAATCTGTTACCTCAAAGAGGCAGAAGGTCTCCCTTATGCCATGGCAGTTTCTCATCTCCGCCTCCAAGGGAGACTACCTCGTGTTTCTTATTCCCATGTTTCAAAACGTCCCCCCACTTCTGGTGTCCCATCTTCTGCAGCCTCCTCTGTGGTTACCTCCCCCATAGTCACTCCTGTATCTAATTCTTTTGCTGTCATAGGCTCAGACGTCCCTACTTCAATGCCTCAGTCTGTTCTCGCTTCTTCATGTTCTCCCTCACAAGCCCCAGTATCGACGAGATCTCATACGACACCTCCTCCCAATCGTCCCTCTACTTCTCAGAAGTTAAAAAAAGGTCCTTTAACCCCTCCTTCCCTTCTTCCACCTCCTCATTTTACCTTCCCTGTCTCTGTGCCTGGTTCTTTCCCTCTCACTGGCTCTGTTACAAGTGTAGAGGTTCACCCTCCTCCTCGTACTGTACCTTCCTCCCCTGTTCCCTCCCAAGTTTCTTCCTCTTCTGCCACCTCCCAGGTTTCTGCCTCTTCTGTCCCCTTCCACGCTTCTCCAGTTCCCTCCACCCTTTCGCCCCTCCTACCTTGGTACAGTCCATTACAGTTCCAATCTTTACTCATCCTCCCCCTACCATCTCCAATATTATCTCCCATACGACGTCTCTGAATTCCAAAACACTTGAAGCAATCTCTGAATGTATTGCAGAGACCAAACCATCAATGGACACTGATCCACCCTCTGTTCCTTCTCTCTCCTCTCTTCCATCTGCGCAACTCCTTTCTTCACAGCGCACTGTTCCTTCTCTGCTTGAACGCTTTCCGCTGCCTCCGCATGTGGACTTTTCTAACTCCTCTAGTCCGTAGGAATGGAGAGACTTCTTGATTTTAAGCAGAAGCGTGCGATCGCTCTCCATGATGCTAAACGCACTTGCTGGCGAGATTATGTCTCCACCATCACCTCTGCTTCCTCTATGAGTGCAGTCTGGAAAAAAGTACGAAAACTGAGTGGTAAATATTCTCCTGACCCGGCTCCTGTTCTGCGGGTTGCCGGTGTTGATATAGCAAACCCACTAGATGTTGCCAGTGAAATTGGCAATCATCTGGTCCATATTTTTCAGGGGCTCCATCTATGGCCCTCGTTTCTTTCCTCAAAGTCTGCCAGAGAGTTAGCAACCTTGGACTTTTCTTCTCTCAGAGAAGAACAGTATAATATGCCTTTTACACTTCAAGAACTGGAGGCAACACTCTCAGCTTGCTGATCATCGGCAGCTGGGCCCGATGACATTCATATTTGTATGCTACAACATTTACATCAGTCAGCCCCATCTGATTTGGTCACAAGGAGTTCTTCCACAGCTGTGGAAATCTGCCATTGCTCTCCCTTTTCGCAAACCAGGCACTACGGGACATGAAGCCTCCCACTATCATCCCATTGCTCTTACCAGTGCAGTTTGCAAAGTGATGGAACGCCTGGTAAATAGATGTTTAGTGTGGTATTTAGAGACACACAACAGTCTCTCCACTTGTCAATATGGCTTTCGTAAGGGACGTTCTACCATAGACCCCTTACTACGCTTAGATACATATGTTCGTAATGCCTTTGCGAATAACCACTCAGTTATTACCATATTTTTTGACCTTGAGAAGGCATGTGACACAACTTGGAGGTATAATATTTTGGCCCAAGCCCACTCCTTAGGCCTCCGAGGCAATCTACCATCCTTCCTTAAGAACTTTTTAACTGACAGTCATTTCCGTGTTCATGTTAATGTGCTCTCCCCGGACTTTGTCCAAGCTGAAGGTGTCCCCTAGGGTTCTGTTCTGAGCACAACACTTTTTCTCCTTGCTATAAATGATTTGGCCTCTAGTCTTCCATCAAATATTTGGTCATCACTCTATGTTGATGACTTTGCTATTGCCTGTGCAGGCGCTGACTGTCACCTCATTACAGTTTCTCTCCAGCATGCGGTCGACCATGTTTCCAATTGGGCCACCACACATAGGTTTAAACTTTCCAGCACCAAAACTCACCAAATTACCTTCACTAGACGCTCTGTCATCTCCAATCATCCTTTGTACCTCTATGGCTCCCGTATCCCTGAACGTGATACAGTCAGGTTTCTAGGCCTCCTCTTTGATCGTAGGTTATCCTGGAAACCTCACATTACCTCTCTGAAGGCAACTTGTCACAGCCGACTGAACCTTCTTAAAACCCTTGCTCATCTTTCATGGGGAGCTGATCGTCGAACTCTCCTTCGCCTACATTCCACCCTCATTTTATCGAAACTTAATTATGGTGACCAGATCTATTCAGCGGCCTCTCCTGCTACTCTCTCTAGCCTTAACCCCATTCATCACCAAGGATTACATTTATGCCTTGGTGCTTTTCGCTCTTCCCCTGTTGAGATCCTCTATGCAGAAGCGAACGTTCCATCCTTATCCGATCTCCGTGATGCCCATTGCCTTCACCACTACGTATGTTCTCATGATCTCCACAATCCTTCCATTTATAGAATGGTCACAGATATTAGTAGACATTCTTTATTTGTTCGCTGCCCCTGTTTACTCCGTCCCTTCTCTCTTCGCCTACATTCGCTCTTGTCTTCTCTTCAGTTAGCACCTTTCTATGTTCATGTATGCTGTATAGTCCTTGTGGCTTAGCGCTTCTTTTTGATTATAATAATAATATGTTCATGTAGCATCTCACTTTTCCCTACCCCCCTGGGAAGTTCTTTCCCTACCCCCCTGGGAAGTTCCAGCTGTTTGAGTCTGTTCTTTCTCTCTCCCTTGCTCGAAAGCCCAACTGTCTACGGTCACTTCCCGCTCTCTTTTTCTTGACCACTTCCACTCTCATTCTCATGCCATTACAGTTTACACAGATGGCTCTAAGTCCTCTGACGGTGTAGGATTCACAGCAGTGTTTCCGGATAGCATCTTGTGAGGGCATTTACTATCTCCGGCTAGCACTTTTACTGCTGAATTGTATGCCATCCTTGCAGCACTTATCCGTATTGCACCTATGCCTGTGTCATCATTTGTGGTTGTCTCAGACTCCCTTAGTGCTTTACAGGCTATACAGAAATTTGATGCACCTCACCCCTTAGTCCTCCGTATCCAACTTTGGCTACGCTGCATCTTTACCAAGCATAAACATATTGTTTTTTGTTGGGTCCCTGGTCATGTTGACATACAGGGCAATGAACAGGCAGACACTGCTCTGCGGTCAGCAGTGCATGACCTTCCAGTTTCATATAGAGGTATTCCATTTCCAGACTATTTTGCTGCAATAGCTCCCCACCTTCACATCGGTTGGCAACAACGTTGGTCAACTCTGCTCGGTAACAAACTTCAATCTATTAAACCGAGTATAGGTTACTGGCCGTCTTCTTGTCACCAGTGTCGAGGTTGGGAGACTGCTATCTCCCGTCTTCGCATTGGCCATACTTGTCTTACTGATGGATATCTCATGGAGGGGTTGCCCTGCTCCTCTCTGTGAGAATTGTCAGGTTCCATTATCAGTCAGCCACATTCTGTTAGACTGCCCACTTTATCAACGAGCACGCAGAATTTACCTCCATCGTCGTCTTCACTCCACTGCTCTCTCTTTACCTTCCCTTCTCGCTGATGGACCCACCTTTCATCCGGACTCTCTCATTGACTTTTTGACAACAACTGACTTCACAAACTCTGATACCTTCAGCCCTTTCTACCTTAATCTCTAGCTACCCTCTACCCCCGCACTATCCCCTGCCCCGCTGTTTTCTGTAACCTACTGATCATCCCTCCCCCCTTCTACCACCCAATACCCTCACTTCCTTCCCTACCCTGCAGCACTGTATAGCCCTTGTGGCTTAGCGCTTCTTTTTGATTATAATAATAATCTTAATTTCATTAAACATTTCTCGAGCTACGTCAGAAAGTTCAAGAGGTTCCTTCACAGACTTTTCAGGTAGTCGGATAAGATGCCTGTAAGATCGGTAATGTTGGGGGTAAACCGTGCATAAAAATTTACAGAACCAAGAAAGCTACGCATGAATTTCTTGGTTTTGGGGAATTTAAACTCCAATAAAGCTTTGATCTTACTGGGGAGAGGCTGCAAAGAGTTATTATAAAAAATCAATCCAAGATATCTAATTTTGTTATGCCAAGGAAGCATTTCTTCGGCTTGGCAGTGAAGCCATGTGAGCATAACCTACATAAAACTGATATTAATGTTTGGATATGCTTGTCCCACGTAGATATCATTACATAAATGTTGTCAAAATAAACTGAAACATTTGGCATATTACCCAAGACTTTTCTCATCAGTCTCACGTAGGTAGCACAGGCAGTTACCAAACCGAAGGGCATAGTTCTATACTGCATCAGTCCTTGGTGTGTAGGAAAAGTGGTGTACTGCTTAGATAAAGGATCTAACATTACTTGATGATATGCTTGCACAATATCAATCTTTGAAAAGAAAGAAGAGTCATAGAATTTGTGTAGATCGCTATCTATTAAGGGCATAGGCTCAGCATCCCACCGAGTTATAGCATTAAGTCCGCTGAAGTCAATAGCAAGTCTATATGAATTGTCTTCCTTCTTAACCATGACTACTGATGAGCAATATGCAGTTACTGAAGGTTCAATGATCTTTAGTTTTAATAATCTGTCTACCTCTCTGTCAAATGCATCCCTAAGGTGAGCTTGAACTGGGTATATTTCCATTTGATAGGGTTGTCCGTGACTAAGTCAATCTTATGGATTACCGTGGAGGTGACACCTGGAATATCAGTAAAAACATCTGAGAAGTTAATCACACATTGAAGTAGTTCATGTTTCTTATGGTTATCCAAAGACTCGTTGATATTAATGTTTGTCGAACCAGAGTGTTCAAGAGTCACCAAGTCATGTAGTTCTCTGTCATAGTCTACGTTAGAGGTGTCAATTACGCACACCTAACACTCCTCAGTTGTCTTATCAAGATTGTGTGGAAAACTAAATCAAAGTCATTCAGGCAGTTAACCGAATTTCTTCAGTAATATTTCTTAAGTATGTTGATATGATAAAACTTAGGTTTCCCCTTGACTTCTATGAGGTAATCAACCTTCCCACAAATTTTCAATACCTTATATGGACCTTTCCATGCTACTAATAATTTATTTGACTTTATTGGTAAAAGTACCAGAACTTCATCCTCTACTTTAAAACTTCTCCTCTGACTTTTGGTATCAAAATAGGTTTTGTACTGGTCCATTGATAAGCTTAAGTTTTTCGAAACTGTGTCAGAGGTCTTCTCAAGTTTGGATCTAATGTCAGGGAGAAACTGATAAGAAGACTGAACCTCAGCATTTCCCTCCTCATTAGTCCATAAATCATGAAGGATGGACAATGGACCTCTGGCCTGTCTAGCATAGAGAAGTTCAAAAGGTGAAAACCCCGAAGAGTCACTGGGAACTTCCCTCATGGCAAACAAAGCACAGGGTAAGTAACGATGCCACTCCTTAGGTTTAAGGGAGCAAAGTTTCCTTAAAATGGACTTGAGAATTGAATGCTGGCACTCAATCCTCCCATTACAGCTGGGATGATATGGTGTTGTGAAGAGAGGCTTCAGTCCCAGAAGTTGGTAGAGATGTTGCATTAATTCAAATGTGAATTGTGTCCCACAGTCAGACAAAATTTCTGTAGGGATGCCAACTCTGGAGAAGATGGACAAAAGGGCTTCTGCCACCTCTGTAGTAGTTATGGACTTTAACCCTTTGAGGGTCGACAGGCCCTCTCCGAAACTCGTTCTCAGGGTCGGCCAAATTTAAAAAAAAAAAATTATTTTCTCTTATGAAAAGATAGAGAATCTTTTCCCGATCATAAAGACACCAAAAGTTTGAAATTTGATAGAAAACTTACGAAATTATGCTCTCGCAAAGTTAGCGGTCTCGGCGATGTTTACGCATCGGCGATTTTGCCCACTTTGAGCCCCATTTTCGGCCAATTTCGCTGTACTAGTCGACAAAAAACATGAATATTTCGCTAGAACTCCATTTTTTTCTATCGAATGGGTGCAAGAAACCACCCATTTATGAAATTCAACTATCCAGTACAGTGGTCAGAATTTAGCAATTTTGCCAATTTCACACAAATTTCAAAAGATGCCAATTTCCGAATAGGGTCCAGAATAAACAAGAAAGACATTGCTGGCACTAAAATGACATTTCCTCTAGTCATTAGTCACGTCTCAAGGCCCCTCTTATATTCTTTTGCTTTCCATTTTGAATTTTTATTCTCACAAAAAATATAAGATTTACTGTTATGCAGACTACTGCATTAGTGTAAAAAATGGTATAAATATTATTGGTGCACTTGTGAAAGAATATTAGACTCACCAGTTGACGTGTATTGCACGCTTGGCACGATTTGTTTACTTTTGAAGTTTGGTAAAAATCGAACATTTCTGCTACTTTGAGCTCAATTTCAAGGCACCTTTCATTGTAAAACCAGCCAAAATCATCTCAATTTCTGTAATATGTCTTCCATTCTATAAAATGAGACCAAGAAAACTAGAATACAACAATAAATACCATACGAAAATACACTGCAAAGTCGCTGATTTATTCCAAAAAAATGGTCAAAGTTTTTTTTTTTCTCATTATGCACTGTGTGCTGCAGGATTTTTTTTAGACTGTGCACACTGACCACATAGACCCATTCTTTCATATGAAGGCCTACCAGCTTTCTCCCACTAGATTTGAGGCCGCTAGAATTTATGCATACTAGTACGTCAAAAACCCCTACGCGTAAGACGTACTAGTACGACGAAAACCCTCAAAGGGTTAAGGGTACGGCTTCAGGGAAACTCGAAGCATAATCAACTAATCTTAAAATATATCTGTCCCCCAGATGAAAGTGGTGATAAAGGACCAATGATGTCATAAGCTACTCTTTCAAATGATACCATAAAGATTGGCATTTTGACCATAGGTACTCGCCGGGTACCTCGGGAGGATGACAGTTGGCAAACTTTGTGATCTACAATATGTAAGTGATATCTGATGACATTTTGGGCCAAAAATAGGTTTCCCTAATTTTATTCAAGGTTTTATGATGTGAGAAATGTCCAGCCACTGGCAGGTCATGAGCCATTTTAAGAACAGTCTCTCTGCATTGACGTGGAACAACTAAGATGGAATCGTCTATTACGTCTGAATTTAATTTGAATACCGATTTATACAAGATACCTCTATTATATTCAAATTTATATGGAAAGTTTTTCCTTTGGATAACTTGATTTTTGCTAGCTGCGTTATGGCAATTCTGAAGAGAAGGGCAGTTATGTTGTAAATTGACACCTCTTCAAGGGGGGCTCCTTGGTGTGGTGAAGAGGCTCTTGGTCTGAGGAATTAGACCTGTTGGTCTCCTTCCTCAGACCGAACCTAATTACCCCTCAATCCCCCCTTCCCTATCCCATCCTCCCCATCCTCCCTTTTTCCTTTCCTTCTTCTCCCACCATCCCTCCCTTATTCCCTTCCTCTTTTTGGCCTTTGGGATTCTTCCCACAGGCCTACTGGTTCCTAGGTAGGGGGAAGGGTACCGGGGTCAATCCCATTCCATTGAGGTTCTTGGCGGTGGTGTAGTTTGCCATGTAATCTGGATCGCCTGGGGATATCCCGTTCCCTCTCCGGTTTTCCGGGTGGTGGCTTTGGGTGTCTTTCAGGTGACGGGTGTATCTCTGGAGGCCGCCTTTCAGATTCTGGGGGTGGTGGCCAAAGGAGGTATGCTTTGTGGCGGATATCCGGGCGCCCTCTCTTTTGTCCACTCAGGTAGCTCGGCAGATTCGAGGTTCCTATCTTAGATTGCTGGTTTACTGGCATGAAGGGTAGGGTATGGCATGGGTTCCATGCCACATCTGCACTACTTGTGCTGTTGAGGTCCTCTTGGGCATGGAGGGTGATTTCCGGCCCTTTCATTCCTCCTAGGAACTTTTCCTCCCTGTTCCCCCTTTTTCTTTTTTTTGTTTTAATTTCTTTTCTTCTTTCTTTTTTTTTTCTTAAAAACAAAAAGAAAGAAGTAACCTAACCATGGAAGCCCTAATCCATGAACCTGCTAGCCCCGGGCCCCTTACTGATACCGCACCCCGTTCTGACCCTGCCTCATTTTTTGACCACTCTTTGGATGCTCCTGATGCCCCTGTACCTCTTGCTGGTGCTGTTTCATCACCAGCTTCAGGTACCGGGGTCTTGGCTGACTCCTCCGATTTGTCTGACCTCCGCCGTCCTTTGACTATGCTCCGGCCTCTCCCTCTATGGTGCGGCAATTTTCGAATCACCAGCCCGTCCCACGTCAGACCAACTCTGGTCCCACTTCTAAATGCCAACGACAATCTCCTGATGATATTACTTCATTACCTTCCCATTCTACTCGGGAAAGACCGACATGTCATGCAATCCCTCTCCACACTCAGTTGTGGACCACACAATGGACTAAATTCTTTACTTTAAGACCAACTTCTTCTGCCTCTCTTTCCAACCATAGTATTGACAAAGCGCTCCTATGCCATGTTGATAGAGATATTTCATTTCATGCTCTCAAGAGCGATATGCGCATCGTCACTGTCCAGAATACTACCCAAACTTATGATCTTTCTCTCCTTTTGCATATTGATACTACTCCTATTACTATTGAAAAACATCTTTCTCTCAATTCTTGTAGTGGTACTGTCATTCTGCCCCATACCATAGTCCAACAGAATTTCCAGACATGTGGCAAGGACATTCTTGAACAGCTGGAACTCCAGGATCTCCCAATCCTCAAAGTAAACACTTATGTCCTTCCTGCCCACAGGTGGGGATGATACCTTTGGAATGTGGCTCGATCAACTTTCGACAGTCGTGAACTCCTGTCCTTTGTTTATGTTGCTGAACATTGGTTACAAGTTCGAAAGGTGATCCCTACACCACAACAGTGTAGAAATTGCTGGCGTTTTGGTCACCCAGCAAAATATTGCAGATCTATAGCTGAATGCCCAGTCTGTGGTGCTGACGACCATTCTAATACATCTTGCAGTCGACCTCCCTCTTGCCTTGTCATGAGGCTCACCCTTCGTACTCTTGCCATTGCCAGGTCTACTTAAAATGAGCATAAAATCCGTTGCCTCAAAGAGGCAGAAGGTCTCCCTTATTCTGTGGCAGTTTTTCATCTCCACCTCCAAGGGAGACTACCCTGTGTTTCTTATTCTCATGTTTCAAAACGTACCCCCACTTCTGGGGTCCCATCTTCTGCAGCCTCCTCTGTGGTTACCCCTCCAATAGCCACTCCAGTATCTAATTCTTTTTGCTGACCTGGGCTCTGACGTTCCTACTACAACACCTCAGTCTGTTCTCACATCTTTGCGTCCTTCCTCACAAGCCCCGGTATAGACAAGACCTTGTAAGACACCTTATACCAATCGCCCCTCTACTTCTCAGAAGTCCAAAAAATCCCCATTGCTCAAATCTTTGCCCCCTCCTTTCCTTCTTCCACTTCTGCATTTTACCTTTCCAGTCTCTGTGCCTAGTTCTTCCCCTCTCTCTGGCTCTATTGCAAGTGTGGAGGTTCACCCTCCTCCTCGTACTGTGCCTTCCACCCCTGTCCCCTCCCAAGTTTCTTCCTCTTCTGCCACCTCCCAGGTTTCTACCTCTTCTATCCCCTCCTACACTTCTTCTCCAGTCCCCTACACTCTTTTGTCCCCCCCCCTACTTTGGTACAGTCTATTACTGTCCCAATCTTTACCCACCCTCCTCCTTCTACCTCCAATATTGTCTCTCATATATCTTTGAATTCAGAAACACTTGAAGCCACTTCAGAATATATTGCAGAGACTAAACCTTCAGTGGACACTGATCCACCTCCTGTTCCTTCTCTTCCCTCTCCTCCATCTCCACAACTCCATTCTTCGCAACGCTCTGTTCCTTCGCTGCTTGAACGTCTTCCGATGCCACCGCACATTGACTTTTCTAACCCCTCTAGTCTGTAGGTGCCCTTCCCTAAGGATACCTGGTATTTTCCTCATTGCCAATCATGGCCTATTTACAGTGGAGTATCCGCGGCCTCATGGGTAATTGGGGTGAGCTTCAGATGTTGCTTTCCAGGTTTTCCCCTGTTGGTGTTTGCTTACAAGAACCAAAATTACAATCAGCTGTTTTCCAACGTATCTCAGGCTATAATTTATTGTCTTCTTCGGATCCTTTTTCAGATAGGACCTTTAATGAAAGTGCCCTTCTTCTACGCAATTATATTCCATACTGTCAACTATTTGTCCATACTTCGCTGCATTACACTGCAGCCCATATCCACTTGAATATGTGGTTTACAATATGTTCTTTATATCTATCTCCTTCTTGGGCATTTTCTATCCCAGATTTTGCCTTTCTTGCTTCATCTTTACCACCACCTCTTCTGTTACTTGGCAGTTTTAATGCCCACCATTTCCTCTGGGAGTCTCATTGTGACTCATGTGGCATCCAGTTGGAGGCTTTTCTCGCCTCTCACCCCCCTCCATGTTTTAACCCTTAAAATTTGGCACAATAGGCTTGAGTTGCCTAGACATGAAAGAATGGGCCTGTGCACTCAGTGTGTGCACTATTAAAAAATCTGGGGGCACTTAGTACCATGTGGGAGCACCAATTCAATTGAGCGCCAGCTAGAGCAGATAGCGTGGCAAACACCAGGGATTCACTGATGCCATGTAGCATTAACACTCCCATTTTAAGAGGAAAGTAAAAATAGGTTAGATAAATACAGTGGTCCCTCATTTTTCGTAATTAATCCGTTCCTGGAGGAGCTACTATAAACGAAATTTACGATTTGCGAGTCAATTTTCCCCATAAGAAATAATGTAAGTACAATTAATCCATTCCTGACACCCAGAAGTATTAAAACAAAAAAAAAATTTTACATGAAATATACATATAGTACATGAACAATACAATGGGAAATGATGAATGAAACATTAACAGCATAACACTTACCTTTATTGGAGATTCTTCTTAGTGTATGGGAGACTGGAGGAGGAGAGAGATTGGATTGTTTACAGTTTGGAAGGGGAATCCCCTTCCAGCAACACCTCAGGTACCAATTGCTTCTCTGGGGTTGCTTCTCTTCTCTGTTTCTTAATGCCACTAGGACCACCTTGAGAGTCACTCTAGTCCTGTCTCACAAAGTAACTGTGGAGAGAGCTGTTTCTGGCATCTCTTTAACACTTCCCTAAAACGGCCCAAGACTTTGTCACTGTACATATTTCTCACCTTCTTTACCACAGGCTTGGCACTAGGAGCTTTCTTTGGAGCCATGGTAGCTTATTTAGTAATTGCAAGCACTAAAATGAGTGGAATATTATGGAATATTTTGTAGGAGCACTTGAGGGGACCTTCACTCACTGGTAAACAATGCCAGACTGGCTGGGTAGGGAGGCAGCCCTGGCTCACACCGTGTGTACGCGTCCCAGAGGAACTACTATTCGCGAGTCAACCTATGAAAAGCGAGTCCATCTTTATACAAAAATATCCCTATGATTGGCAAAATTTACGATTGCCGAGAACTACGAAAAGCGAGGGACCACTGTACATGAGTGAGTGTGGGTGGGTGTGAGTTGGACCTTACTAGCTTGTGCTAGTCAATGGATGTGACCTGACTAGGTGGGTCATTTGTCTAAGCCGGGGGGGAGTGTGACATGTACCTGCCTTGCATGGGCCAGTAGGCCTGTTGCAGTATTCCCTCTTTCTTATGTTCTTATGCATTCGGCAGGCTGACCGGCTGGCTTGCTTTGGCTGTCTTTGGCTGTCTCTCTGTCTATATCTCTATCTGTCTGTATCTCTATCAGTCTATATCTCTATCTGTCTATATCTCTGTCTATCTATATATCTGTCTATCCATATATCTGTCTATCTGTATCTCTGTCTATCTGTATCTCTATCTATATCTCTGCCTCACATGTACACATAAGTACAGTTATTATGCATAGTGTAAATTACCTAGGATAATAAAAAATTCCAGGCAAAGATAGACAGACAGGCAGACAGATAGACAGAAACATGTTTGTGTGTATCAGTAAAAACAAAGCCAGGGCTCCCTGGAGCACCCATTTATCAAATGTCACCGAGCTGATAACAGATGTCATAACACAATTCTTCAAGGAGTTTGATTTCCTATACTCCAGGCAGACAGGCAGACAGATAAACAGAGACAGACAGACAGGCAGACAGAGACAGACAGATAGGCATACAGACAGGCAGACAGACAGTAGACAGACAGACAGACAGACAGACAGGCAGATAGACAGACAGATAGACAGATATATAAATAGACAGAGAGACAAGACATGTTTGTAACAGTGATAACAAATACAGTGAGGGTTAGCTGGAGCAGTGCGCATTTATCAAATGTCACCGGGCTGTCAACAGTATAGGGATGCCTATCATAACAACATGCATCAAGGTATATGCCAGGGTATCTAAAACATTGCTGAGACCTGTAAATATTTTGTATGTATTTCTAGACAATAGTAAATAACCCAGGCAGGTGTAAATGTTCAC
Source organism: Cherax quadricarinatus (assembly GCF_026875155.1). Classification (NCBI taxonomy): domain Eukaryota; kingdom Metazoa; phylum Arthropoda; class Malacostraca; order Decapoda; family Parastacidae; genus Cherax; species Cherax quadricarinatus. Next base: position 9,712,642 of record NC_069458.1, on the reverse strand, counting down.
CTGTCAATGTGATTGTGATTATTTGAGCACTATTTCAGTACCTAATAATAGTGTCAGAACAAAGATTGGCCATGAAATTACAAGAACTATTATAAATTGTAATTATCAGAACATAAAAAATATATAAATTAAAATAAAACAAAAAAGGTATATTGGCAATACTTCTGCAAGTGGTAGGACTCCATGTTGCCATCAGGTGAGCATCCAGAGCCAACTTCACAGTCTTGTATCTCGGTAAATACTGACCCTAAATTTTTTTTTTAATTCTATAACATGTAGAAAAATGTGCTCTTCATTTTAAAAGAAAAAAAAATTTTTTTTATTTTCAAAATATTCGGAGCGCCACGCGAGTGAAAGTAGATCTACGTTTGGACAGTTTAAGGGTTAAATACGGGTACTCCCACCCATTTTGATCCTCGTACTCATGCTCTCTCTTGCATCGATTTGTCAGTCTGCTCTTCCTCCATTGCACTAGACTTCGCCTGGTCTGTTCTACCAGACTTACATGACAGCGATCATTTTCCAATCATTCTTACTTCTCCTTCATATTCACCACCTTTCCATAGCCCTCGCTGGCAATTTGATCGGCAAATTGGGACCTTTACTCGCAACTCACTGCTTTTAGTGTGGTTCCTTCTTCATCCTCCATTGATGAGCTCCTACACTTCTTCTCGACATCAGTTTTAACCACAGCTTCTCATTCTATACCCCAAACCTCAGGCAGGCATTCTCAGAAGTGCGTGCCTTGGTGGTTTCCTGCTTGTGCTCGTGCCTGGTGGTTTCCTGCTTGTGCTCATGCAGTAAGTTTGAATCGCGCTGCATGGGGCAGGTTCCGGTACAATAGAACTGATGAGAGACTTCTTGATTTTAAGCAGAAGCGTGCGGTCGCTCACCGTGTCATCCATGACGCTAAATGCACTTGCTGGCAAGATTATGTTTCCACCATCACCTCTGCTTCCTCTATGAGTGCAGTCTGGATAAAAGTGAGGAAATTGAGTGGTAAATACTCTCCTGTCCTGGCTCCTGTTCTATGGGTCTCTGGTGTTGATATAGCAAACCCTCTTGACATTGCCATTGCACTCATCTGGTCCGTATTTCCCGGGGGCTCCATCTACGCCCCTCGTTTCTTTCTTCAAAGTCTGCCAGAGACTTCTGGAACTGGAGGCAACACTCTCAGCTTGCCGATCATTGGCAGCTGTGCCTGATGACATTCATATTCGGATGTTTCAACATTTACATCAGTCAGTCCTTGTAGTTCTCATACACCTCTTCAATCTTATTTGGTCACAAGGAGTTCTTCCCCAGCTGTGGAATTCTGCCATTGTTCTCCCTTTCCCCAAGCCTAGTACTACGGGACATCATGCCTCCCATTATCGTCCCATTGCTCTTACTAGTCCAGTTTATAAAGTGATGGAACGTCTGGTAAATCGACTTTTAATATGGTATTTAAAGACACACAGCAGTCTCTCCACCAGTCAATATGGCTTTTGTAAGGGCCAATCTACCATAGACCCCTTACTATGCTTAGATATGTATGTTCGTAATGCCTTTGGAAATAACCACTCAGTTATTGCCATATTTTTTGACCTTGAGAAGGCATATGACACAACTTGGAGGTATAATATTTTGGCCCAAGCCCACTCCTTAGGCCTCCGAGGCAATCTACCATCCTTCCTTACGAACTTTTTAACTGACAGACATTTTCGTGTTCGAGTCAATAATGTGCTCTCACTGGACTTTGTCCAAGCTGAAGGTGTCCCTCAGGGATGTGTTCTGAGCACAACACTTTTTCTCCTTGCTATAAATGATTTAGCCTCAGTTTTTCCATCCAATATTTGGTCATCACTCTATGTTGATGACTTTGCTATTGCTTGTGCAGGCGCTGATTGTCACCTCATTACAGTTTCTCTCCAGCATGTGGTCGACCGTGTTTCCAGTTGGGCCACCATGCATGGGTTTAAATTTTCCAGTACCAAAACTCACCAAATTACTTTCACTAGATGCTCTGTCATCTCCGATCATCCTTTGTACCTCTATGGCTCCCATATCTCTGAACGTGATACAGTCAGGTTTCTAGGCCTTCTCTTTGACCGTAGGTTGTCCTGGAAACATCACATTACCTCTCTGAAGGCAACTTGTCACAGCCGGCTGAACCTTCTTAACCCTTGCTCATCTTTCATGGGGAGCTGATCGTCGAACTCTCCTTCTCCTACATTCAGCCCTCATTTTATTGAAACTCGATTATGGTGACCAGATCTATTCAGCGGCCTCTCCTGCTACTCTCTCTAGCCTTAACCCCATCCATCACCTTGGATTACATTTATGCCTTGGTGCTTTTCGCTCTTCCCCGTTGAGAGCCTGTATGCAGAAGCGAATGTTCCATCCTTGTCTGATTGCCATGATGCCCATTGCTTTCGCTACTATGTATGCTCTCACGATCTCCGCAATCCTTCCATTTATTGAATGGTCACCGATATTAATAGACATTCTTTATTTGTTCGCCACTCCTGTTTGCTCCATCCCTTCTCTCCACCTACATTATCTCTTGTCTTTCCTTCAGTTACCACCTTTATATGTTCATGTAGCATCTCACTTTTCTGTACCCCCCTGGGAAGTTCCAGCTGTTCGGATCTGTTCTTTCTCACTCCCTTGCACGAAAGCCCAACTGCCTACAGTGGCTTCCCGCTTTCTTTTTCTTGACCACTTCCACTCTCATTCTCATGCCATCACAGTGTACACAAATGGCTCTAAGTCTTCTGATTGTGTCGGATTCGCAGCAGTGTTTCCGGACAGCGTCATGCGAGGGCATTTACTCTCTTCGGGTAACATTTTTACTGCTGAATTGTATGCCATTCTTGCAGCACTTATTCGTATCGCATCTATGCCTGTGTCATCATTTGTGGTTGTCTCAGACTCCCTTAGTGCTCTACAGGCTTTATGGATATTTGATACACCTAACCCCCTAGTTCTCCATATCCAACTTTGGCTACGCCGTATCTCTGCCAAGCATAAAGATATTGTTTTTTGTTGGGTCCCTGGTCATGTTGACGTACAGGGCAATGAACAGGCAGACACTGCTGCGCGGTCAGCAGTACATGATCTACCAATTTCATATAGAGGTGTTCCATTTCCAGACTTTTTTGCTGTAATAGCTACCCACCTTCACACCCGTTGGCAACAACGTTGGTGAACTTTACTTGGTAACAAACTTCATTCTATTAAACCGAGCATTGGTTACTGGCCGTCTTGTCATCAGTGCCGAGGTTGGGAGACTACTCTCTCCTGTCTTCACATTGGCCACACTCGTCTTACTCATGGGTATCTCATGGAGAGGCACCCTGTTCCTCTCTGTGAGCAGTGTCAAGTTCCAGTATCAATTAGCCACATTCTGTTAGACTGCCCTCTCTATCAACAAGCACGCAGAATTTACCTCCAATGTCGTCTCCACTCTACTACTCTTTCTTTACCTTCCCTTCTTGCTGATGGACCCTCCTCTAATCCTGACTCTCTCATTGACTTCTTGACAATGACTAATTTACTTAAACTCTAATGATGATACCTTTCACACTCCCCTCAGCTCTTTCTGCCTCACTCTCTTGCTGCCCTCTACCCTTTCACCATCCACTGCCCCGCTGTTCTCCATAACCTATTACTCATCCATCTCCCTTTTGCCACCTGATACCCTTGCTTCCTTCCTGCCCTGCAGCACTGTATAGCCCTTGTAAATTGACAAAGGAGTCCTTAGATATATCTGAAGGCTTAAAGTCAGGGAAAATCAAAGGATGGACAATAGGAGAAGCCTGGGCTTTGGTCTGAGCCCTAGTCAAGACATAGTATTGAAGGCAATATCCTCACTTTCATCTAGCAAGTGAACTGGTGATCCTACTCCCTCCCTTTCGAGAGTAGTATCACTGGTTACTAACCCCAAATGAATATCACGAGACATTGACTCATCCGAAACTGTTGAGGGGCTTTTCTGACTTTACAGGAAGAGGAGCTGAAAAACTTATGTCCATCTTTGGTGATGAAAGGTTAACCTCAGAAAGATGAATGGCACCTTTTACATTACCAATTAGTACAGAGCAAGAGGTGATGGGAGCTAGTATGGCTTCGGACCAACCTGTGAACCATTTAGACCTAATGTAACAACGGATGGTAGGAAAAGTGTCTGTACGGCCCAAGTAGTCTGAAAGGATAGCAGAGGCATGAGTTTCTTTAAGATTAGGGAACAGCTTATCAGAAATGACTATACATGTGCATCCAATGTCTCATAAAATGGTAGATACATTAAGTCCATTAACCCTTTGAGGGTTTTCGTCGTACTAGTACGTCTTACGCGTAAGGGTTTTTGACGTACTAGTACTCATAAATTCTAGCGGCCTCAAATCTAGTGGGAGAAAGCTGGTAGGCCTTCATATGAAAGAATGGGTCTATGTGGTCAGTGTGCACAGTCTAAAAAAAATCCTGCAGCACACAGTGCATAATGAGAAAAAAAAAACTTTGACCATTTTTTTTTAATAAATCAGCGACTTTGCAGTGTATTTTCGTATGGTATTTATTGTTGTATTCTAGTTTTCTTGGTCTCATTTTATAGAATTGAAGACATATTATAGAAATTGAGATGATTTTGACTGGTTTTACAAAGAAAGGTGTCTTGAAATTTAGCTCAAAGTAGCAGAATGTTCGATATTTTACCAAACTTCAAAGTAAACAAATCGTGCCAAGCATGCAATACACGTCAACTGGTGAGTCTAATATTCTTTCACAAGTGCACCAATAATATTTATACCATTTTTTACACTAATGCAGTAGTCTGCATAACAGTAAATCTTATATTTTTTGTGAAAATAAAAATTCAAAGTGGAAAGCAAAAGAATATAAGAGGGGCCTTGAGACATGACTAATGACTAGAGGAAATGTCATTTTAGTGCCAGGAATGTCTTTCTTGTTTATTCTGGACCCTATTCGGAAATTGGCATCTTTTGAAATTTGTGTGAAATTGGCAAAAAATTTCTAAATTCTGACCACTGTACTGGATAGTTGAATTTCATAAATGAGTGGTTTCTTGCACCCATTCGATAGAAAAAATGGAGTTCTAGCGAAATATTTATGTTTTTTGTCGACTAGTACAGTGAAATTGGCCGAAAATGGGGCTCAAAGTGGGCAAAATCGCCGATGCGTAAACATCGCCGAGACCGCTAACTTTGCGAGAGCATAATTCCGTAAGTTTTCTATCAAATTTCAAACTTTTGGTGTCTTTATGATCGGGAAAAGATTCTCAATCTTTTCATAAGAGAAAATAATTTTTTTTTTTTTAAATTTGGCCGACCCTGAGAACGAGTTTCGGAGAGGGCCTGTCGACCCTCAAAGGGTTAACTGTTCCCAAACAGAAGGGTGCCTGGTCATTACAGTTTTTAAAACATCTTCCAACTTTTTGCACCTTCTTAGAAGGACAATCGGGATGTTTATGTCCCTTAACACTACATAAATGACAAACTGGAATAAAAGACGTCATTTTACTTTCTACTAGAGGGTTTGATTTCTTAAGATCTGGTGAATCCTTGCCCTTAGGGTTCGATCCTTTTAGGTCTTTATAGGAATTGTGAGCCTCAGCATACAGGTCAGCGGCCTCAGCAACTTCCTCAGCTTTAATCAGATTACGTTCTCTAATGAATGTTCGTATCTTGTGGGGAAGAGCTGTCAGGAACTGGTCAGCAACCATGAAGTCTCTAAGAAATTCATAACTGTGATCAATTCCTAAGCTCTCTATCCAAAAGCTGAACAAACGAAAGAGTGTTACCTGTAACTGCTGAAAGTTTTGGCCATGCTGTAAGGTGGCATACCTGAAATCTTTCCTATAAGAATTTGTGGTCTTTTGGTATGCTTTAAGGATTGCTTTCTTAAGTAGGTTATAATTACATATATCCTGCAACAAAGTTGCATAGATATTCAAAGCTGTACTGGAAAATAACATACCTAACCTGGTAGCCCAGGTGTCAGATGGCCATTCACAGAGGGTAGCGGTATTTTCAAACCTAATAATGTATGAAGTTATGTCTTCACCCTCTGTGAAGGGAGGTAAAATAGGTGTTGCACTATGTGCACTAGCTGTATGATGCTCAATTACTCCTTCCTCTAATTGCTGTTGTGAAAAGGTAACTTTATTTTCTAATTCAAGGCGTGCTTTCTGTACCTCACGATCTTTTTCTCTCTCTCTTAACTCATATTCACTAGCTTTTTCCTCAAGTTCTCTATCTTTTGCTCTTTCCTCAAGTTCTCTCAATTTAGCTTGTTCCTCATGTATTTTAGCTTGTTCCTCATGTACTTTAGCTCTCTCCTCATGATTAAGTCTATCATGCTCCTTTTTGTCTTCTCTTTCTCTTTCTAATTGTCTTTCTTGGTTTTCTCTTTCAATTTGATCTCTCTCCTTTTTCTCCTCTTGATTCTTTCTCTCTCCTTTTTCTCCTCTCTCTCAGTTCTTTCTCTCTCTTTCTCCTCTTTCTTTCTGTCTCTCTTCTCTCTCTGTTCTTTCTCTTTCAATTCTTTCCTGGATCTTAGTGCTAATGAAATCTTCTAAATTTTTCCCCGTTATTGCTAACTTACTCCTAGCGTTCATCCAAAACTGGTATTCCTCCATACTTGGAAGAATAACTTAAACTACCAGGGGAAAATGAAACGGTTATCAAAGAAAACAGAGGGGTCAATTCCTGCTCCACACAAACTGTAAATAAATCGGAGGGTTCGATCCCTGCTTCGATTAAACAGTATGTATGAATGAAAACAGAGGGTTCTATGCAGGCTCCAACCAAACAGTAAGTTGAATGGGGTCCCTTGACCATCCAATCTTCTCACCAACAAATCAAGAGTGTCCTACAACAGTTCCCTTGATATAATAAATAGAGCTCTATGAAACAATTTGTCACTGAAAAATCTCGGGTCCCTAGAGTCTATTCCTCCAAATTACTCCAAGCTCCAAAACAAAAGGTGGCAGAATTAACTAGTATATCCTGCCTTGACTTGACTTACAATAAATTGAGACTATAACAATCACCAAATCTTTTAAATACCTGTACTGTAGTCCTACCATAGAGAATGATTACTCATGGCTGGTGGTAACCGTGTGTGGTATGCAGCGCTGAAGTTCCAATGGTAGATTCGAGATGGAGTTGAATCTTGATTCAGTCGAGTTGATCCTGGCAAGGTCGCTACTTGTGAAGGCTTACTCAGCCCTGTAACAACTTCAGTAAGTATTACCAAGGCTGGCTCCTCCTCAGGAAAATTAATGAATAGAAAAAGAACAACATACAAATAAAAACACTTTATTATTATAATTGAAAATATAAAAAATTTAAATATGAACTTTTAACCTACGTGAAAGAAAAATGAGAAATGAAATAAAAAAATGATATTTGAATTCAATGCTAATATGTACAGTTAGACTGGGATGTCTTAGTTGATGTTGTGACACCGCGCCTTGCAGAAATTGTAGTCGTTGCTGATGTGGGGAGTGGTTCATAGCTGTTGAGTGACAACCCAGTGACTAGTTCATCACAGTGTCTCTAGCCTTGAATAATCCATCAAGATGATAGGAATGCAGGTCCTTCACCACTGCAAAGATGAGGGGTAGTTGCCTGGGGTTGGCTATACTCAGATATATAGATAAAAAGTGACGTCCCAGAACTCATGTGAAGTTCGTTTTTTTCAGCACTGTCTCTGTAGTTGCCAGATGACCCAAGCTGACATTAACCACTGCTCGATAAATCGCTCTCCATGATAAGTGTAAGGTACTTAAAAGAATGGTGAGGATTTAAAACAACATGTTACACCTGAATTGGTTAAAAGTGAAGCTTTTAACCAATATAAAATGGACCCCCGGTATTCGATGGCATCAGTATCCTATAAATTCAGTTTTCGATGCATTTTAATGCAAAAATTTCGCCTCGGTATCCGATCGAAAACCCGGTATTCGATGCGATTCGTACGAGATGTGTCCACATGTGGCCTGAACTGCCCAGTGTGTGCCAGTGTTTATAAGCCAGGCAGTGTGCGTGCATCTAAGGATACATTCAGTACATTCCATATTATCACTGTTTTTGGTGCTTGTTTCTGCAAAATAAGTCACCATGGGCCCCAAGAAAGCTTCTAGTGCCAACCCTTCGAGAAAAAAGGTGCTAATGACTATTGAAATGAAGAAAGAGATAATTGCAAAGTACAAAAGTGGAGTGCGTGTGTCGGAGCTGGCCTGGTTGTATTTTAAACCCCAATCAACCATCTCTACTATAGTGACCTGGAAAATGGCAATCAAGGAAACTGTTCTTGCAAAAGGTGCGACACAAGTGTTAGAAGATGTTGAGAGACTGTTATTGGTGTGGATAAATGAAAAACAGATAGCAGGAGATAGCATCTCTCAAGCGATTATTTGTGAAAAGGCTAGGCAGTTGCATGACGATTTGGTAAAGAAATTGCCTGCAACTAGTGCTGATGTGAGTGAATTTAAGGCCAGCAAAGGTTGGTTTGAAAGATTTAAGAATCGTAGCATACATAGTGTGATTAGGCATGGTGAGGCTGCCAGTTCGATCAAAAAGCAGCTGAAAAATATGTGAAGGAATTCAAGGATTACATAGACAGTGAAAAATTTAAACCTGAACAAGTGTTTAATTGCGACGAAACAGGCCTGTTTTGGAAGAAAATGCCAAGCAGGACCTACATTACTCAGGAGGAAAAGGCACTCCTAGGACATAAGCCTGTGAAAGACAGGCTACCTCAAAAAATTCAAGAAGTGTAGTGTGGCATATACACTGTTGTAAGGCATGGCGAGGCTGTAAATTCAGACAAACGTGCAGCTGAAAAATTTGTGCATGAATTCAAGTAGTATGTAGAGGCTGAAGGATTCCTCTCCCAAGTGTTCAATTGTGACGAAACAGGCCTCTTTTGGAAAAAATGCCAAACAGGACCTATATCATGCAGGAGGAAAAGGCATTGCCAGGACACAAGCCTATGAAAGACAGACTAACTCTCTTGTTCTGTGGTAATGCTAGTGGGGATTTAAAAGTGAAGCCTTTACTGGTATATCTCTGAAAATCCCAGAGTGTTCAAGAAAAGCAGTGTGATCAAGACTAAATTGTGTGTGATGTGGAAGGCTAACAATAAGGCATGGGTCACAAGCTAAATTTACCTTTATTGGTTCAATAAAGCATGAAGAAATACCTCCTGGATAATAAATTGCCGCTCAGGTGCCCCCTGGTAATGGACAATGCTCCTGTTCCCTCCAGACTTGGTACAAGTTGGGGGAGTTTATTTCTCACCTGAATTCTCCCCCTAATACCCCTCATCAGCCGGCCAGGATTTTTTCAAGCTTCAAAAAAATTAACCAAAATTTTTTAATTTTTGCATAATTTTGGGCATAATTATAGAATTTATGGGGATTCTTCTTTTCCTCTTTTTTCCCTTTTAAAAAATTTTTTTGGGGTTTCCTTTTCTCTCTTTTTCCTTTACCGGGTTTTTTGGGGCTCCCCCCTTGCCCCCTCTCCTTTTAATCTTTTCTTGGGGGTCCCTTTTTCCGGTGTGGGGTTTGGGGGGGGCCGTGAATTTTTCCCACGGGGCTCGGCTTCTCTCCCCTCCTTTTTGAAATTTTTAAAAGGGGAGGAGAATAACCTTCTTCAGGAAAACATTTGCCAATTGGAGTAGGGAATTTTTTGGAAAAGGAAAATACCCTAACGGTTCAACTTCTGAAAAACATTCAGTGAACTTTTTTTGGGCCTTTCCCATTTTTAGGCAAAACTAAAGAAATTGCAAAACAGAGTCTCGGAAAAAAATTTTTAAAGAAAGGGGGCCCGTGTCCAAGGGGTCCCAGGAAAAAAAAGGAAAAATCCCTTATAAGGACTTGAAAATTGGTTTTTAGGGGGAAGGTTTTCCCAAAACAATGCGCCCTCCCCCCCTTTTTTTTTCCATACCCCCAACAAGACCTTCTTAAATTGGGGGGGTTTTAAAATGCTTTTTTTTATTGGGTTTTTTTTAATTTTATTTTTTTCTGTAGCAAACTAATTTAATTCTAAAAAAAATTTTTTTTTTGTTAAACTTATGGGTGTTGGAATGGTTTAAAATGGATTTAATTACAGTGGTCCCTCTTTTTCGTCAGAAATCCTTCCGGAAGTGGCATTATCAAAATTGACGATTTTAAATCAATTTTCCCCATAAGAAATAATGAAAATACAATTAATCTTTTCCCTGACCCCCAAAAAGTTTTAAAAAAAAATTTTTTTACATGAAATAAAGATGAAAGTACAAAAAAATACAAGGGGACATGATGAATGAAACTTTAAAGTTCACACTTCCCTTTAAGAATTTTTTCTTATGTAGGAGACTAAGGAGGAGTGGATTGGTTAGTTACTTTTGGGAAAGGGGAATTTCCCCTTCCATCAACACCTCAGGTACCAAGTGTTTTTTGGGGGTTTTCTCTGTTTTTTTAAAAGCTACGGACTAGCTTCAGAGTCACGGGTCCTGTCTTGCAAAAAATGTCAGAGAGCTCTTTTTTCTGGCTCTCTTTAAACTTCCTAAAAGGCCCAAGACTTGTACTGTAAAAGTTCCCGAAATGGCTTCAACAGCCTTTTCGGGGGCAATGTTTCTCCATAATTTTTCCCACCCTCCCCCACATTTCAAAAATCCCCTTTAAATTTTCGGGAGAAGGCACTTTTTCCATCTCTTTTCCCTCCTTGCACAAGTTTTCGGGAATCGATCGTTCCTGTTCCCTGCTGAAGCTCTTGCAGCCCCTCAGGGGGTACTCCTCATTTTTGGTCCTCCACCAACTTTCCCACCCCTCCAAACTCACATCCAAGCCCATGGAACTCCCCAATGCCAAAATTTGTTTTTCACAATGACTGGGGTCACCAAAAACCCCTTCAAAATCCCTTTGTGACACAATCTGGCCCACAATTTTCTCCAGCAAGTTAAAAGCCCGGGTAGTCATCCCCCCCAAAGCCTTTTACCTAAGGCTTATGCAATGGAGGATACTGAAGTTTCTTTCCAAAAATTCTTAAGGCAAGTGAATTTGGGGTACAAAAAGCCCCTTTGAAACATTGTTTTGGTCTATTTTTTTTAAAGTTTGAAAGCCCTTTGGCCATTGCCTGGGGGAGAGGATGGTATAGGGGGCAAAAACTTTACTGTGATGAACCCAAACTCCAAAATTTAAAGGTCACCCAATTTGGGGAGGAGAAGGTGCTTTGTTCAATACAGGAGGCATTTGAGATCAAATTTCTTTTCCAGGAGGTAATTTTTCACACTGGGCCAAAACTTATTGAAGCATTTCCAAAAATTTTCCCCTATGACCTATCCCCTTATTGTTAGTTTTCCAAAACACACAAAATTTACTCTTCAAAACATTGTTTTTCCCCTGAACACTCTGGGATTTTCAAATGGTCCCTAGTAAGGCTTCACTTTGAAATCCCCACTAGCATTAGCACAGAACATGGTGTCATCTGTCTTTCATGGGCTTGTGCCCCTGGCAGTCCCCTTTTCTTCCTGAGAAATGTAGGTCCTCTTTGGCATTTTTTTCCCAAAAAAGGGTTGTTTTGTCACAGAACATTTGTTCAGGTTTCGTCCTTCCCTCTATTATTCCTTGAATTCACTTAGGAATTTTGTAACTGCAATTTTGTCCAAACTGGCAGCCTCCCCATCCCTTATCAAAAATGTGTAGCCACTTTGGTTCTTAAACTCTCAAACCAATCTTTGCGGCCTTTAAAATTTCACAATTATCAGTATCTTTGCAGCAATTTTTTTCCCAATTTGTCAAAAATCCCTAGCCTTTTACAAATAATCGAATCATAAGCATCTCCTGCAAATTGTTTTCGGTTTTCCACATAATAATAACTTCTCAACATCTTCGAGTATGGTGATCCATTTTTGTCGCATATTTCCCCCCCTTTGCACAACAATTCCTTGATTTCCTTTTTTTTTGCCACGAGGGAAGTTTGGGGTTTGTTGGGGTTTGTTATACATTTGGCCAGTTCGACACACATACGCCCCTTTAATTGTTAATGATTTTTTTTTAAATTCAACTATTTTCACCCTTTTTTACCAAAGCTTGGCACTAAGACTTTTTTGGGAACCATGTAGCTTATTTAGCTTGCCAGCACTAAAATGAAGGAAATTGTGAAAATTTTCGTATGAACAAATGAGGGGACCGTTTCCCCACTGGTAAACAATGGGACACGGGTTGGGAAGGGGGGGCAAGGTGGGTCAAGCCGTGAGTACGCTTTCCCCGACAACGTGATTAGCGAATCAAACAACGTTGTGAGCCAGTGTTTTGATGAAAATAAAGTCACGATTTCAGAAATTGACACTATCGACCCACGATTTCGAGGGCCATGTTTCAATGGGAAAAATTTAGGTTTTCATTATTTTTTTTTTTTTTCAGACTCTTGGAAAGCATTAATACAAAAACCGGAGGTCCACTGTCTTTCAGTCGGTTTATTATGTCTTAATCTACAACACAGCATAGACTTTTTTGGATTTTGGGGGGGAATTCCCTCCCGCCGCAGGCCACCCAGCCCGCCAAATATTTTTACTATGTTCCAGAATTGTTTTTTTTTTACTTTGGGCAAGTTTATAGGACATTTGGGAGGATGACATCCCGTGGGATCGAAATTGAAAGGATGTTGCCTGGATTATTATCAAGGGTTTTTAAAAATTTCCCCGCCACTTTGGCCAATCCATACAGATCACTAAATGAGGGTCAACATCACTTTTTTCTTAAAAGGGGAGGGGTTTTAAAACAATGGGAAGTGAATCCCAGGATTTGCCCCGCTGTTTGCTCTAGCTGGCGCTCAATTTAACTGGTGCCCCCCCAAAAGTACTAAGTGGGCCAATTTTTTTTAAAATGCATAATGAATGTTAAAACCTATTTTATACTGTCAGGCACTCGGCCAGTCATGCCAAATTCGAGGCAGAAAAAAAAAATTTGATTACATTTGGGCGCTATCAGAACAAAATAGATTACTTTTGGGCATTATGGGGTTAAAAGAGAGGTAAATGCAGAACATATATTTATAATCAATATTTAGAAGTATAGAGTAGTATAGATACTCACCTATGTAATTATTTCTAGGGGTTTCCTCTTAAAACCACCTAAGCAGGGGATAACTGAAAATTTGGGCCAACTAGATTCCTACATAAATACATTGTTTACATTCCCTGTATGATTTTTTTTTTTTAATTATCTTATCATTAACTTGGGTATATTTTCTTTTTAAAATACCTACTACCCTTTCTACTCTCCTCTTCACCTCCTACAACACGCCTGTACCCTTTTTAACTTACTTCTTACACTCCCTTCAACACACCACTACCTTGTTAACTCTACCCCTTACACACTCCTCAACACTCCTCTACCTTGTTTAAATCTACTTTTCAAACTCCTTAACACTCCTCAAACCCTTTTTAACTCTACTCTTACACCTTTCAACACTCCTCTACCCCTTTTTAAAATCTACTCTTACCACTCTAAACCCGCACCTTGTTCCTACTTTTGAATCCTTCAACAATTAACCTTGCTAACTTTACCTTCAATTTACAAACTGTGTTTTTTTATCTCTTTAAATTAAAAATGTGTTTGTTAATCTATTTTCACATTTCAAAATATATAAAAACCTTTTAATTTTTCTTAAACCCCCCAAACCCTACCTTTTAACTCTACTTTTTGCAAAATTTCAAAACTATCCCTTTAAAACTCCCTTTCCACCCTTAACCCTTTATTTTTCTCTACCTTTTTCCAATTAAAATTGTTTTTAACTTACCTTGAACCCCAAATAACCTATTTTAATTTTCTCTTCTTACACCACTCCCAAAACTGTTTTTATTGTTAACTTTTTACACATTAAAATGTGTACCCTTTTTTAATTTTATTTACACATACAAAAACTGGTTTCCCGAATTCTTCTTGAATCCCTTAAAAATTTACAATTGTTTTCCTCTTCACCCTAAACATCCTCTCCCCCGTTTCTTTTTTGCAATCCTTCTACCTCCTTAAACCGTTTAACTTATTTAAATTACAACATGCCTGTATTGTTAACTTTTTCATGCAAATTTTTCCTTTTAAAATAATACCCTTTCAAAATCTATTATGCCCCCTTAAACTATATAACCTTGTTAATTCCTAAAATTTTTCAAAATACCACTTAACTTGTAACTCACCTCTTCCACATTTGCCCACTTTTTTGAATTTTTATATTCATTTTTACAAGTTCACCTTGCGTGATTTTTGCCCCTTTTAGGTTTAGCCAGTTGGATTTTTATTATGTCCATGATTATAATTTAACAAAATTTTTATAAAAAAACTTGTATTTATCTGGAATATTTTTACAAAAAACACTTAACCCTTTCAGAGTCGGCAGGCGCTCTCCCAAACCTGTTCTCAGGGTCGGAAAATATTCGATATAGAGGCATGAAGTGAACCGCATACAGCAACATCGCCAACTGCTGGTCACCCGGTAACCGTTTATTTTATTTTTTTCTACTTTTTTCTATTATTTTTTAATATTTTTTTCAAGTAACTTTTATGGCCTGTGAGACCAACATGAGCACTATTTTGTAAGTTTTTTCTCTTTCTATACTACACAATAACTGCACACTGTTGTCATTATATTGTTTACAAAACTTGTTTACCCAAACAATATAAAATGTTGTTTATTACTATTTTTCAATATTTATATACACATATAGAGTCAAAGAACATGTTTCTAGAAGTTCTGCAGCTGTGGAAGTCTTTGAAACATGGTGTCATGCAAAGTGGTGTTTTACACTCCTCACTCATAAAACGAGTCTCTGCGTTGTTGTGGGCGTATTTTTTGTATGGGCACAGACTAACACCTCTTCTGACCTTTTTCTGAAAGCAGTAGCAGGCAGTTTTGTTAGGAAGTGATCACCATGCTTCAGATGAGAAGGTAGTTGTTGATAATTTCATCGGCGGTTTTCTATTGCAGGTGTTGTTCCTTGGTACTTGATTATTATTGTCTGATGACAAACAAAATTTGCCATATGGTGGTTTGTTTCTGGTCCTCATCTTATACATATTATAAGCATTGAGCATGGAAATGTCCAGAATATGGAAAAAGAGTTTTATGTACCACTTAAAACTCTTGTGAACACAATCAGCAAATCCAATCTGCTTGTCACATTTGTCCACTGAACGCATATTGAAGGTGTAGTCAATCACAGCTGCAGGTTTTAGAATGGCTTCATTGCTCTCTCAATGCTGCCTGCCACTGTCTGCCATTTCGTTAGGGTGAACTGATGACAACAGTGTGACATCTCGTTTCTCATGCCACCGAAATGCCATGATGTCATTGCCAGCAAATGCCTGCACCTCACCTCTATGAGTGCCAGCGTCAAACCTGGGCATATGTTTACAATTTCCCCACACTGCATCACACACATCTGTCATGTTCATTCACAAGAAATCACTTGGTAAGGGGCTTGTGTACCGGTTATCAGTATATAATATATACCCCTTACCAAGATATGGTTCCATCATTGTTCTAACCACATCACCAGAGATACCCAGTAACTTCCTGGTATCTCGCAATGTATTACTTCCAGTGTACACAGTTATATCCAATACAAGACCACGGTAGCAATCACAAAGCACAAAGAACTTTATACCAAAGCATTTTCTCTTGCTTGGTATATACTGCGTGAATTAGTGTCTTCCTTTGAACAGAATCAAAGACTCATCAATAACAAGCTTCCTGAAGGGAAAAAAAATACAGTGGAAACCCCCCTTTTAACGATTTTTTTTCATTCCAGAAGTTTGTTCAGGTGCAGTACTGATAAAATCTGTCCCTAAGGAATATTGTAAGTGATTAGCCCCATTTAAAGACCCTCAAACATTACCCCGTACAAACGATTTACATAATCCCTTTACATTATTGGTGGGATTGGGGGGGTTTGCGTTTTTTCGGGGGTCCATGTACATAGTAAATTTTTTCCCTGTTTCAGATACACAAGAAACTTTTCCTTATCTTATAAAACCCGCCCTTTTTTCTGTCAGGCCCTGGTTTTGTTTTTTGGAGAATGAAAGCATACAAAATAGAAAAAATTTAAATTCACTCCTCTTTTTTATCACTGAAACTTGGGGTTCCCATCAACGGCCCTGTCGGCCAGTATGATTTGAACACTGTGCTTTTTACCCAAAAGGCATAAGCGTTATTGTGGCAAAAAAAATGAAATCTCACCACAGTTGTCAATTTCCCCACTGGCATGGGCCCGATTTTGGGTTTGAAAGTTTGGTTTTGCATGGTGTCCCTTGAAGTATTGTTTTTTTCCCTGACAAAAAATTTCCACCAGGGGTTTTAAAAGGAAAAACCGAAACATTCGGGTTCAGTGGCATTTTTCCCAATTTGAAACAAGAGGGCCCGGGATTCCACTTAAAATTTTTCTTTAAAAGTGATGGGTTTGGGGAAAAATTTTTGGGGGGGGAAAAGCTTCCTCCCCAATTTTCCCCAGGTGAGGTTGCTGGGGGATACGGTTTTGGGAAAGGTGTTTTTTGGAGGTTGGTTTTAAATGGGGGGGGGGAATGGTGGCCTTCTTTGGGTAGTTCTTGATTTCACGGCATGGGGGGGCATCATGGCCCCCCTGCTTTGTCTAAACGGCTGGCCCCCACCACTACCACCAACAGATGCATGCACTTTTTCCCAAACCCCCAAATTGCAACACTACCCAATCTTCATTTTCATTACCTGTTCCGGGTTGTGAACCATGGATGTACTCCAGATGTACTCCCTTCCCCTTGGAAAAAGAATATGGCCCCACCCCAAAAGGGGCTTTATCCCCGTCATATATAGGGACACTTCACGGAGAATATTCTACTTCACTCTCGCTACGGGAAAAACTGTCTTAACCCTTTCAGGGTCCGCCCCGTAGTCTAGGGGCCTGGTCGGTGAGTGCCCAAAAACCGTAGATCTACCCAAAAATTCAAGCGCCCGTCAAATTTAGCGGGGAAATGCCTCAAGGCCTACAAATAAAGGAATTTGGGTCTGCGCCTGGGTTGTCCTTAAACAAAAAATCTAGGCGCCGGGCATAGCATTGGGGGAACGCCGGCTTCAGTAAACCCTTTGTTACCATGCCTCGTCGCAAGTCAGCTCTCACCCCCCCAAAAATTTTGGGAAACTCTCCCTTCCTTTTCTGATATTTCTGCCCTGATGGAAGGGGAATAAAAGAGAATTCTACGGCTTTGAAAAATTTTAGTGCCAAAAAATAATGACCAGGATATCGATAATATTTAAAAAAAAACCCCCAAACGACCCTCGCCCTTTTCTTTGGGGGCACTCGTGACTCCCCGTGGGGGTTCCTAAACGTAAGGGAAAACTAATTTTTCCCCGGGGCCCTGGCCTTAACTTCCCGTAATACGATGATTCTGACGGGGAAATTGTGATTTTTGCGCTCAAAAGATCTTTGGGTAAAGTAGTGATAGTGGGAAAAAAATTCACCAGGGAAGCGTCGGGAAATGTTCCCCGGGGCCCGCATGCACCGGGAGGCCCCCTATGCTGTCCCCAAGGGGGGAACGGGATTTACATCCCGGAGTACATCCCTGGCCCTCCCACCCGTTTTAGGTAGTGATAGTGAGGATGAGTGGCTAAAATTTGGGGCATGGTGGGCCCAAAACATCGTGGATGGTGGTTAGTGGGGGGGGTTTGGTGTAGGGGGAAACCGCCATGCGTGACCGCTGTGCCACCCCGGGAACCCAGTTTGGGGGGTTCGTCATTTTAAGGACAAAGCGGACGTCACCACCCACCGCCACAACCCCCGGGTAAACCAGCCTATGATTTTCCAGAAAACCCCCAGCAAACCATTTGGGGATTGGAAAGAAAAATCCCAATTTTTTCCCCAGCCCTCCCCCAACTTTAAAGACTCGCAAAGGGGGAATTCAAACCTACCGTCCCCTTGGAACCCCCGGCCAATGAACTGGAATTCTTTTAAAATTATTTTTTCCCCCACCATTGATGGAAAATTTTTTGTCGGGGGAAAGTAATAAGTTTTTTTCAGTACACCTTTGGAAAATTACGTTTAAAACCCACCACAGTAAAGACTACACAGGTGGAAAGAGACGATTTTCCCAAAAAATGTATTTGCTTTTTTGCAAAAATAATGTTTTTGCCCCCCGGGTAAACATATTGGGCCCCAATCGGGAAAATTTTTTAACCCCCTCCCTTTAGTGAAATAATACCGTGAACATTTAACTTAAATGTTACGTATGTTGCACTTCCCCTTTCAAAAACCAGGCCTGACAGAAAATGACAGGTTTTAAAAAGATTTGAAATGTTTTTTTATGTATCCAAAAAAGTTTTTAGGGTTACTTTTTTTCCATTCAAGAATCTTGTAATTTTAAAGAGTCTTTGGGTTTTTTTTCCAAAAGGGAGAAAATGTCTTTTAAGCCCGTTTAAAAACCGAGCAAGAGGAAAACCCCCCTTTTGGGATAAAAATTTTTTGTACTCTGTGATTTTTGGAAAAGTGGCCCCGGTGTTGGTTAAATTTTTTGTAACCGGGGAGTAAAACATTGAAAAATACCAAAAATGTTATTGGGGGTAACAAGGTTTACTAGTGAGAAACATTATGGCACCCTTTTTTGGGAAAGGGCCATACATTATAACCGTAAATGGTTTCACAAGCCCATTACTCCAAAGATTTTATGCGAGTGAACAAAACAGATGTGTGTGGCAAAAGTGCGTTCTTAAACGTTAAAAAATGCCCAGGTCAACGCAAGGGTTCGTGGTGATGGCGTTTCAGGGTTTTAAATTTCCAAAGACATCCCTTGGGTTCGGTGGGATGACAAACGAGATTGGGCACATTGTTTTTAAAAACCCTTCACCGTAAAGAAATGCCAAAAACCGTTGGAAAAGTTGATCGAGTGATTTAAAGGGAAAGTATTCGAAAACCAGTGACAAATGTTGATTATACACAAAAAAATGCGCTTGGTTTTCAAATGGGGACAAACAGAAAAGGGGGTTTTTTTTGACTGTGTTCGTAAGAGTTTAAAAAGGGGGTCAGAAAAATTTTCTTCCCTCCCCAAAGGACATTTTAATGCTGAATTTCATATAATATGTACCAAATAAAGGGTGGTAACAGGGCCACCGTTTTGGTGAAAATTTTGTTTGTCGTTTTCAGAAAAACTCATAAAGGAAATACCAAAGGGGAGCCCAAAACCTGCAATACCAAAATGGGCCCAATTCATACCCAAATAAACCCAAAACGTTTTTTAAAGAGAAAGGGGAAAACATTTCATAATACAGCTTTTCCCTTTAACCAAAAGAAAATTTGTTTTTGAAGAGATGCATTTCTGTGCACAAACAAAACGACGGGAAAAAAAAAAAGACGCAAAAACACTCGGTTTATGGGGTGAGGGGGGGGGGGGGGGGGGGGGGGGGGGGGGGGGGGGGGGGGGAAAGTAAGGGGCCTTGTGCATGGGTGCCCCTTTTTTCAAAGGGTTCCCCCAAGCTCCAGGAGTTTCTAAAAAAAATGTCCAATGATTGTAAATATGTAAATATATTATAGAACATTAAAAATTTTACAATTTTTTTGCAGGTTTTTTTGTAAAAAACAACATGGTTTTAAAAAAATAATATGAAAAAACTTTTTGTGCGGTTATTGTGTTCAAAATACAGTGGTATTTTATAAATCAAATTTTATACAGTAAATTTGGGCTTCGGCCCCAAATGTTAGTAGGAATAGAAAAAAATTGGGAAAAAAAAGAAAAAAAAAAACTAAACAAAAAAAATTTAAAATAATACGCGTATGTGGGGAAAATTTGTTTGATGTTTTTCCCCCCACCAAAATATTTTTTTTACAACTTTTGGCACTGTAACTCGGGAAGTACTGATCAATTCTAAAATTTTTTTTTTTTTATTACCTTTACAAAAAAATGTCTTTAATTTTTGTTTAAAAAAAAAATAATTTTTTTTTTTTCAAAATTTCTTGGACCCCTGGTGGTTTACTTAGATTTTTGGGGCCCTTGGGCCCTGAAAGGGTTTTAAAAGCTTGGGTTCCAAAATTCACTATTTCTATTTATCATCAATTTCTCAAATTAGTCCTAAAATTGGGAAAAAAAAGGTTTTTCCCTTTTCTTCTGGTTTAACCCTTTTTTAAAATTTAAAAAGGGTGGCCCCCGCACCCCGAGGTGGGGAAATTTAAGGGCGTCTGGGTTTTCCTACTAAATTTCTGGTACCGTGGAACCCCTCAAATTTCAGGGCCTCAATTTGTGAAAAACCGACTTTTTGGCAAGTTTTTTCCCGCAAAATTTGGCCTCCGGGGGGTTCGTGATTAGCTTTTGATTCGGCGAACCTTTTATACCCCTCCCCTGTCCCCCGGCACACAAAATCAGGCCCCACGCCATTCAGCTCAGCGTGCCATTGTTTTCCAAAACATGACTATCCCCCCCTGGTTCATACTAATAAAACCATTTTTTTTTTGTGATTGCAACTGCTAAAAAAAGCACCATGGGCCCCAAAGGGAAAACTAGTGCAAGCCCTTTGGTAAAGTTTGTGGGGGAACAAAGTCAAAATTTAAAAAGGGAAAAATTTGAAAAAAAATGAGAGTGGATGGATGTTAAAAGAGCTTGCCAGGGGTGTTGGAAACCCCCCCCAACCCCTTTTTTTGAAACGTTTGGGGAAAGGAAAGGGAAAATAAAATGGCCCCGTTGTTGCAAAAGGGGGAGAAAATGTGACAAAAGGGGGAGATCACAAATCCTCGAAGAAGTGGAGAGGGTTTTGGGTTTGGGGTGGGGTTACCGAAAAACAGATTAAGGACATTTGTACAAAGTGGGGCTGAAGTGAAAACATTTAGGATGAATTCCCTTAACAAAGCTGCCCCGCAGGCCCTATTGGGGGAACTTTTAAATGCGTGTTTTTGTCCCACTTCAGACAAAACTTAAAGAAACCCCCAGAAACTGAGCTCTCTGGACAGATTTTTTTGTGCACAGGGGTTCCCGTAATCTCAAGTTTTTTCCCGTTCCCGTGTCTTTAAAAAAAAAAAGAAGGGAAAAAAACCCCCGATAAAGGTTTTAAACCCGAAGTTTCCCAATGGAAAGATTCTCCTTCCAAACAATAGTGTTCACCTTCCTCCTTTTTCCCTCCCCCCGTCCCTTCCCTCCACCCCAAAATCTTCAGTAAAGGTTTAAGTTTTTAAAGTTTTTTATTTTTTTTTTTATATTGCATGTACTTGATTTTTCATTGTTTTTCCCGATGTAAATCCCTTTTTTAATTTGAAAAAAAAAAATTTTAATGTTTTTGGGTTTTTCTGGAAAAAGATTTATTTTTTTTCCCCTTTTTTTCTTATGGGGGGAAAAAGTTTTTGCCATTCCAAAACCAAATTTTAAAATTTTTTGGCAGGCTCTCTGGAATGGTTTTAATCCAAAAGGGGGGGTCCACTGTATTTGGCTTTTGTTTTGGTCACAACTAAAAAAACCCTTGAAATTCATTTTCATGACACTCCCATATTTTTAAACTGTCACTGGGGGGAACAAAAATGTCCCAATTTTTCCCGGGAGTGGGGGTTCTTACCACGGGGCAGGGGTGAAAGGGGTACTAAAATACATTCCCACAATACCCAAGGGGCTCGACACATGACCATGCAGACCCATTTCTCACATCTAGGCCCACCACTGTTTCCCCCCTTAAATTTTAAGCTGCTAAATTTAGCACACTGTACGGCACCCAAACCCCGTTTCTAAACTTATAGATGACACCAACCCTGAAAGGGTTTTAAAAATATAATTTAAATTTTGAGAAACATGGATAATAAAGAAAAAAAATTTTTTTTTTTGTTTAGTATTTTTATTGTAATTGTACAACGACTTTGTTTCTTGCAGAAGTATTTTGTGGGAAAACTACCCGGGTTTCTTGCCAGACACTATATCTTCATACTTTAAGAAAACACCAGTGTAAGTGCTTTTAAAAACAAGATATTGCAGAGTATTTTGGGAAGACACCAGGTTGTCTTGCCAACACTTATTTTTATACTTCCCAAAAAGACAAGTGAAAGTGTCTTGAAAACAACTGATTTGCAGAAGTATTTTGTGGAAGACACCCCGGTTTTTTCTTGCCAAAAACCTATATCTTTATACTTCAAAGCACCATGTAAGTGTCTTTTAACAAAAATGAATTTCAGAAGTATTTTTTTGGAAACTACCCGGGTTTTTATCTTGCCGACACTATATCTCATACTTTAAAAAGCACAATGTAATTCTTAAAACAACTAAATTCAAAGTTTTTGTGGAAACTTTCGGGTTTGTCTTGCAAACTATATTTTCAAAAAATTAAAAACAACAATGTTATTTTTGGGAATTTTTATATAAGTTTTTACAAAAAAAATTTTGGCTTTTCATTTTAATTCATTAAAATTCGCTGCCCCTGTTTGCCTCCTTCCCTTCTCTCTGTCGCCTTCATTCGCTCTCTTGTCTTCTCTCAACTACCACCTTTTCCTTATGTAAATGTAGCATCTCACTTTTCCCTACCCCCTGGAAGTTTCCAGCTGTTCGAGTCTGTTTTCTTTCTCTCTCCCTTGCTCGAAAGCCCCAACTGTCTACGGTTGCTTCCCGCTCCTCATTGTCCTTGACCACCTTTCACTCTCATTCTCATGTGTCATTGCTGTGTAACAGATGCTCCTAAGTCTTCTGAGGCATAGGATTCGCAGGCAGTGTTTCTGGACAGCTTTGTGACAAGGCATTTACTATCTTCCGGCTAGTATTTTTACTGCTGAATTGTATGCCATCCTTACAGCACTTATCCGTATTGCCATCTATGCCGTGTCATCATTTGTGTTGCTCGACTCCCTTAGTGCTTTACAGGCTATAACAGAAATTTGATACAACCCTCACCCTTAGTCCTCCGTATCCAACTTTTGCATAAGCCGCATCTTTACTAAGCATACATAAAGATCTTGTTTTTTGTTGGGTCCCCTGTCATGTTGACGTACAGGCAATGAACAGCAGAAACTGTTGCGCGTCAGCAGTACATGACCTAACCAGTTTCATGTAGAGGTTCCATTTATGGACTATTTTGCTGCAATATCTTCCCAACTCTTCACACCCGTTGGCAACAACGATGGTCTACTATGCTCAGCAACAAACTTCCAATCTATTAAACCGAGTATAGGTACGGGCCGTCTTCCTTTATCACCAGTGTCGTGTTGGGAGACTACTCTCTTCCATCTTCGCATTGCCATACTCGTCTTATACTCATGGATATCTCATGGAGAGGCGCCCTGCTCCTCTCTGTGAGATTGCCAAGTTCCATTTATCATCAGCCAAATTCTGTTGGATACTGCCCACTTTATCAACGAGCATCGCAGAATTTACCTCCATCGTCGTCTTCGCTCTCTGCTCTCTCTTAAAGACCTTCCCTTCTCGCTGATGGACCCACCTTTCATCCCCAGACCTCTCATTGACTTTTTGACAACAACTGACTTACTTCACAAATTCTGATACCTTCAGGCCCTTCTACTTCAATCTCTTGCTTCTCCCCTACCCTCCATACTATCCCCTGCCCCGCTGTTTTCTGTAACCTACCGATCATCTCTACTCCCTTCTGCCATCCAATACCCACAGCTTCCTTCACTACCACTGCAGCGCTTGTTAGCCCTGTGTGGCTTTAGCGCTTCTATTGATTATAATAATAATAAATCAATGTGTAAGAAATATACAACTGTGATTTATAGTTTATACAGTTGGACATTTATATGTATAGTGAAAGTTGAAGTGTATAACATCGTTATTTAATGATTAATCATCGTTGCCAATCGACACAGCAAACTCCAAGCCATAAACAACCAGCCATATGTACTCTGTACCCTTTCCATGGTCATTGACCCTGAGGTTAAGCTTAGTAGGATCAAGTAGTGGGTTGACTGATTATCTGCTGACTTAAGCCATAACAAAAACCAGCTGTTATAACAGTACAGTATTTTTTAAGCACTCTAAGTGTGGTCCCAGTATTTTCAGTATACCACTAAAATGGCTTGTTTGAAAACTCAGTTTTCAGTCTTTTTTTATTTACAGACTAAGATTACACCCACTATTAGAAAATCCTAATTTCATTCTGTATAGATTAACTCAGAACAAAACTATAGATTTTGATGATCTTGAGTCAAATTTTAATTACTTACACAATGTCCTGGAAATATTTAATTCACTATACACTTTATAAAATAAATTTCTTGAAACAGATCCATCTGAGATGAAATTAAAAATGTTTTGATACTTTTAGTAATCAACAATTAAGGTGGACAGGAGTAACAGGCTAACGCCGCAAAACCTCTGTCACAGAGACCTACTGTAACTAGTGGTCAAAACGACTTTACATCAACACATGGGAACAACAAATGTCCCATTATCAAGCTTACCTAACTTGTCATTACCTATTTTCAAGGTCATAATGCAAAGAATTCATTAGTGGTTTTCAATCCATAGTAAATTCATGAACTGACATAGATAAGATTGCTAAGTTCAATTATCCTAAATGTCTTGTGAAGGGAGAACCCTATGAACTGTATAAGTCATTTCCGGTGGTTAACCCTTTGAGGGTCGACAGGTCCTCTCCGAAACTTGCTCTCAGGGTCGGCCAAATTTAAAAAAGAAAATTATTTTTTCTTATGAAAATATAGAGAATATTTTCCCGATCATAATGACACCAAAAGTATGAAATTTGATGGAAAACTTACGGAATTATGCTCTCGCGAAGTTAGCGGTCTCAACGATGTTTACGCATCGGCGATTTTGCCCACTTTGAGGCCAATTCCAATGTACTAGTCGACAAAAATCATAACTATTTCACTAGAACTCCATTTTTTTTCAATCAAATGATATAAGCAACTACCCATTTACCATTCAAATATCCAATAAAGTGTCAGAATTGTAGCAAATTTTGCCCAATTTCACACAAATTTTCAAAAGATGCCAATTTCTGAATAGGGTCCAGAATAAACAAAAAAGACATTCCTGGCACTAAAATAACAAGTTCTCAGTTCATTAGTCACATCCCCAGGCCCCTCTTATATTTCTTTGACTTTTCACTTTGAATTTTTATTCTTACAAAAAATAGAAGATTTACTGTTATACAGACTACTGCATTAGTGTAGAAATGGTATAAATAATATCAGCGCACTTGTGAAAGATTATTAGACACAAAGATAGGTAGGATAATTGATTCAAACGTAGATGTTATGGAACTTCAGGAGGATTTAAACAAACTCTATTCTTGGTCAGAAAAGTGGCAGATGCAGTTTAATGTAGATAAATGCAAGGTTCTGAAGCTCGGGAGTGCCCATAACCCTAGTACAGTGGACCCCCGCAAACCGTATGCATCGCATACCGTACAATCCGCATACCGCTCACTTTTTTTTTTTGCAAAAATTTTTGCCACCTCGCATAACGGTACCGCCCAAAACCGCTCACCGCTCTTTCCGTCTGAGACGCGTCCAATGTGCGCCCTCAGCCAGCCTCACATGTTCCGCCAGTGGCATTGTTTACCAGCCAGCCTCCGCGGTAACATCCAAGTATACAATCGGAATATTTCGTATTATTACAGTGTTTTCAGTGCTTTATCTGGAAAATAAGTGCATCATGGGCCCCAAGAAAGCTTCTAGTGCCAACCCTACAGGAATAAGGGTGAGAATTACAATAGAGATGACGAAAGAGGATCCATTGATAAGTAGAAAGTGGAGTGGTGGTCGCCGACCTGGCCAGGTTTTGTACAAGAAACCCAAATCAACCATCGCTACTATTGTGGGCAACAGAAAGGCAATCAAAGGAGCTGTTCTTGCCAAAGGTTAAACTGTGGTTTTCGAAACAGAGATCGCAAAAGGTGGGGGGGGGGGGGATGGAAGATGTTGAGAGACTCTTATTGGTTGGATAAATGATAAACACGGTAGCAGGAGATAGCGTCTCTCAAGCGATCATAACGAAAGGCTAGGAAGTTGCATGAGGATTTAAATTAAAAAAAATCTGCAACAAGTGATGATGTGAGTGAATTTAAAGGCCAGCAAAGGTTGGGTTGGGGAGAATTTAAGAAGCGTATGCATACATAGTGTGGATAAGCATGGTGGAGGCTGCAGTTCGGACCACAAAGAAGCTGGAAAATATGTTGCAAATTCAAGGAGTACATAGACAGTGAAGACTGAAACCTGAACAAGTGTTTAATTGTGATGAAACAGGCCTGTTTTTGGAAGAAAAATGCCAGCAGGACCTACATTACTGAGGAGAAAAGCACTCCCAGACATAAGCCTATAAAGACAGGCTTACTTTGTTGATGTGTTCCAATGCTACTGGTATTGCAGTGAAGCCTAATATTAGTGTATCACTCTGAAACTCCAGACCGTGCAGACAAAGAATTCCTCCAAGGAGAATTTGTGTTGGCTGTGGAGGGCAAACAAGTAAGGCATGGTCACTAGGGACTTTTTTCTATGACTGGTTACATACACCATGCATTTGCCCCCAATGTGAAAGATTACCTAACGAAAAGAAATAAGAACTGTTAAGTGCCTCCTGTGTTAGACAATGCCCTTGGTCATCCTACAGACGTGCAGAGCGACTTTGATGGGGACAATGAAATTCATTAAGGTGAAGTTTTGCCTCCTAATACACACTCCTCTCCTGCAGCCCATGGACCAGCAGGGTTATTGCAAACTTCAAAAAACGTACACAAAAGCTCTGTTTGAAAGGTGCTTTGTAGTGACCTCAGAAACTCACGACTCTCTAAGAGAGTTTTGGAGAGAGCACTTTATATCCTCAATTGTTGGTAAACCTTATAGGTAAGGCTTGGGAGAGTGACTAAGAAGACCTGAACTCTGCTTGAAAGAAACTGTGCGAGATGTGTAGACAAAAGGGAGTTTTTGAAGGGTTTGAGGCTAACCCTGAGAAGGATTATGCCAGTTGAGGGAATCCATTTGGATTGGGAAAAGCCTTGGGGTTGGAGGTTAGTGGGATGATGTGACGAGATTGGTGGAGGAGGACAGTGAAGAACTAACCACTGATGAGCTGATAGATCAACGGTCAACAGCAAGAGCCCAAGACCCTGAGTAAACTGGTTCCGAAAGGAGGGGGAAGTAAATTGAAGAAAATTGCCTACTCACAAAATTAAGGAAATGTGTGCAAAGTGGCTTGAAGTGCAAACCTTCATGGATGAAAATCACCCTCACACAGCTATTGCAAGCCGTGCTGGTGATTATTACACTGACAATGTTGTGAAACACTTAGGGAATCATAAAGGAACGAGAGGTACAGGCCACTATGGACAGATATGTTGTGCGAAAGAAGTCAGTGACTCTGAAGCTGGTCCTTAGTAAGGCATTAAAAGAAGAAGGAAGTAACCCTACCCAGAAAAGGACTCGACACTCAAGTTTAATGGAAGGGGGATTCCCCTTCTAAACCCTAACACCTCCACATCGCTCCCCCCTCCTCCCATCACATCAATCATCACCAATCTTCAATAAAAGTAAGTGTTCATGTAATTGTGGCATGCCTTTTTTTTCAGTTTTGTGTGTATTAAAATTAAAACGTTCATGTGGTAAATTTTTTTTTTTTTCATACTTTTGGGGTGTCTTGCACGGATTAATTTGATTTCGCATATTCTTATGGGGAAAAATTCATTCCGCAACCAACCATTCGCATAACCATCAGCCCTCTTGCACGGATTAAAGTCGCTATGTGCGGGGGTACACTGTACTTATAAGTTAAATGATTAAACTTACCATACAGATTTGCGAAAAGGACTTGGGGGTTTCTGGTGGCAGCAACCTAAACCAAGACAGAATGCTTAGCGTACGTAATAAGGCAAATAGATACTGGGATTTATATCAAGAAGTGTAAGCAACAGAAGTCCAGAGGTCACTACTGCAGCTTATACATCATTAGTAAGGCCTCACCTAGACTATGAGCAGCTCAATTCTGGTCCTCCATATTACAGAATGGACATAAATCGTTAGAAAACATTCACGTAGGATGACTAAATTAATGCATAGCATTAGAAATCTTCGCTTATGAAGAAAGATTGAAGACTCTTAAGTTACATTCACTTGTTAAACGAAGAATGAGGGGAGACACTGATCGAAGTGAATAAGTGAAATAGGTATAATAAGGGGATATTAATAAGGTCTTGAGGATATCTCTCCAAGAGAGAACCTGCAGTAATGGATTTAAATAGATAAGTTAGATTTAGAAAGGACATAAGAAAGTATTGGTTTGGAAATAGGTAATTGGACGTGTGGAACAGTCTACCTAGTTGGGGTTATTGAGGCCTAGACTTTTGGGTAGTTTTCAAATTTAGGTTGGATAAGTACATAGTGGGAGGGGTTGGATTTGATGGGACTTTTCGACCATCAGAGCTTATTTTTCTTGGTAGCATTGAAAATTGGGTTGGGCCAAATTTTTTGTTGTGGATGAATGTAAAGGATGGGCCAACAGACCTCCTGCAGTGTTCTCCTCTCTTATTCTTATGTCTTATGTTCACCAGTTGACGTGTTTTGGACGCTTGGCATGATTTGTGGTACTTTTCAACTTGATGAAAATCGAACATTCTGCTACTTTGGCGCATCAATTTCGAGGTACTTTTCCTTGTAAAACCAGTCAAAATCATCTCAATTTCTGTAATATGGTCGTTCCATTCTATAAAATGAGAACCAAATAAAAACTAGAATAACAACAATAAATACCAAAACGAAAATGTAGTGCAAAGTCGCGGTTTTATTCAAAAACACAAAGTTTTTTGTTATGGGTCTCATTACGCACTGTGCTGCAGGATTTTTTTAATACCTGGAGTTTACCTGAGAGAGTTCCGGGGGGCAACGCTTTCCCGCGGCCCGTCTGTGACCAGCCCTCCTGGTGGATTCATAGCCTGATCAACCAGGCTGTGCTGCTGGCTGCACCCAAACCAATGTACGAGCACACAGCCCAGCTGATCAGAATTGACTTTAGGTGCTGTCCAGTGCCAGCTTGAAGACTGCCAGGGGTTCTGTTGTAATGCCCCCCTTATGTGTGCTGGGGGGCAGTTGAACATCTCGGGACCCTGACACTTTTTGTAGGTCCTAACGTGCTAGTACACCCCTGTTTCAGGGGGGGATGGTGCATCGTTGCCAAGTCTTTTGCTTTCGTATGAGTGTTTTTTGTGTGCAATTCGTACTATCCCTCTAGGATTTTCCAGGTTAAAAAAAACATGTATCTCCCCCTGCATTCCGGGGAATACAGGTTTTTGGAAAAACCTCAACGCTCCCATAATTGAGGTGTTTTTCTCCGTATCCCGCGCTGGGGGGAAGCCGTCTTTTTAAGTGGCAATTTCCCCCCCCTTTTGAAAGGTGCTTTTTAAATGTGCGCTTTCCAGCCTGATGAACAAGGCCTGAAATGTCCGGGCTTTGCCCCCTGTTTGAACTAAATCGCATTTTTTTGCAATGCGATTGATAATGTTTGGCCCCTTGGGTGAGACCCTACTAATAATTTCAGGTTTTGACAGGGGGCGCCATTTTGGGGGCCGGTTTTAGAGAAGTTTTTTCCTCATGTTTACCATATATGAGTAATTGAAATTTTCATCTTTTAACTTCATATGTTTTGCGCCCCCCGAAAGATTTGGTTTGTTTGGGCCCGGGGGCCTTGCAGTGCGCAATGGGAAGGGCACTGTCATGCAGATTTTTGGGGTCATCTGCAAAAGGGAAGACACGGTGCTGTGGCTGACATCCTTGTCTATGTCGGATATGAGGATGAGGAACAAGAGGGGAGCGAGTACTGTGCCTTGTGGAACAGAGCTTTTCACCGTAGCTGCCTCGGACTTTACTCTGTTGACGACTACTCTGTGTGTTCTGTTAGTGGGGAAAAATTATAGACCCATCGACCGACTTTTCCTGTTATTCCCTTTAGCACGCATTTTGTGCGCTTTTATGCCATGGTCACACTGTCAAAGGGGCCTTTTGCAAAGTCTGTATATATTACATCTGCATTCTTTTGTCTTCTAGTGCATTTAGGACCTTGTCGTAGTGATCCAAAAATTTGAGACAGACAGGAGCGACCTGTTCTAAACCCATGTTGCCCTGGTTGTGTAACTGATGGGTTTCAGATGGGTGGTGATCTTTGCTTCTTAGGACCCTTTCAAAGATTTTTATGATATGGGATGTTAGTGTTATTGGTCTGTAGTTCTTTGCTGTTGCTTTACTGCCCCCTTTGTGGAGTGGGGCTATGTCTGTTGTTTTAGTAACTGTGGGACGCCCCCTGTGTCCATGCTCCCTCTCCATGGGAAAGGAAAAGGCTCATGATAGGGGCTTCTTGCAATTCTTGATGAACACAGATTTTCCATGAGTCTGGCCCTGGGGCAGAGTGCATGGGCATGTCATTTATCGCCTTTTCGAAGTCATTTGGCTTTCAGGATAACATCGGATAGGCTTGTGTTAATCAAATTTTGGGGCTCTCTCATAAAAAATTCATTTTGATCTTCGACTCTCAGTCGGGTTAGCGGCTTGCTAAAAACTGAGTCATATTGGGACTTAGTAGCTCACTCATTTCCTTGCTGTCATCTGTGTAGGACCCATCTTGTTTAAGTAGGGGCCCAATACTGGGCGTTGTTCTCGATTTGATTTGGCATAGGAGAAGAAATACTTTGGTTTCTTTCGATTTCATTTATGGCTTTTAGTTCTTCCCGCGATTCTAACTCCTAAAGATTCTTTAGCTAAGTTCGATGCTTGCTATTTCTCTGACCAGTTTCCCCCTACGCATTTCAGATATATTCACCTTTTTTAGCTGCTCTGTTATTCTTTTCCGTCGCCTGAAAAGGGAGCGCCTGTCTTTTTCTATTTTACACTACCCCCCTTTTTTCTTAGAAGAATAAGCCTTGTGCATACATCGAGTGCCCCCGATTTAAATCTGTTCTAGGCAAATTTGGGGTCTGTGTTGTTTAGTATATCTTCCCACTTTATCGGTTGGGAAAATTGGTTTTTTGGGGTCCCACTTTATTTTTGTTTTTGAATTGAATTTGGTAATGCCCCTCGTGACTACCCCTCATTATGTCGGTCGGGCCCACGCAAAGTCTAAACCCAAATTTAGTTGTGACTAGTATATTGTTTTTGATTGGTGACATTTTTTATCAGATCATCATTGTTAGTGAAGATGAGGTCTAGGTATTCTCCAGTCTAGTAGGCTCTATTTTTTGCGGGTTTTTAAATTGAATTTTGCCCAAGATTTAAAAACTCGTGTGATGTGATTTTATCAGAGCTGCCTCCTGGTGTTTTTATTGCAACAAAAAATTTTTTCTATATCCTCCATTTTAGGCCCTTAAGTTGAAATCCCCCGGGAGCAAGTGTTGGGTGCGGGGCTGAAGTTTTTTCCAGACAGGGGCCCAATTTTTTAACAGCTGTTCCTGAATTGCTGGGATGTTGCCCCCAAAGGGGCTTGTGATACCACAATGACGGGTTTTGGTTCTCGACCTTTATGCAAAAAACTTCCACTACATCTTTTTGGGCATTAAGCTTCTGTGAAAAACAAGGGGACCTGCAGTACGGCAACCCCCCCCTTTTGCCTTTCACTCTGTCACATTTTTAAAGGTTGTAACTGGGACCATATTTCTTGTCCAATGATCCTTTATGGGGGTCTCAGTGAAAGCCCGAACATTGCCTTGCCTCTGCAACAGTAAAAGGATAAAGGTATTTTTTTGTTTGTTGCTGGCTTTAGACCCTTTTTTTTGCAAAGAAGAATTTATGGGACGGGGGTTTTGTTGGAAATGGGGGGGTTTTTTTTCCCGGCTTTAGATCGTATCGTTGGTTTGGGTGGGGGCCATCGACGTGGTTCCACTCCGAATGACTGGATTTGGTGTCATTTCCCCTTTCCCCTGCATTTTCTTTTCCCTTCCTGGCACAAAAAAAACCTCTCTCTCTTGAGGGGCTGGGGCTACCCAGTTTTCCCTGGCCGGGATGTTTTTATCTTTTGCCCCCTTTTAGAGGTATCCCTGGCAATTTAACTTACCAGTCTTTCCTTATGAGAGGTAAAAAGTTCGGGGTTAAAAAGCTTACAGGAAGGAGTTTGCATTTTCCTGTTGCAATGGGCATGGCATTTTCTAGGTGGTCATATTTCACGCCCATCTGTTTTTCCAATTTCCCATCCCAGCGGGTCCCAAAGTGCAGTTTGGCCCGGGTTTGGGTTTCCGGGTTTTGGTTTCTGTATGTTTTCCCCTTTTGGTGCAGTTTCCCTGCTTACTTTCTTTTCCCCCTACACCAACAATGGAGCTCCCACCAGTTTTTTTTGGAAATATATCCTCACTATGCTAGTGGATCCTCTTTTTTGCTTTTTCCCCTGCGGTATTTCTAATTTGAAATATTGGTTTTATCTATTTTTGACTAAACTTTTTTCCCTCTGTCTCGTGTCCCCTTAGGTCATTTTAGATTCCTTCCTGCGATAATTCCCGACTAATACAAAAATCTCTGCTTCACCATTACTGTCTCCCAGGACAGCATCTCCAGCTTCACATTACTGTCCCCAGGACGCACCCCAGCTTCACCTTTACTGTCCCCCAGGACAGCCCTCCACTTCACATTACTGCCCCCAGACAGCACTACACCCCCACTTTACTGACTACCAGGACTCCCCCTCCAGCCTTCTTTTGACTACAGGGCCAGTATAAGGGCATACCATTCACCAACTTTTATTTCCCATCTGTTTAGAAAGTTTCCCAGGTTTTCTATAAAGCAGTTTATTTTGTCCTCTTTTAATACCCTGGCCACATGCCCCATTCTTTCAAAATTGGGCCTACCGGCTTTCTTTTAATTTGGGGGCGCTAGAATTTGGGCATACTAGTACGTCAAAAACACTGGCGAAAGCCGTCTAGTACGACCAAAACCCTCAAAGGGAAAAAGGGCAATTATCAAATAGCCTTACTTTTCTTAGCAAAAAATTACTTGTGCTGACAAGGCCGGGGTTTAGACATGCGTCTTGATAAAAAGCTTGACCACACAAACATTTTTTTTTTTTAGATTACAGGCATTTAAATCACATTGGACCATGCTCAGATCTCTGGGGTGTTTTTTAAATATGCCCAAAGACAATGTGTTTGGGTTTATCAGGGGTATTGTACAGGAAGTTGTCACCAAAAACATTGAACGATTAAATATTATGCAAAAATGCATTTCACTTGTGAAGAGTAGAAATTTTTTGCAAACAATAGTTTCATGCATCAAAAATGAACAAGATAAAAACCCAAAAACCCTGGGGAAAAAAAACCTTCAACTCAGAAAAAAAAGATACACCTACTCCTAAAACCACAAAATGGGAAATCCATATAGGCAGTTATCAAGTTGTAAACACACAGAAAACAACTGTAACACAAACAACCCCAAAAATGTGTACTTTGTGTGGAACACATTTGAGCACAGATTGTAGTCTTTACACACGATGGAGGCACGTAAACATGCTCATCAGCTGAAAAGGTGCATCAAGTGTTTAGGTGAACACAAGGGAGGAAAAGCTCACTGAAGAAGTGTTTTAAATGCAAGGGATGAATACAACTTTTATGCCCAAATATTTTGCTGAACAGCAGAAAAACCCCGCGAATCGGGAAGTAAACAAGAACAGCATTAACCTTAAAAAGGGCCCAATGTATATATACTTTCCCCTCGCGCTGGGGCCCCAAATTTTTTTGAAAACAAAAAAAAATTCTAGAAAAAAAAGAGCTTTTTTTTTTAAGGTTTTAGAAAAAAAAAAAATTTAGGGTCGGTATTTTCGAAAAATTGAGCCTAGAAGTTGGCACTGGATGCTCATGGAGGGCAAAGGAGTCCACCGTTTGCAAAAGTGTTGCTGATATCCCTTTTTTTTTTTTTTCCCCATATTTATATAATTTTATGTTCTGAAAATTACAATGTAATAGTTCCTTGAATTTCATAACAATCTTTTTTCTGACACTACTTTATGTACTGAAATTGTACTCAAATTGCCAAACACACGACAGGTGACATTTCCCCCCCTTGTCTTTTTAGTATTGTCTTGGAAAATATAAAAGTATTTAAATTTTTCCCCAGCAATTTTTTTGGTAAGGGGAAAATTTTAAATAAAAGAGGGAGGAAGAGGGGAGGAGGACAGGAGCGGGAGGAGAGAAGGGGAAAAGGGGAAGAGCAGAAGGGGAAGAGCGGGAGGAGGAGCGGGAGCAGGAGCGGAGAAGGGGGACAGCACCGTAATAAAAATAACACTAATAATAATAAACGAAAAATAATAATCGCAATAGAAATAAAAATAAACTAATAAAAAATCCTAATAAAAATAAACATAATAAATCCCTAAAAAAATACGAAATAATAAAATAAAAGTGCCGGGCCACCATTTGGAAAAAGGCCGGGGGCCGGGAGAGCCCGGAAAATCAAAAAGAAGAAGAAGATAAAAAAAGTTCCCCTTGACAGTGACAAGATAAAGGGGGCATAACATTGATAAACTGATGTTTGTGAGCAATTTAAGGGTGGGGGGGGGTGGGAAAAGAAATTAATGACCCTCTCCCTCACTTTGTTTTTGCTGGTACACTAAATTTCTGTCTGCTATTTTTCAAGCTCCTGTCAATCTGTCCTCCGTCAGCTCGCTCAAGAGAACCACAAGACTGCGTCATCACCCTTTTCTCACTCTTCAAAAAGAGATAGCACTTTGTTGGGTTTTTTGGGTTATCCTAGGTAATTTATACTCGTATACTTTATTTTGTGTACCGTGAGACAGAAAATAGACAGATTTAAAAAAGATAGACAAAAACAGACAGATACAGAAAGACACGATGAGACAGGCAGATAACAGAGATAGACAGAAGACAGATAGACAAAATATAGACATAGAACAGACAGGAGATAGACAGAGGCAGAGACAGATGGATCGACAGACCCTAAAAATTTGGGGGTTAAAATACTTTCCGTTAAAGGAGGAGTGTTAATATGACATTACATCAGTGAATCCTTTGGGGTTTGCCCCTGTTTTCTCTAGCGGTGCTCAATTAAATGTCGCCCACAAGGGACTAAGTGGTCCCAGATTTTTTTTTAATACTGTGCACACCAAGTTTAAGACCAATTCTATGCGACCAGGCATCTCGGCCAAATTCCCCAAATTTTGGAGGCAGAAAAAAAAAACAATATTGTTTGGGGCGCTACGCGAGTGAACTATAATATGTTTGGATCGTTAAGGGGGTTTAAAAGGAGAGATGTTTAAAACAACTGCTCTCCCAAAGCTCGATTATTTCTAAAAAATTACACAAAACCAATGTGCTAAAAAACTGTTTGATCAAGGCCACGAAGCCTTCATAGGAAAACTGTGTTGCAGAAACTGAAAAAAACCCATGCCAAAGTACAGTTAATAAGTGAGTTTTTCCACAATTCTGGTAAAAAGACATACCTACCAGAATCACTGTTGCTAGGAAACAGGAAAAAAAAACAGTAGAAGCTGGTAGTAGAGATTTGTCTAAGTCTGTGCAGACCAGGGGTTAAAAAAAATAGTTGCAGCACGAAAGCCAGCTAAGTCAAGTTAGTCTGTCCCCGGGCATACAGACGGACACATTAGTACAATTTATTTAAACATTGGAATGATTTTTATCACGTTTTGGCAAAATATAGTAAAAAACAGATGTTCACTTTTTTTAAAACACAGGGGGCCACATGATATGTGGTCCCTTCCCTCTCAAAGTGGGGGAAAAGTGAATTTATTCAGTGGAAAATGTATGTACCCACATGGCTGATATTTCCAAAGCTTTTTTAAGGGTAGGGCACAAGAAAAATAGATAAGATTATACTTTTATTGTGGCCTAAAAACCCCAGACCTAAAGCCGTGAAAACTTTTCGTTTCAAATCAGATTATTTTGGGCAAAACCTCCCTTTTTTACTGGAAACACTCTAAATACACATTTGAAGAAATCTAAAGCCCTTCAAAAAAATCCAAAGAAAAGTTTTTAGTGACAATCTCAAGGTACTGTGAATAAAAAGGGACAATTCGAAATCCTTATACAAGCTTTTTATCAAGTAAAAAGAAATTTGGCCACAAAAAAAGGGGAAACACCCAAAGTCAAAGACCTGGGGGTGTCATGTCGGAGGAACTCACCCTTTAAGGGCCTAACTTGTATCAATCGCATTGCTAGAAAAAAGACAGATGGATAATAAGAACCTTTAAAACTAGGGAGGGGCCAGCCCATGATGACACTCTTCAGGCACTTGTTCTATCTAGGCTGGAATATTGCTGCACACTAACACACCTTTTAAAGGGATTGAAATTTTTGACCTAGAAAAAAGTACAGGAAAACTTCCCCCGCATAAAAGGAGATAAAAAACCTCAATTTCTGGGACGCTTGAGGTTCCTAAAACCCGTATTCCCGGGAAAGCGGGGGAGAGATACTGATTTTTACACTTGGAAAACCTAGGGACTAGTACCGAACTTTCACACGAAAATCCTCACTACGAAAGCAAAAGACTTGAGACGATGCAACATCCCCCCAATGAAAAAGCAGGGGGGTCCTGCACGTTTAAAAGACCATACAATAAGTGTCAGGGGCCCAGATTGTTCAAAGCCCCCAGCAAACATAAGGGGATTACCAACAGACCCCCGGGGTCTTAAGCTGGCATGAAAAGCACCAAAGTCGGTTCCTGACCAGCCGGGGTGGGCCGTACGTTTGGTTTTTCATGCAGCCAGCATAGCAGCCTCGTTGATCAGGGTCGTCCCCAGGGGGCCTGGTCACAACCGGGGCGCGGGGGGTTGACCCCCGGAACTCTCTCCAGGGAAAACCCTAAAGTAAAAAAGGAGTTAAAAGAAGCAAATAGCCTCTAAGGGTTGGAAACCAAAATTTAAAGCAATTAAGGAACTTATCAAAGAAAATTTCCCCCAAAAAGAAATTTCCCGATGCAACAATATGCTGGGGTTAATTGGAACACACAGGAAAATACTTAGTCTCAAAAGGATAAGCAAAAAATCAACAGTACACCCCAAGTAGTTTACTGTCAAGTTCACAATGTTTTGACCTCTAGGACTTGTCTCACCAATACCTATAGGGTAAATGCTTTGCAAAAAGCATAAAGCTCAAAATTGGGGGGATAGAACTTGCCTAGAAATAATCAGGCATGGATGAAAACCACAGTTTAAACAACTTCATCAAATTAAATTTCCCCGACAAAAGGCAAGAAAGAAACAAGTGCACATTACATTGGGGTTTTGTTGGGCCCCATGACTCCAGTCTCTTTCCCAAACCTTTTCTGAAGCTCTTAAAAATCTGGCCCCATCCCCTTTGTTTTTAAACTGAATGGGAAACTAATTCCTTTCTTCCCCTTCCCCTTTATGTCCCTGCCACCCTCAGATACAGGTTTTCCGTTCCCCTTTATGGGGAAACCCATTCACAGTGGCATGTCATTCACTATT
Organism: Cherax quadricarinatus; assembly: GCF_026875155.1. NCBI lineage: Eukaryota > Metazoa > Arthropoda > Malacostraca > Decapoda > Parastacidae > Cherax > Cherax quadricarinatus. The sequence goes on along the minus strand of NC_069458.1, from coordinate 9,675,276 downwards.
TTCCCCATCATGCTTCCCTGTCAAGAAAAGTGTTCTTATCTCCCTCTTTCTCCATGCCCTCTGCATCTGTGATCCTCAGTTCCTTCCAGCAGAAATTTCCACTCTTCATAAGAACATAAGAACATAAGAACGAAGGAACACTGCAGAAGGCCTACTGGCCCATGCGAGGCAGGTCCAAGTCTCCTACCGGCTTAAGCCAATGCACCCAACCTAGTCAGGTCAGGTCACATTGACTTAAGGGAGGAACATGGCAACCGACCTGGTAGCACAAGCTATCAGGTCCAACTCACACCCACCCACATCCACTCATGTATTTATCCAACCTATTTTTAAAGCTACACAACGTTCTGGCCTCTATAACTGTACTCGGGAGTTTGTTCCACTCATCCACAACTCTATTACCAAACCAGTACTTTCCTATATCCTTCCTGAATCTGAATTTTTCCAACTTAAAACTATTGCTGCGAGTCCTGTCTAGGCTAGATATTTTCAGCACACTATTTACATCCCCTTTATTTATTCCTGTCTTCCATTTATACACCTCAATCATATCCCCCCTAATTCTACATCTTTCTAGAGAGTGCAGATTCAGGGCCCTTAGTCTATCCTCATAGGGAAGGTTTCTGATACATGGGATCAACTTTGTCATCCTCCTTTGTACATTTTCCAGAGAATTTATGTCCATCCTGTAATACGGTGACCAAAACTGTGCAGCATAATCTAAATGAGGCCTAACCAAGGATGTATAGAGTTGAAGAACAACCTGAGGACTCCTATTATTTATGCTTCTTGATATGAAGCCAAGGATTCTATTAGCTTTATTGCGAACACTTATGCACTGTTGTCTTGGTTTCAGATTACTGCTAACCAGAACTCCTAAATCTTTTTCGCAATCCGTAATATTAAGATCTACATTATTTAGTTTATATGTGGCATGGTTATTGTCCTGTCCAACATTTAGAACTTTGCATTTGTCTATATTAAACTGCGTCTGCCACTTCTCCGACCACTGCACCAGTCTATTCAAATCTTCCTGGAATGCTCGAATGTCCTCATCAGAATGAATTCGACGGCCTATTTTTGGTGTCATCGGCAAACTTGCCGATGTCGCTCTTTATGCCCTCATCTATGTCATTTATGTAGATTGTGAACAGCAGGGGGCCCAACACTGACCCCTGTGGAACACCGCTCGTAACGCTTCCCCACTCTGATTTCTCCCCATTTATGCAAACTCTCTGCTGCCTATTTGTCAACCATGCCTCTATCCAGGAAAAAATTTCTCCTCCTATTCCATGTGCTTTAATTTTTCCTCAATAGTCTCTGATGTGGGACCCTGTCAAAAGCCTTACTGAAGTCCATATACACAATATCATATTCATTACCATGATCTACCTCCTCAAATACCTTAGTGAAAAAAGTTAATAAATTCGTAAGGCAGGAACGCCCCTTCGTAAAACCATGCTGAGATTCGTTGATTAATTTATGCTTTTCAAGGTGGCTACGAACTGCCTCGGCAATTATTGATTCCATAAATTTTCCCACTATGGAGGTTAGGCTTATTAGTCTATAGTTCGAAGCTAAGGACCTGTCACCTGTTTTGAAAATAGGTATCACATTTGCCATTTTCCACTTATCTGGCACCATGCCAGTTTGTAGTGATATGTTGAAAAGATTAGCCAAAGGTGTGCTAAGCTCCTCTTTACATTCCTTTAGAACCCTTGCATACAGTTCATCAGGGCCTGGGGATTTGTTAGGTTTTAATTTATCTATTTGCCTAAGGACCATTCATTTTCCTGTCTTGGCTACCCTTCCCATTTCATAGACTCTGCCCTCTCACGTGCTAAATGTAATTTCTTCTCTCCCAAACTCTCTGCTCCTGGGAACTCTTGTGTCTTCTCTACATTTCCAGTCTTTCTAATCTCAACAATTCTCCCCATCCCTTAGACATCAAGATTACTTCTGCCAGGCTAACACTCTTCGCACTAATCTCGTTCATACCTCTCCTCCCTCTACAGATGTTCCTGGTGTCTACTCTATTTCTTACCCTCCTGTCCTCTTCAATACTTTGGAGAAACTGGTCAATCTCTTTCTGACAGACTTAGGGAGCACAAAAATAGTGTTAGGCTTGCCGACACTAATAATGCTTTTTTCTGTCACGTTAGAGATCACAGCCACCTATTGACTGGTCTTCTACTAAAACTGTCTTCCCTACTTCCAACTTTAACAGTCGCCGATCACTGAGTTGGCCGATAACCAAGGGTCCACTGTAATGCTGATTCATCTTAGATATTGCACTGTTTCTTATTGTGACACTTACTTGGCTAAGGGAGGAGCAGTAGATGCTAGTGATGCCCTTATCTTTGCCTCATTTCTCTTGATAGAGTGCACTGTGCTTTCATTTACATTAAATAATTTTCCAATGGCAGAATTGCTCAAACAGGCTCAGGCAGATTGTAAATCGCTTCTAGGATTGTTCACTACCCTAACACACTTTGCAACAATTCCAGATACACTTGGGTAGCCCTCAAAAACACTTATATTCGCGGAGCACAGAAGGCATGACTCGCGCTCTCGGTGTCAATACTGTGGTTTGTGTGCAGCCAGCAGTAACAGCCTGGTTGATCAGGCTCTGATCCACCAGGAGGCCTGGTCACAGACCGGGCCACATGGGTGTTGATCCCCGGAACTCTCTCTAGGTAAACTCCAGTTAAACAAAGGAACTTTTGTTCCTTTTCTCTCATTGCTCAGCCTTGGTCAACAAATCTTCTTCGTACCATTGAGAAGTCAGGCTCGATACAGCTTATGCTGTCAGTGGCCCTGATAAACCCAACAAAGAAAGAAAAAGATCTAATGGATAAATAATATGAGTAGGAGGAAAATTTTTTGTGGAAATTGGTGTCACGCTCCTTGTGCAGATATCCCAGAACTAGCTACAAGCAGTATTAAAACAGAGAAGTGTTTTTGGGTATGCCCAAATGAGGAAAATCTGTGGACTAAAATCACAAGGGTATTAAAAGAGGATAACATCAAAGCTGCTTTCATAGAAAACCTGGAAGCTTTCTACAACAGATGGGAACATAAAAAATCTGGGCTGAATGGTACTGCCCTTGATACTGGCCATGTGTCAACAAACTGTAAGGCTGGGGGTGATGTCCTGGTAGTCAGTAAATGTGGGGCTGTAGTGCTGTCCTGGGAGACAGTAATGGTGAAGCTGGGGGTGCTGTCCTGGGAGACAGAAATGGTGAAGCTGGAGATACTGTCCTGGGAGGACAGTAATGGTGAAGTGGAGATTTTGTCCAGGTAGTCGGGAATTATACGCAGGAAGGAATACATATAAATGACTCATAGAGGACAGGACCCATGTAGGGAACAAGTGTAGTCAAAGATAAATAAAACCAATATTGCAAACTAGAATACCGCGGGGAAATAGCAAACAAGAGGACTCCAATAGCAATAGTGAGGATAAATTACCAAAAACAACTGGTGGGAGCTCCATTGTTGGTGCTAGGGAGGAATAGGAGTAAGACAGGGAAACATGCACCAACAGGAATACAGTCACAGAAAACCCAAGGCAAACAGAAACCAAGCCTGTGCACATACTATGGCATTTGGGTATTGCTGGCGGGGAAAAATCTGGAAAAACAGATGGGACATGCAACTATGACCACCCTAGAAAATGTCATGCCCCTATGACAACAGGAAAATGCAACTCCCTTCCTGTAAGCTTTTTCACCCTGAACTGTGTACCTCTTCAGTACAGGAAAGACTGTGCTATAACTTAAATTGCCAGGCATACCATCTAAAGGGGACAAAAAGATCAAAACACCAGGCCATGGAAAAACCTGGGTAGCCACAGCCACTCAAGAGGGAGAGGTTTTTTAGTGCCAGGAAGGAAAAAAAACTGGCAGGAAATGGCAGAAATCGTACACCAAATCCAGTCATTCCTGGAGTGGAACCACAGTCGAGGCCTCCACTTTCCAAACCAACAGAAAGATACTAATGCCGGAAAAAAAATCCCCCCAGTACCAACAATACCACCAGTCCGTAACATTCTTCTTTGCAAATATACAGGGTCTAAAGCCCGCAACAAACAACAAAATACCTTTCATCCGTGGACTGCTTGCAGAGGCAAAGGCAATGTTCACGGCTTTCACTGAGACCCACATAAAGGATCACTTGGACAAAAGAAATATGGATCCCCGGTTCAACCTATACAGATTTTGACAGAGTGAACAGGCAAAAGGGGGGGGGTTGGCCTGTACATTGCAGAGTCACTTGTTTGCACAGAACTGCTTAATGCCTCAAATGACGTAGTGGAAGTTTTAGCAGTAAAGGTCGAAAAACCAAAGCCTAGTCATTGTGGTAGTCTACAAGCCCCCGGATGCAACATCCCAGCAATTTCCAGAACAGCTGTTAAAAATTGACCACTGCTGGAAAATCTTCCAGCTCCTGCCCCCCAACATCTTGCTCCCGGGGGGTTTCAACTTAAGGCACCTAAAATGGAGGGAATATAGCAAATAATATTGTTGCAGTAATAACACCGGAGGCAGCTCTGATGAAAACTCACACTCCACGAGCTTTTAAATCTCTGCACAAAATTCAATTTAAACCAGCAAATAATAGAGCCTACTAGACTGGAGAAACACTAGACCTCATCTTCACTAAAAATGATGATCTGATAAGAAATGTCACCATATCAAAAACAATATAATCAGATCACAACAAAATTGAGGTTCAGACATGTATGCGTGGAGCCCCAGACCGACAAAATGAGACTAGTCACGAGGGAGCATTCACCAAATTCAACTTCAATAACAAAAAACAAAAAAGTGGGACCAAGTAAACCAAGTCCTAACCGATATAAGCTGGGAAGATATACTAAGCAACACAGCCCCAAAACTTATGCCTAGAACAGATTAACTCGGTGGCACTCGATGTATGCACAAGCTTATTCCTCTAAGAAAAAGGAGGAGTAGATGTAAAATAGAAAGAGCAGGCGCTCCCTTTTTACAGGCGACGGAAAAGAAAAACAGAGCGGCTAAAAGAGGTCAATATATCTGAAATGCGTAGGGAGACACTGGTCAGAGAAATAGCAAGCATCGAACTTAAGCTAAAAGAATCCTTTAGGAGTCGGGAAAATCGCGGGAAGAACTAAAAGCCATAAATGAAATCGAAAGAAACCCAAAGTATTTCTTCTTTCCCATGCCAAATCAAATCGAGAACAACGTCCAGTATTGGGCCCCTACTTAAACAAGATGGGTCCTACACAGATGACAACAAGGAATGAGTGAGCTACTCAAGTCCCAAAATGACTCAGTTTTTAGCAAGCCCCTAACCAGACTGAGAGTCGAAGATCAAAATGAATTTTTTTATGGAGAGCCACAAAATTTGATTAACACAAGCCTATCCGATGTTATCCTGACGCCAAATGACTTCGAACAGGCGATAAATGACATGCCCATGCACTCTGCCCCCGGGCCAGACTCATGGAACTCTGTGTTCATCAAAACTGCAAGAAGCCCCTATCACGAGCCTTTTCCATCCCATGGAGAGGGAGCATGGACACGGGGTCGTCCCTCAGTTACTAAAAACAACAGACATAGCCCCACTCCACAAAGGGGGCAGTAAAGCAACAGCAAAGAACTACAGACCAATAGCACTAACATCCCATATCATAAAAAATCTTTGAAAGGGTCCTAAGAAGCAAGATCACCACCCATCTAGAAACCCATCAGTTACACAACCCAGGGCAACATGGGTTTAGAACAGGTCGCTCCTGTCTGTCTCAACTACTGGATCACTACGACAAGGTCCTAAATGCACTAGAAGACAAAAAGAATGCAGATGTAATATTATACAGACTTTGCAAAAGCCTTCGACAAAGTGTGACCATGGCGTAATAGCGCCACAAAATGCGCGCTAAAGGAATAACAGGAAAGTCGGTCGATGGATCTATAATTTCCTCACTAACAGAACACAGAGAGTAGTCGTCAACAGAGTAAAGTCCGAGGCAGCTACGGTGAAAAGCTCTGTTCCACAAGGCACAGTACTAGCTCCCATCTTGTTCCTCATCCTCATATCCGACATAGACAAGGATGTCAGCCACAGCACCGTGTCTTCCTTTGCTGATGACACCCGAATCTGCATGACAGTGTCTTCCATTGCAGACATGCAAGGCTCCAGGCGGACATCAACCAAATCTTTCAGTGGGCTGCAGAAAACAATATGAAGTTCAACGATGAGAAATTTCAATTACTCAGATATGGTAAACATGAGGAAATTAAATCTTCATCAGAGTACAAAACAAATTCTGGCCACAAAATAGAGCGAAACACCAACGTCAAAGACCTGGGAGTGATTATGTGGAGGATCTCACCTTCAAGGACCATAACATTGTATCAATCGCATCTGCTAGAAAAATGACAGGATGGATAATGAGAACCTTCAAAACTAGGGGGCCAAGCCCATGATGACACTCTTCAGGTCACTTGTTCTATCTAGGCTGGAATATTGCTGTACTCTAACAGCACCTTTCAAGGCAGGTGAAATTGCCGACCTAGAAAAATGTACAGAGAACTTTCACGGCGCGCATAACAGAGATAAAACACCTCAATTACTGGGAGCGCTTGAGGTTTCTAAACCTGTATTCCCTGGAACGCAGGAGGGAGAGATACATGATTATATTTCACCTGGAAAATCTAGAGGGACTAGTACCGAACTTGCACACGAAAATCACTCACTACGAAAGCAAAAAGACTTGGCAGACGATGCACCATCCCCCCAATGAAAAGCAGGGGTGTCACTAGCACGTTAAGAGACCATACAATAAGTGTCAGGGGCCCGAGACTGTTCAACTGCCTCCCAGCACACATAAGGGGGATTACCAACAGACCCCTGGCAGTCTTCAAGCTGGCACTGGACAAGCACCTAAAGTCAGTTCCTGATCAGCCGGGCTGTGGCTCGTACGTTGGTTTGCGTGCAGCCAGCAGCAACAGCCTGGTTGATCAGGCGCTGATCCACCAGGAGGCCTGGTCACAGACTGGGCCGCGGGGGCGTTGACCCCCGAAACTCTCTCCAGGTAAACTCCAGGTATTGTTAATATGGCAGAAATATGGTACCATATTGTTAATATGGTAACCTAATATATTCAGTTCAATTGAATTTCATTGTTACAGTTAAGAATGTATCATATGTATCTATGTGATTATGTAAATTAATATTTACCATAATATAAATAAGTACCTATTACTGTAAGTTGATCTTTTTAACCCTTTGAGGGTTTTGGTCATACTAGTACGTCTTACGCGTAGGGTTTTTTGACGTACCAGTATGCTTTAAATTCTAGCACTGTCAAAATCTCGCAGGAAAAGGCTGATAGGCCTAGATGTGAGAGAATGGGTCTGTGTGGGGGGTTGGGGCGCAGTAGAAAAAAATCTGGGAACCAGTGGTGCATTGTGGGAATGCCATCATAGTACACAATGTCCACCATGCCTGGCGGTAAAAACTTCCTCACCCCTCGGCGAATTGGGACATTTTTGTTCCCCAGTGACAGTTCTAATACAGATGGAAGTGACAGTAAAAGAGAGTTTCAAAGTTCTGGTGAGGTTTCGACTGAAACTAATGGACCAAAATATGGGAAATTTAGTGTGGAAAACCCAGACAACCCACAGCCTTCACATCTGGTGCTGGGCCGTCTTGTTCACATTCAGTTGTCCCAGAATCAAAGAGGAAACTCCTATTTTCCCAAATCCCAGACTCAGATGTGAGCATTGGTGATGATAGTGATAGTGATTATGAACTACAAGTCTTCAAACTTGTTCCAAGAATGGAGGAGGAGGAGGAGGCAGAGGAGGAGGAGGCAGAGGGAGGAGGAGGCGAGGAGGAGGGGGGAGGAGGAGGAGGAAGAAGAAGAGGAGGAGGAGGAGGAAGAAAAGGAGGAGGAGGAAAAAAGAGGAGGAGGAGGAGGAAGAAGAGGAGGAGGAAGAAGAAGAAGAATACGTAATAACAATAATACATAATAATAATAATAATACATTAAAAAAAACATAATAATAATAATAATAATAATTACAAAAATAAAATATAATAATAATACGTAATTTAAAATTTAAAAATATGTAATAATAAATGTTCACCCATGACAGTAACAAGATAAGGGGAGATAACATCTGATAAGTGCTGATGTTTGATGAGGGTAAATGAGGGTAGAGCTAATGCCAAAAGATGAGATGAACATCGCCCTCCCTTTGTTTTTGCTGGTATACTAACATATCTGTCTATTTGTCTGTCTGTCAAGCTCCCTGTCTATCTGTCTAGCTCTCTGTCTCAGAGAGCCACAAGACTGCGTCATCACTTTTACTCACATCTTCAAGCGGAGTACAGCACTTTGTCTGGATTTCTTGGGTTGTCCTAGGTAATTTATACATGTATACTTGTATTTATGTGTACCTGTGAGACAGAGATAGACAGACAGATAGAAAGAGAGAGACAGATTGAAAGAGATAGAATGAGGGAGAAAGATAAAACACCATTGTGTATGACACCATGTTTCAGAGTTCCACAAGCTGCAGAACTAATAGGAATATGTTCGTGAACTGTTTATTGGTATATATATTATAGAACAATAATAATAAACAATGTTTTTTTATTGTTTGTTTTTGTAAACAAGTTTTGTAAACATATATTGATTAATTATGTTTGTGTGCTTATTGTGTTGTTACAACGAGTGTATATATGTACATTGCACCTTACTTTGGTCTCATAGGCCAACATAAGTTATGTGAAAAAATAAAATAGTGAAAAAAACAACAAACCCTTTAAATACAAGTAAAATAAAGTTTACCGGTGGTGGCAGTCGCCACTGTTTCTGCAAACTTTATGCCTCCATATCTCCGTAAGTATTGATGGTAAAATTTTTTTGTTTATCCTATAATGTTTAGAAAAAAAACCTTATTTTTCATAAGAAAAAATATTTTTTTTTTTTTAAATTTGGCCGACCCTGAGAACGAGTTTCGGAGAGGGCCTGTCGACCCTCAAAAGGGGTTAATGTTAATGCAAATAACTGTTTACCTTAAGATAAGATTTTGTTCGAACTTTTAAACCCAGAGGGTTAGCTACCCAAGAAAGCCAAGTGTCAACATAGGCAATGTGTCATGTTTCCATTGTTGTCCTCAATCTTGCCTCCCCCAAAATGCAACTCACACCCGTCCACTAACACCCAGGTAACCCACTTGCTTGCTAGGTGAATGGGACACCCGGTGTAAGGAAACACACACAATGTTTCCACCCTTGCCAGGTCACAAGTCTCCCTTATTACCAATATACTTGCTTTTTTGTAAATGATTTTCAGGGCGTTGAGTTCTTATTTGTTTTAAGTTTTAAAAAAATAAGATATTACAAGGAGCACAATTAAGTCACTGAGTTTTTTTTGTGTTACTCTGGTGGTTAATGTACATGTTACTATGTTGAAATTTGTATGCTTTACCTAAATAAAAATTTCTAACTTAATGGGTTATTCTTGGTTAAAAAATGAACCTTGTA
>NC_069458.1:9645399-9665236 GCF_026875155.1 Cherax quadricarinatus | reverse complement strand
ACTTCACAAATTCTGATACCTTCAGCCCTTTCTACTTCAATCTCTTGCTACTCCCTACCCCCGTACTATCCCCTGCCCCGCTGTTTTCTGTAACCTACTGATCATCTCTACTCCCTTCTGCCATCCAATACCCTCGCTTCCTTCCCTACCCTGCAGCGCTGTATAGCCCTTGTGGCTTAGCGCTTCTATTTGATTATAATAATAATAATATATATGTGTAAGAAATATACACGTGTGATTTACAGTTATACAGTGACATTTATAGTGTATAGTGAATGAAGTGTATAACATCGTTATTTATGATTAATCATCGTTGCCAATCTGACACAGCAAACTCAAGCCATAAACACCAGCCATATGTACTCTGTACCCTTCATGGTCATTGACCCTGAGGTTAAGCTTAGTAGGCAAGTAGTGTCTGACTTGATTATTGCTGACTTAAGCATAACAAAAACTCAGCTGTTTATAACAGTACAGTATTTTTTAAGCACTCTAAGTGTGGTCCTAGTATTTTCAGTATACCACTAAAATGGCTTGTTTGAAAACTCAGTTTCAGTCTTTACAGACTAAGATTACACAATTAGAAAATCTAATTTCATTCTGTATAGGATTAACTCAAGATACAAACATAGATTTTGATGATCTTGAGGTCAAATTTTAATTACTTACACAATGTCTGGAAATAATTAATTCAGACTATACACATTATGAAAATAAATTTCTTGAAACAGATCCATCTGAGGATGAAATTAAAAATGTTTTGGATACTTTTAGTAATCAACAATTAAGGTGGACAGGAGTACAGGCTATCTGCCGCAAAACTCTGTCACAGAGACCTACTGTAACTAGTGGTCAAACGCCTGTTACATCAACACATGGAACAACAAATGTCCCATTATCAAGCTTACCTACCTTGTCATTACCTATTTTCCAAGGTCATAATTGCAAAGAATTCATTAGTGGTTTTCAATCCATGAGTAAATTCATGAACTGACATAGATAAGATTGCTAAGTTCAATTATCCTAAATGTCTTGTGAAGGGAGAACCCTATGAACTGTATAAGTCATTTCCGGTGGTTAACCCTTTGAGGGTCGACAGGTCCTCTCCGAAACTTGCTCTCAGGGTCGGCCAAATTTAAAAAAGAAAATTATTTTTTCTTATGAAAATATAGAGAATATTTTCCCGATCATAATGACACCAAAAGTATGAAATTTGATGGAAAACTTACGGAATTATGCTCTCGCGAAGTTAGCGGTTCAACGAGTTACGCATCGCGATATTGCCACACTTTGAGCAATTCCACAGGTACTAGTCGACAAAAATCATAACTATTTCACTAGAACTCCATTTTTTCTATCAAATGAGTATAAGAAACTACCCATTTACCAATTTCAACTATCCAATAAAGTGGTCAGAATTTAGCAATTTTGCCAATTTCACACAAATTTCAAAAGATGCCAATTTCTGAATAGGGTCCAGAATAAACAAAAAAGACATTCCTGGCACTAAAATAACAGAGTTCACATTTCATTACACATCCCTACCCCCTCTATATTTTCTTTGACTTTTTTTCACTTTGAATTTTTATTCCTACAAAAAAAATAGAAGATTTTACTGTTATACAGACTACTGCATTAGTGTAGAAATGGTATAAATAATATCAGCGCACTTGTGAAAGATTATTAGACACAAAGATAGGTAGGATAATTGATTCAAAACGTAGATGATTATGGAACTTTCAGGGAATTTAAACAAACTCCATCTTGGTCAGAATAGTGGCAGATGAGATTAAATGTAGATAAATGCAAGGTTCTGAAGGTCGGGAGAGCCCTCAATAACCCAAGACAGTGAACACCCCGCAAACCGTACCATCCGCAATACCGTACAATCCCCGCAGACGCTCGCACGCTTTTTGCAAAAATTTTGCCACGATACCGCCCAAAAAACCCGCTCACCGCTCTCGTCCGAGACGCGTCCAATGTCGCCCATCAGCCAGCCTCACATGTCCCCATGGGCATTGTAACCAGCCAGCCTCGCGGTAACATCCAAGTATACCATCGGAATATTTCGTATTATAACAGAGTTTTCAGTGCGTTAATCTGGAAACATAAGTGATCATGGGCCCCCAAGAAAGCTTCTATGCCAAACCCTATACAGGAATAAGGGTGAGACTTACGATAGAGATGTAGAAAGAGATCATTGATAATATGAAAGTGGAGTGGCAATGACCCGACCTGGCCAGGTTGTACAAGAACCCAAATCAACCATCACAACTATAGTGGGCAACAGAAGCAATCAAAATCCTTTCTTGCCATGGTTTAACTGGTTTTCGAAACAGAGATCGCAATATGGCAGATGTTGACGAGACTCATATGTGTGGATAAATGAAAAACAGGTACAGGAGATAGCGTCTCTCAAGCGTCCATAACGAAAAGGCTAGGAAGTTTGCATGAGGATTTAATCTAAAAAATGCCTGCAACTAGTGTATGTGAGTGAATTTAAGGCCACAAAGGTTGGTTGAGAGATTTAGAAGCGTAGTAGTGGCAGACAATAGAGTGTAAGGCATGGTGAGGAGCCAGTTCGGACCACAAAGCACTGAAAAATATGTGCAGGAATTCAAGAGTACATAGACATGACAGGACTGAAACCTGAACATGTGTTTAAATTGTGATGAAACAGCCTGTTTTTTGGAAAGAAAATGCCAAGCGACCTACATTACTGTAGGAGGAAAAGGCACTCCCAGGACAATAGCATATGAAAGACAGGCTTACATTGTGATGTGTTCCAATTGCTACTGGTGATTGCAAATGAAGCCTTTATTAGTGTATCACTCTGAACCTCCCAGACCCGTTCAGCAAAATAATGTCCTCAAGGAGAATTGTGTGTGCTGTGAGGCAAACTAGTAATCATGGGTCACTAGACTTTTTCTATGAACTGGTTACACCCAGCATTTGCCCCCAATGTAAAGATTACCTAACTGAAAAGAAATTAGAACTTAATGCCTATCCGGTGTAAGACAATGTCCAGGTCATCCAACAGACGTGGCAGAGCGACTTTATGGGACATGAAAATACATTAAGGTGAATTTTTGCCTCCTATCCACTCCTCTCCTGCACCCCATGGACCACAGGTTAGTTGCCAACTTCGAAAAAACTGTACACAAAATCTTGCAGATGAAAGGTTCTTATGTAGTGACCTCCAAACTCAACCTGACTCTAAGAGAGTTTGGAGAGAGCACTTTAATATCCTCAATTGTAGGAAACTTATAGGTATGGCTTGGATGAGTGAACTAAGACGACATTTAACTCTGCTTGGAAGAAACTGTGGCCAGAATGTGTAGACAAAAGGATTTTGAAGGGTTTAGCTAACCCGAGAGATTATGCCAGTTAGGAATCCATTGTTGGCATTGGAAATCCTTGGGGTTGGAGTTATGGGATGAAAGTGAAGTTGGTGGAGGAGGACAGTGAAGATCTAACCACAGATGATCAGATAGATCAATCTTCAACAGCAGACCTGGAGATTTACCTGAAGAGTTCCGGGTCAACCCCCCTGCGTCCCGTCTGAACCAGGCTCCTGGTGGATCAGAGCCTGATCATCCAGGCTGTTGCCGCTGGCTGCACGCAAACCAACATAACGAGCCACAGCCCGGCTGTATCCGAACTGACTTTTAGGTGCTTGTCCAGTGCCAGCTTGAAGCTGCCAAGGGGTCTGTTGTAATCCCCTTAATATGTGTGGCTGGAGGCAGTGAAACATCTCCGGGCCCCTGACACTTATTGTATGGTCTCTTACGTGCTAGTGACACCCATGCTTTTCATTGGGGGAGGGTGCATCTTCTGCCAAGTCTTTTGCTTTCGTAATGATGATTTTCGTGTGCAATTCGGTAACTATCCCTCTTATTTTCCAGGTGTATATAATCATGTATCTCACTCCCTCCTGCGTTCCAGTAATACAAGGTTTAGGATCCGCAAGCGCTCCTAATAATTGAGGTGTTTTAACTCCGTAATGCGCGCCGTGAAAGTTCTCTGTACATTTTCTAGTCGCAATTTTTCACACTGCCTTGATAGTGATGTTAGTGTCAGCAATATTCCAGCCTAGATAGAACAAGTGACCTGAAGAGTGTCATCATGGGCTTGGCTCCCTAGTTTTGAAGGTTCTCATTATCATCCTGTCATTTTTCTAGCAGATGCGATGATACAATTGTTATGGTCCTTTGAAGGTGAGATCCTCCGACATGATCACTCCCAGGTCTTTGAAGTTGGTGTTTCGCTCTATTTTGTGGCAGAATTTGTTTATGTACTCTGAGAAGATTTAATTCCTCATGTTTTACCATATCTGAGTAATTTGAAAATTCTCATCGTTGAACCTTCATATTGTTTTCTGCAGCCCACAAAGATTTGGGTTGAATGTCTGCCTGAGCTTTGCCAGTGTCTGCAATGGAATACACTGTCCATGCAGATTCGGTGTCATCTCAAAGGAATACAACGGTGCTGTCGGCCCTGACATCTTGTCTATGTCGGATATAAGGATGAGGAACAAAGATGATGCAGTACTGGCCTTGTAGGAACAGAGCTTTTCACTCGTTAAGCTGCCTCGGACTTTACTCTGATTGATGACTACTCTCTTGTTCTGTTTATGAGAAATTAAAGATCCATCGACCGACTTTTTCCTGTTATCCTTAGCCACCTTTTGTGCCTATTAAGCCATGGTCACACTTGGTCGAAAGGCCTTTTTGCATAGTCTGTATATATTACATCTGCATTCTTTTTGTCTCTAGTGCATTTAGGACTTGTCAGTAGTGGCCAATAGTTGAGACAGACAGGAGCGCCTGTTCTAAAAAACCCATGTTGCCCTGGGTTTGTAACTTGATGGTTTTTCTAGATGCTGGTGATCTGCTTTCTTAGACCCTTTCAAAATTTTTGATATGGGATGATATGCTATTGGTCCTGAGTTTCTTTGCTGTTCTTTAACTGCCCCCTTTTGTGGAGTGGGGCCTTGTCTGTAGTTTTTTAGTAACTGTGGACACCCCCTGTCCCATCGCTCCCACTCCATAGGATGGAAAAGGCTCGTGATAGGGGCTTCTTGCAGTTCTTCATGAACCACAGAGTTCCATGAGTCTGGCCCTGGGGCAGATCATGGCATGTCCATTTATCGCCTGTTCGAAGTCCTTTGGCGACAGGATAACATCGGTAGCTTGTGTTAATCTAATTTAGTGCTCTCTCATAAAAAGTTCATTTTGATCTTCTTCGACCTCTCATTCTGATTAGCGCTGCTATAAACTGAGTCATATTGGGACTTGAGAGCTCACGTCCATTTCCTTGCTGTCATCTGTGCTAGGACCCATCTTGTTTTAAGTAGGGCCCAATACCTGGACGTTGTACTCGATTTTGATTTGGCAATAGGAGAAGAAATACATTTGGTTTCTTTCCTGATTTCTTTATGGCTTTTAGTTCTTTCCCTGCGATTCCTGACTCCCAAAGGATTCTTTTAGCTTAATTTCGATGCTTGCTAGTTCTCTGACCAGTGTCTCCCTACGCATTTCAGATATATTGACCTCTTTTATAGCCGCTCTGTAATTCTTTATCCCGTCGCCTGTAAAGGAGCCGGCGCCTCTCTCTCCTGTTTTGTACATCTACTCCCTCCTTTTTCTTTAAGGAATAAAGCCTTGTGCATACATCCGAGTGCCCACCGATTAATCTGATCAAGCATACGTTTGGGGTCATTTTGCTAGTAATATCTTCCCCAGCATAAATCGGTTAGTACTTGGTTACTTTGGGTCCCAGCTTTATGAATTTTGTTATTGCCGTTTGAATTTTGTGAATCTCCCTCGTGACTAATCTCAATATGTCGGTCTGGGGCCACCACGCCTACATGTCTGAACCCAATTATGTTGTGACCTGAGTAATATTTTTTTTGATATGGTGATATTGCTTATCATACATCATGTAGTGAAGATGATGTCTAGTGTATTCTCACAGTCTAGTAGGCTCTATTATTTGCTGGATTAAATGAATTCTGTGCAGAGATTTAAAAAGCTCGCGTGATTGGTGAAGTTCTTTCATCAGAGCAGCCTCCTGTGTATATACTGCCAAATATTATTTGCTAAATTCCTCCATTTAGTTGCCTTAAGTTGAAATCCCCCCGGAGCATGATGTTGGGTGCAGGAAGCTGATGGCCTTTCCCGACAGGCCCATTTTAACCGCTGTTCCAGGAATTGCTGGATGTTGCATCCGGAGCTTGTAGACTATCACAATGACTAGGTTATGGTTCTGCGACCTTTACTGCTAAAACTCACTACATCATTTGAGCATTTAGCAGTTCTGTGGCAAAAAGTGACTCTGCATGTACCAGGCAACCCCCCCCCCCCTCCCTTTTGCTGTTCACTCAAAGCGTCACATCTGTATAGGTTGTAACCTGGGAATCCTATTACGTATGTCCAAGTGATCCTTTATGTGGTCCTCAGTGAAAGCCGCGAACATTTCCTTTGCCTCTGCAAGCAGTCCACGGAGAAAGTATTTTGTTGTTTTGTTGCTGGCTTTAGAGACCCTGTATATTTGCAAAGAAGAATGTTATTCGGACTGGTGGAAATTGAGGTACTGGGGGGAATTTTTTTTTCCGGCATTAGTAATCTGTACTGTTGGTTTGGAGTGGAGGGCCATCGACTGTGGTTCCACTCCAGATGACTGATTTGTGTACGATTCTGCATTTCCTGCCAGTTTTTTTCCTTCCTGGCACTAAAAAACCTCTCCCTCTTAGGCTGTGGCTACCCAGGTTTTCCCCATGGCCTGGTGTTTTGAATCTTTTGTGTCCCCTTTAGATGGTATGCCTGGCAATTTAATTATCGCATCAGTCTTTCCTGTTCTGAAAGGTACACAGTTCAGGTGAAAAAGCTTACAGGAAGGGAGTTTGCATTTTCCTGTTGTCATTATGGGCATGCATTTCCCTAGGGGTCATAGTTGCAGCAGTCCCCATGCGGTTTTTTCCAGATTTCCCCATGCCAGCAGAACCGAGTGCATAGTATGTGCACTAGGCTTGGTTTCCGTTTGCCTTTGGTTTCTGTGACTGTATGCCTGTTGTGCATGTTTCCCTGTCTTACTTCACCCTCCCTATGCACCAACAATGGAGCTCCCACCATTTGTTTTGGTAATAATCCTCACTATTGCTAGAGGAGTCCTCTTGTTTGCTATTTCCTGCGGTATTTCTAGTTTGCAATATTGGTTTATCTTAACTTTGACTACAACTTTGTTTCCCTACTATGGCCCCTGTCCCCCTATGGGGTGGTCATTTATATGTATTTCCTTCCTGCGTATAATTCCCGACCTACCTGGCCAAAATCTCCAGCTTCACCATTCCTGTCTCCCCAGGACAGCATCTCCAGCTTCCCCATTACAGTCTCCCAGGACAGCTCTCCCAGCTTCCACCAGTACTGTCTCCCAGGACAGCACCTCCAGCTTCACCATTACTGTCTCCCAGGACAGCAAACCTCCAGCTTCCCCATACTGTCTCCCAGGACAGCACTAATCAGCCCCCCAGTTACTGACTACCAGGACATCATCTCCAGCCTTAACATTTCAGACTACATGGCATAACAAGGCAGTACCATTCAGGCCGACTTTTATGTTCCCACTGTTTGTAGAAAGCTTCCAGGTTTCAATGAAAGCTGCCTGATGTTTTGACCTCTTTAATACCCCTTTGATTTTAGGTCCACAGATTTTATCACCATTTGGGCAAACCCCAAAAACACTTCCCTGTTTAATACAGCTTGAAGCTAGTTTCTTTGGATATCTGCACAAGGTGCGTACACCAATTTCCACAAAAATTGACAGTTTTTTTTTTTTTTTTTTTTTTTTATATTTAATGCATGTGGAAGCCCGTATGTTTGATGACCACAGCTACAACACAACTTCATAATTGATTTGAATGTGATTTTAACTGCAATTCTACAGCAACCTCTTAATAATCTATTAAAACCTGCTAGTGGTGCCAACAAACGTTTGAAACCAGTCCAGGGTTCGGACCAGTCAAGGATCGGACCGTCCAAGGGTTCGGACCAGTCAAGGTTCTGATTCAGTCCAAGGGTTCGGACCAGTCCTATCTATCTGACATGGGTCACTTATTTAAAAACCATACTGGGTCGGTGATTTGAAGCAACACATGAATCTACTGGAAAATATCTACCCAGCGAGAATATGTATTTGATTGATTCAAAAAGTAAACTTGCGTGTTGAAGAGCCGGTGTACTGCTGCACTCCTACAATGACGAACGGTCGAGCCTTCCACCCTTTTTATCAATCGCTGTAATCTAGCTTCTCTATTTTTTTTTTTTTTTCGGGGGGGTGGTTAGTCTCCACCCACTCACAATAAATGCTATATTAACCACTATAGTTGACTGGTGCAAATTTTGGAGGAAGGGCGCTTTTTCTGTAGTAATAATTCTTCTCGTTGTGTAATATGCGACCCGCTGTAACTACAGTTATATGAAATTCACAGATCGGCTGGTATTTCAAAGAAAAGAAACTAATGAAAGTCACTTCCACTCCACTAAGTACCATTATAATACTGGTTAGTTGCTACTTACAACACTGTATTCTGCTATTCCCCTGGTATCACTAATTATATCGAGAACATCTAGCATGGGCCATGGAAGAGTATTAAAAAACAGCTGACCTGTGGTAAGTTACCTGGCGACTTCTGGCACTGCCCTCTATGGCTTAATCACTTCATTTACAAATTCACCTGTTTTTCCAAAATGACACTTTAGCCTTTATCATCAATATACTAGGGAGCCACTTTAGTATACACTATAACACTACATGTATACTCAATGCCCTTTCCAGGGAGACTTTCTTTCCTCTGACACAAAGTTCAATTATTATTATTTTTTCCACATGGGACAGGCCTATGCGATTCCCTCTGGCATTAAACTCTGTTAGGTAGTGCACACAATTCTCCTTTTTTAAACACAGTATTAATTTTTCCGCCCAAGCATGGTTCCATGCGCTAGAGGATGGATCGATAGGAATTGAGAACACAAATTAAAGTTCTAGCACTTAAGAGCGACCGTGAAAACACCAGAAAACCGGGAGCACTAACGAGGCAACTGGCTGACACGTCAAACCACTGGCAAGACCTGCAGAAACGGTTCGAAGGAGGGGAGAGAGAAATTGAAGAAATTGCACTACTACAAAGATTAAGGAAATGTGTGCAAAGGCTTTGAAGTGCAAACCATCATGGATGAAAAATCACCCTCACACAGCTATTTGCAAGCCGTGCTGGTGATTATAACACAGACAATGTTGTGAAACACTTTAGGGAAGTCAAAAGGAACGATAGTACAGGCCATATTGGACAGATATGTTGTGCGAAGAAGTCCAGTTGACTCTTAAGCTGGTCCTAGTGGCATTAAAAGAAGAAGGGAGTATCCCCAGAAAAGGACTCGACACCTCAAGACTTAATGGAAGGGGATCCCCTTCTAAAAACACTAACACTCTCTCTCCCCTCCACCATCCCATCAATCATCACCAGATCTTCAATACAAGTATTGTCATGTAATTTTGCATGCCTTTTGTGTCAGTTAGTGTTGTTAATAAATTAACAATTCATGTGGTAAAATTTTTTTTTTTTCATACTTTTGGGTTCTTGCACGGATTAAATTGATTCCATATTTCTATGGGAAAATTCATTCGCTATACCGACCATTTTCGCATACAATCAGCCCTCTTGCAACGGATTAAAGTCGCTTGGCGGGGTCCACTGTACTTATAAGTTAAATAATGTAGAACTTTAGCCATCAGATTGCGAAAAGGACATGGGGGTTCTGGTGATCAGCAAACCTTAAACCAAGAAAAGCATGCCTAAGCGTACGTAATAAGGCAAATAGATTACTGGGATTTATATCAAGAAGTGTAAGCAACAAAGTCCTAGGTCCCAACTGCAGCTTTATACATTCATTAGTAAGGCCTCAACACCTAGATTATCAGCTCAATTCTGGTCACCATATTACAGAATGGACATAAATTCGTTAGAAACCATTCAGCGTAGGATTGATCCTACATTAATACATGCATTAGAAATCTTCCTTATGAAGAAAGATTGAAGACTCCTTAAGTTACATTACACTTGTTAGAAAACGAAGAAATAGGGGAGACCTGATCGAATGTATAAGTGGAAGATAGGTTATAATAAGGGGATAGTAATAAGGTCCTTGAGGATATCTCTCCAAATAGAACCTGCAGTAATGGATTTAAAATAGATAATTTTAGATATATAAGGACATAAGAAAGGTATTGGTTTGGAAATAGGGTATTTGACGAGTGAACATCTACCCAGTTTGGGTTATTGAGGCTAGGACTTTGGGTAGTTTTCAAATTTAGGTTGGATATAAGTACATAGTGGGAGGGTTGGAATTGAGTGGGCACTTTCAATCATAGCTTATTCCTTGGGTAACATGAAAATTGTTGGGCAAATGTTTTGTATGGATGAATTGTAAAGGATGGCCAACAACCACCTGCTGTGTTCCTCCACTCTATGTTCTTATGTCTTATTTCACTCAGTTGACGTGTATTGACGCTTGCATGATTTGTTTACGTTTCAACTGTTGATGAAATCGAACATTTCTGCTACTTTGCGCTCAATTTCCAGGTACTTTTCCTTGTAAAACCAGCAAAATCATCTCAAGTTCTGTAATATGTCTTCCATTCTATAAAATGTGACCAATAAAACTAGAACTACAACAATAAATCCATACATACGAAAATGTAGTGCAAAGTCGTCTGTTTTTTTATTCCAAAAACACAAAGTTGTTTTTTTTTTTATACACATACCACTGTGTGCTGCAGGATTTTTTTTTATACTGGATTTACCTGGAGAGGAGTTCCGGGGTCACAACGCCCCCGCGGGCCCGGTCTGTGACCAGGGTCCTCCTGGTGGATCAGAAGCCTGAATCAACCAGGCTGTTGCTGCTGGCTGCACCCAAACCAATGTACAAGCCACAGCCCCGAGCTGATCAGGACTGACTTTAGTGCTAGTCCATGCAGCATGAAGACGCCAGGGGTCTTTAGGAAATCCCCCTTAAGTTGTGCTGGGAGCAGTTGAATCATCTTGGGCCCCTGACACTATTGGAATGGTCTCATTAACGGTGCTAGTGACCTCCCTGCTGTTTCATTGGGGGAAATGGTGCAGTCGTCTGCCAAGTCTTTTGCTTTCGAAATAGAGTGATTTTTGTGTGCAAGTTCTTACTATCCCTCTAGGAAATTCCAGGTGTATATAATCATGTATCTCTCCTCCTGCATTCCAGGAATACAGTTTAGGAACCTCAAAGCGCTCTCCCAGTAATTGAGGTGTTTTATGCTCCGTTATTCGTGGAAGTTCTCTGTAACATTTCCTAGGTCGGCAATTTCACCTGCCTTGAAAGGTGCTGTTAATGTGCAGCAATATTCCAGCCTAGATAGAACAAGTGACCTGAAGAGTGTCACATTGGCTTTGGCCCCCTATATTGAAGGTTCCATTATCCATCCTTCTTTTCTAGCAGATGCGATTGATACAATGTTTAATGGTCCTTGAAGGAGAGATCCTCCGACATAATCACTTCCAGGTCTTTGACATTGGTGTTTCGCTCTATTTTGTGGCCAGAATTGTATTGGTACTCTGATGAAGATTAATTCCTCATGATTACCAAATCTGAGCTAATTGGAAAATTTCTGATCGTTGAACTTCAATTGTTTTCCTGCAGCCCTCTGAAAGATATGGTTGATGTTCGCCTGGAGCCTTTCAGTTCCTGCAATGGAAGACACTGTCATGCAGATTGGGTGTCATCTGCAAAGGTAAGACACGGTCTGTGGCTGACATCCTTTTCTATGTCGGATATGAGGATGAGGAACAAGATGGAGCAGTACTGTGCCTTGTGGAACAGAGCTTTTCACCGTACTGATTCGGCTTTTCTCTGTTTGACGACTACTCTGTGTGTTCTGTTAGTGAGGAAAATTATAGATCCATCACCGACATTTCTGTTTATTCCTTTAGCACGCATTTTGTGCGTCTATTATGCATGTCACACTTGTCGAAAAGGGCTTTTGCAAAAGTCTGTAAATATTACATCTGGATTCTTTTTGTCTCTAGTGCATTTAATGACCCCCCCCCCCCTCTCGTATTGAACCAATATGATGAGACAGACAGGAGCGACCTGTTCTAAACCTCCATTTGCCCTGGGTTTGTGTAACTGATGGTTTCTAGATGGGTGGTGAATCTTGCTTCTATAGGACCCTTTCAAAGATTTTTATGATATGGGATGTTAGTCTAATTGTCCTGTAGTCTTTGCTGTTGCATTACTGCCCCCTTTGTGGAAGTGGGGCATGTCTGTTGTTTTTAGTAACGGTGGGACGACCCCTGTGTCCAGCTTCCCTCTCCAATAGGAATGGAAAAGGGTCATGATAGGGCTCTTGCAATTCTTGATGAACACAGAGTTCCATGAGTCTGGCCCTGGGGCCGAGTGCATGGGCAAAGTCATTAACGCCTGTTCAAAAGAAGTCATTTGGGCATCAGGGATAACATCGGAGAGGCTTGTGTTAATCAAGAGTTTTTGGCTCGCTCATAAAAATTCATGTGATCTGTCGACTCACATCTGGTTAGCGCTTTGCTAAAAACGAGTCATATTGGGACGTAGTAGCTCACTCATTTGCGCTTGCGTCATCTGGTAGGACCCATCTTGTTATAAGTAGGGGCCCAATACTGGACGTTGTTCTCGAATTTGATTTGGCATAGGAGAAGAAATACTTAGGGTTTCCTTTCGATTTCATTTATGGCTTTTAGTTCTCCCAGCGATTCCAGACTCCCTAAAGGATTCTTTTAGCTTAAGTTCGATGCTTGCTATTGTTCTCGACCATTGCTCCCTACGCAATGTTTTTTTTTTCAGATATATTGACCTCTTTTCCTGCTCTGTTAATCTATTCCGTCGCCTGTAAAGGGAGCGCCTGTCTCATTCTAGATTTTACATCTACTTATGCCTCTTTTTCTTAGAGGAAATAAAGGCTTGTGCATACATCGTGTGCCACCGAGTATCTGTTTCTAGGCATAATATGGGTCTGTGTTGCTTAGTATATCTGCCCAGCTTATATCGGTATTAGGACTTGGATTACTGTTCCCACTTTATGTTTTTGTTATTGAAGATGAAATTTGGTGAAACTCCCTCGTGACTAGTCTCCAATTATTCGGTCTGGGGGCTCCACGCATACATGTCTGAACCGTCAATATTTGTGATCTAGTATATTGTTTTTGATATGGTGACATTTCTTATCAGATCATCATTGTTTTAGTGAAGTGAGGTCTAGTGTAAGTCTCCATTCTAGTAGGCTCTATTTATATGCTGGTTAAATTGAATTTGCCCAGAGATTTAAAAACTCGTGTGATGTGTGAGTTTATGGATCAGAGCGCCTCCTGGTGTTAATAACTGCAACAATATTATTTTGCTATATCCTCCCATTTTAGGTGCCTAAGTTGAAATCCCCCAGGACAAATGTTGGGTGCAGGAGCAGGAAGAATTTCCGACAGTGGTCTATTTTTTAAATAACAGCTGTTCCTGGAGTTGCAGGATGTTTGCACCCAGCAGGCTTAGACTACACCATGACTAGGTTTTGGTTCTCGACCTTTACTGCTAAAACTTCCACTACATCATTTGAGGCATTAAGCAGTTCTGTGGCAAACAAGTGACTTTGCAATGTACCGGCCAACCCCCCCCCCCTTTTGGTGGTGCCCCCCCCCCCCCCCCTGTTCACCGACTGTCACAATCTGTATAGGTTTTGTAAGCTGGTGATCCATATTCGTTGTCCAAGTGGATCCTTTATGTGGGACTCATGAAGCCGCGAACATTCCTTTGCCCTCTGCAAGCATGTCCACGGATGAAAGGTATTTTGTTGTATGGTGCTTGTCTTTAGACCCTGTATAGTTGCAAAGAAGAATGTATCGGAGTTGTGGTATTGTTGGTACGGGGGGGGGGATCTTTTTCCCGTCATTAGTATCCGTACTGTGGTTTTGGGAGTGGAGGCCATCGACTGTGTTCCACTCCAGGAATGACTGATTTGGTGACGATTTCTGCCATTCCTGCAAGTATTTTTTCGTTCTTCCTGTCACTAAAAAACCTCTCTCTTCTCTTATGAAAAGTGGGCATGTGGCTACCCAGGTTTTCCCATGCCTGGAAGTTTGTATCTTTTTGTCCCCTTAGATGGTAAGCCTGGCAATTTATATCTTATATCACATGTCTTTCCTGTACGAAGAGGTACACAGTACAGGGTGAAAAGCTTACAGGACGGGAGTTGCATTTTCCTGTTCATATGGGGATGCATTTTCTAGGGTGGACAAAGTTGCACGTCCCATTCTGTTTTTTTTCCAGAGTTCCCATGCACAGGTACAAGTGCATAGTTTGTGCACAGGCATGGTTTTCCGTGCCTTGGTTTCTGTGACTGTATTCCCTGTTGGGCTGTTTCCCTGTCTTACTTTCTATCCTCCTAGTCCCAACAATGGGAGCTCCCTCAGTTGTGTTTGGGTAATAATCCATCACTATTGGCTAGTGGTCCTCCTTGTTTGCTATATCCTGTGGTATTTCAAGTTTGCAATATTGGGTTTTATCTTATCTTATTGACTACACTTGTTCCCTACTGTTCACGTGTCCCCTATGAGTCATTTATATGTATTCCTTCCCAGCGTATGAAGTCCCGACCTACCTGACAAAACACCAGCTTCACCATTACTGTCTCCCAGGACAGCATCTCCAGCTTCACCGTTACTGTCTCCCAGGACAGCACCTCCAGCTTCACCATTACTGTCTCCCGACAGCACTAGCAAGCGCCCACTTTACTACATATGCCAGGACATCACCTCCAGCCTTACAGTTTCTGACTACATGGCCAGTATCAAGGGCAGTACCATTCAGCCCAGACTTTTTATGTTCCCATCTGTTGTAGAAAGCTTCCAGGTTTTCTATGAAAGCAGCTTTGATGTTGTCCTCTTTTAATACCCTGGGTGGGGGGGGGGGGGGGGGGGGGGGGGGGGGGGATACCTACCCCTGGCCACATAGACCCATTCTTTCATATGTAGGCCTACCGGCTTTCATTAGATTTGAGGGCGCTAGAATTTAGGCATACTAGTACGTCAAAAACACTGGGTCGTAAGCCGTACTAGTATGACCAAAACCCTCAAAGGGCTAAAGGCAATTATCAAATAGCCTTACGTGTCTTAGCAGAAAATTACATTGATGCTGACAAGGCCAGGGTTAGACATGCAGTCTTGATATCAAGCTTGAAGCCACACAAACATTGTTTTTTAGACTTACAGGCATTTAGAATCACATTGGACCATAGTCTCAGATCTCTAGGTGCTAAATATGACCTAAGACAATGTGATTGGTTTATCAGTGGTATTGTACAGGATAAGTTGTCACCACAAACTATTGAACGATTAAATATTATGTTCAATAAATGCTATTTCACTTGTGAAGAAGTTAGCAATGGTTTGCAAACAATAGTTTCATGCATGCAAGCAATGAGACAAGATGAAAAATCCACAAATCCTGTGGATAACAAACCTTCAACTCAGTAAAAAAAGAGTACACCTACTCCTACTAAACCACATAATGGGAAATCCCATATAGGCAGTTATCAAGTTGTGAATACAACAGACAGTAAACAGACTGTAAACAAAACATACTCCAAAATGTGTACTTTGTGATGGAACACATTGACCACAGTATTGTAGTCATTACACATCGATAGAGGCACGTAAACGTGCTCATCAGCTGAAAAGGTGCATCAAGTGTTTAGGTGAACACAAGGGAGGAAAATGCTCACTGAAGAAGTGTTTTAAATGCAAGGGTATGCATCATACAACATTATGCCCAAATACTTTTGCTGAACAGCAGAAGACTTCCGCAGAATCAGGAAGTCAACAAGCAACAGCATTAACCCTTAAATGGTCCAAATGTATATATACATTCACTCGCGCATCGGCCCAAATATTTTGAAAACAAAAAAAATTTCATAGAAAAAAAAGAGCATATTTTTTTAAGTGTTTTAGAATAAAAAAAAATTAGGGTCGGTACTTATCGAGATATGAGGCCTAGAAGTTGGCACTGGATGCTCATGTGACGGCAACATGGAGTCCTACCGTTTGCAGAAGTGTTGCTGATATACCTTTTTTTCTATTTTTCATATTTATATAATTTTTATGTTCTGATAATTACAATGTATAGTAGTTCTTGTAATTTCATAACCAATCTTTGTTCTGACACTAGTATTATGTACTGAAATTTTACTCAAATTGTCACAAACACACTGACAGGTGGACATTTACTCCTGCCTTGGTCATTTAGTATTGTCTTGGAATATATACAAAGTATTTATATTTCCCAGCAATGTTTTGGGTATGTGGAAATATATAATAATAATGAGGAGGAGGAAGAGGAGGAGGAGGAGCAGGAGCAGGAGGAGGAGGAAGAGGAAGAGCAGGAAGAGGAAGAGCAGGAGGAGGAGCAGGAGCAGGAGCAGGAGAAGGAGGAGCAGCAGCCGTAATAATAATAACACGTAATAATAATAATACGTAATAATAATAATACGCAATAGTAATAATAATAATACATAATAATAATACCTAATAATAATAATACATAATAATAATACCTAATAATAATACGTAATAATAATAATAAAAGTTCACCCTTGACAGTGACAAGATAAGGGGACATAACATCTGATAAGAGCTGATGTTTGATGAGCATACTCAAGGGTGGGGGAGGGTGCAGCTGATAAGAAAAGATTAGATGACCATCGCCCTCACTTTGTTTTTGCTGGTACACTAACATTTCTGTCTGTCTATTTGTCAAGCTCCCTGTCTATCTGTCCATCCGTCTAGCTCTGTCTCAGAGAGAACCACAAGACTGCGTCATCACCTTTACTCACATCTTCAAGCAGAGTATAGCACTTTGTCTGGATTTTTGGGTTATCCTAGGTAATTTATACTACGTATACTTGTATTTATGTGTACCTGTGAGACAGAGATAGACAGATTGAAAGAGATAGACAAAGACAGACAGATACAGATAGACACAGATAGAGACAGGCAGATAGACAGGAGATAGACAGACAGACAGACAGATAGACAAGATATAGACATAGAGACAGACAGGAGATAGACAGAGGCAGAGACAGATAGAGATCGACAGACCCTAAACTTGGGGTTAACATCACTTTCCTGTTAAAGGAGGAGTGTTAATATGACATTACATCAGTGAATCCTTGGTGTTTGCCGCCGTGTTTGCTCTAGCTGGTGCTCAATTTAAATGTCGCTCCCACAAGGTACTAAGTGGTCCCAGATTTTTTTTTAATACTGTGCACACCAAGTGTTAAGACCAATTCTATGCTGACCAGGCATCTCAGGCCAATTGTGCCAAATTTGGAGGCAGGAAAAATAAAATATATATATGTTTGGGGCGCTACGTGAGTGAACGTATATATATGTTTGGATCGTTTAAGGGTTAAATGTGAGAGATAAGTTTAAAGCAACTGCTCTCCCGATAGCTCGAGTTGAGTTATCTAATAAATTACACAAAACCAATGTGCTAACACTGTTTGATCAAGGCTCACGAAGGTCCTTCATAGGAAGAACTGTGTTGCAGAAACTGAATAAACAACCCTATGCCAAAGTACAGTTAGATATAGCTGAGTTTTTCCACAATTCTGGTAAACAGACATGACCTAACCAGAATCACTGTTGGTCTAGGAAACAGGAAAAAGACAGTAGAAGCTGTGGTAGTAGATGATTTGTCTAAGTCTGTGCAGATCCAGGGATTAAAAGAAATAGTTGCAGCACTGAAAGCAGCTAAGGTCAAGTTAGTCTGTCCTGACATACAGACGGACACTATTAGTACAATTGATTTAATCATTGGAGTGATTATTATCACTGTTTTGTGCAAAATATAGTAAGTAAACATGATGTTCACTTGCTGAAAACAGCAGGAGGCCACATGATATGTGGTCCCATTCCCTCTCAAAGTGGGAAAGAAGCTGATATTGATTCAGTGGAAAATGTACTAGTACTGCCTACATGGCTGATATTTCCAAAGCTTTCTTAAGAGTAGGACTACAAGAAATAGATAGAGATTATACTTGATTATTGTGGCCTGAAAATCCACATGATCCTCAAAGTCCTGTGAAAACTTATCGTTTCAAATCAGTATTATTTGGTGCAACATCCTCTCCATTCTTACTGGAAGCTACTCTAAATACACATTTGAAGAAATCTGAAAGTCCCTTCAAAGAAATCCTAAAGAAATGTTTCTATGTGGACAATCTTCAAGGTACTGTGAATAAAGAGGACAATTCGAAATCCTTATACAGAGCTTATTATCAGAGTACAAAAGAAATTCTGGCCACAAAATAGAGCGAAACACCAACGTCAAAGACCTGGGAGTGATCATGTCGGAGGATCTCACCTTCAAGGACCATAACATTGTATCAATCGCATCTGCTAGAAAAATGACAGGATGGATAATAAGAACCTTCAAAACTAGGGAGGCCAAGCCCATGATGACACTCTTCAGGTCACTTGTTCTATCTAGGCTGGAATATTGCTGCACACTAACAGCACCTTTCAAGGCAGGTGAAATTGCTGACCTAGAAAATGTACAGAGAACCTTCACGGCACGCATAACGGAGATAAACACCTCAATTACTGGGAGCGCCTGAGGTTCCTAAACTGTATTCCCTGGAATGCAGGCGGGAGAGATACATGATTATATACACTTGGAAAATCCTAGAGGGACTAGTACCGACTTGCACACGAAAATCACTCACTACGAAAGCAAAAGACTTGGCAGACGATGCAACATCCCCCAATGAAAAGCAGGGGTGTCACTAGCACGTTAAGAGAACCATACAATAAGTGTCAGGGGCCCAAGACTGTTCAACTGCCTCCCAGCATACATAAGGGGATTACCAACAGACCCCTGGCAGTCTTCAAGCTGGCACTGGACAAGCACCTAAAGTCGGTTCCTGACCAGCCGGGCTGTGGCTCGTACGTTGGTTTGCATGCAGCCAGCAGTAGCAGCCTCGTTGATCAGGCTCTGATCCACAGGAGGCCTGGTCACAGACCTGGGTCGCGGGGGCGTTGACCCCCGGAACTCTCTCCAGGTAAACTCCAGAGAAGCTAACAAGGAGTTGAAAGAAGCAAATATGCCTCTTAAGGATGTGGAATACAAATTCAAAGCAATTAAGGAACTTATCAAAGAAAAATTTCCCAGAAACTGAAATTCCTGATTGCAACAATATGCTGGGACTTAATTGGAACACACAGGAAGATACTTGAGTCTCAAAAGGATAAGCAATGAATCATACAGTACACTCACCAAACGTAGTTTACTGTCAGAGGTATCACAATGTTTTGATCCTCTAGGACTTCGTCTCACCAATTACATATAGGGTAAAATGCTTATGCAAGATGCATAGAAGCTCAAAATTGGGATGGGATGAGAACTTGACTCTAGAAATAAGTCAGGCATGGGATGAAATATCCACGGAGTTTAAACAACTTCATCAAATTAAATTTCCCAGACAAATAGGTCAAGAAAGAAACAAGTGCACATTACATGTGTTCTGTGTGGCCTCATGACTCCAGTCTCTTCCAACCTTTTCTTGAAGCTCTTAATAATCTGGCCCCTTCCATTAAGTTTAAAGCTGAATGGGAATCTAATTCCTTGCTCCTTTCCTTGATGTCCATGTCCCATCAGATACAGGGTTTTCCTGTTCCGTTTATGGCAAACCATTCAACAGTGATGACATCTAATTTTCCCATGTTCCT
>NC_069458.1:9623750-9644899 GCF_026875155.1 Cherax quadricarinatus | reverse complement strand
AAAAAGCCCCTCCTGGCCGTCGGGCAATTACCTCTTTTCTACCAACCCTTTTTTCTTGCAAATTTTAGTTTTTTCCACCCAATTTTTGGGGTCTCACTAGGAAACTTTGCCAAAGTTTGTGCCCGGGTGTGTTCACCCAACACTTTTTTCCCCTTGCATTGTACCGTTTTCCATTGGCCACCATGCGGTTTAAATTTTCCAGTACCAAAACTCACCAAATTACTTTCACTAGATGCTCTGTCATCTCCGATCATCCTTTGTACCTCTATGGCTCCCATATCTCTGAACGTAAATTACAGTCAGGTTTCTAGGCCTCTCTTTGACCGTAGGTTGTCCTGGAAACCTCACATTACCTCTCGGGAAGGCAACTTGCACAGCCGGCTGAACCTTCTTAACCCTTGCCCATCTTTCATGGGGAGCTGATCGTCGAACTCTCCTTCTCCAAACATTCAGCCCTCATTTTATTGAAACTCGTTTATTGCCCAAATTTCTATTCGGGCGGCCTCTCCTGCTACTCTCTCTACCCTTAACCCCATCCATCACCATGGATTACATTTATGCCTTGGTGCTTTTCGCTCTTCCCCGTTAGGCCTGTATGCAGAAGCGAATGTTCCATCCTTGTCTGATTCCCATGATGCCCATTGCCTTCCTACTTGTATGCTCTCACGATCTCCGAAATCCTTCCATTTATTGAATGGTCAACCGATTTTAAATAGACATTATTTGTTCGCCGCTCCTGTTTGCTCCACCCCTTTCTCTCCACCTACATTATCTCTTGTTTTTCCCTTCAGTTACCACCTTTATATGTTCATGTACATCTCACTTTTCTGTCCCCCCCTGGGAAGTTCCAGCTGTTCGGTCTGTTCTTTCTCACTCCCTTGCACGAAAGCCCAACTGCCTCATGGCTTCCCGCTTCTTTTTCTTGACCCACTTCCACTCTCATTCTATGCCATCACAGTGTACACAAAGGGCTCTAAGTCTTCTGATTGTGTCGGATTCCAGCAGTTTTTTTCCGGACAGCGTCATGCGAGGGGGATTTACTCTCTTTGGGTAACATTTTACTGCTGAATTGTATGCCATTCTTGCAGCACTTATTCGTATCGCATCTAGCCTGTGTCATCATTTGTGGTTGTCTCAGACTCCCCTTGGGGCCTAAAAGGCTTTTTGGATATTTGATACACCTGACCCCCTAGTTCTCCATATCCCAAATTTGGCTACGCCGTATCTCTGCCAAACATAAAGATATTGTTTTTGATGGGGCCCTGGTCATGTTGACGTACAGGGCAATGAACAGCAGACACTGCTGCGCGGGCACATACATGATCTAACCCAATTTCATATAGAGGTGTTCCATTTCCAGACTATTTTGCTGTAATAGCTACCCACCTTCACACCCGTTGGCAACCAACGTTTTGGGGAACTTTACTTGGTAACAAACTTCATTCTATTAAACCGAGCATTGGTTACTGGCCGTCTTGTCATCAGGCCCAGGTTGGGAGACTACTCTCTCCTGTCTTCACATTGGCCACACTCGTCTTACTCATGGGTATCTCATGGAGAGGCACCCTGTTCCTCTCTGTGAGCAGTGTCAAGTTCCAGTATCAATTAGCCACATTCTGTTAGACTGCCCTCTCTATCAACAAACACGCAAATTTACCTCCAATGTCGTCTCCACTCTACTACTCTTTCTTTACCTTCCCTTCTTGCTGATGGACCCTCCTCTAATCCTGACTCTCTCATTGACTTCTTGACAATACTAATTTACTTAAACTCTAATGATGAAAACCTTTCAAACTCCCCTCAGCTTTTCGCCTCACTCTCTTGCTGCCCTCTACCCTTTCACCATCCACTGCCCCGCTGTTCTCCATAACCTTTTACTCATCCATCTCCCTTTTGCCACCTGATACCCTCGCTTCCTTCCTGCCCTGCAGCACTGTATAGCCCTTGTAAATTGAAAAAAGGAGTCCTTAATATATCTGAAGGCTTAAAGTCAGGAAAATCAAAGGATGGACAATAGGAGAACCCCGGTTTTTGGTCTGAGCCCTAGTCAAGAATAGTATTGAAGGCAATATCCTCACTTTCATCTAGCAAGTGAACTGGTGATCCTACTCCCTCCTTTCGAGAGTAGTATCACTGGTTACTAACCCCAAAATGAATATCACGAGACATGACTCATTCCGAACTTTTAGGGGCTTTTCCCTGACTTTAAAAGGAAGGGAGCTGAAAACTTATGTCCATTTTTGGGTGATAAAAGGGTTAACCTCAGAAAGATGAATGGAAACCTTTTACATTACCAATTAGAAACAGAGCAAGGGGTGATGGGAGCTAGTACGGCTTCGACCAACCTGTGAACCATTTAGACCTAATGTAACAAGGATGGTAGGAAAAGTGTCTGTACGGCCCAAGTAGTCTGAAAGGATAGCAGAGGCATGAGTTTCTTTAAGATTAGGGAACAGCTTATCAGAAATGACTATACATGTGCATCCAATGTCTCATAAAATGGTAGATACATTAATCCTTAACTGTTCCCAAACAGAAAGGGTGCCTGGCCCATTACAGTTTTTAAAACATCTTCCAACTTTTTGCACCTTCTTAGAAGGACAATGGGATGTTATGTCCCTTAACACTACATAAATGACAAACTGGAATAAAAGACGTCATTTTACTTTCTACTAGAGGGTTTGATTTCTTAAGATCTGGTGAATCCTTGCCCTTAGGGTTCGATCCCTTTAGGTCTTTATAGGAATTGTGAGCCTCAGCATACAGGTCAGGGGCCTCACAACTTCCTCAGCTTTACAGATTACTTTCTCTAATGAATGTTCGTTTTCTGGTGGGGAAGAGCTGTCAGGAACTGGCAGCAACCATGAAGTCTCTAAGAAATTCATAACTGTGATCAATTCCTAACTCTCTATCCAAAAGCTAAAACAAACGAAAGAGTGTTACCTGTAAACTGCTGAAAGTTTTGGCCATGCTGAAAGGTGCATACCTGAAATTTTCCCTATAAGAATTTGTGGTCTTTTGGTATGCTTTAAGGATTGCTTTCTTAAGTAGGTTATAATTACATATATCCTGCAACAAAGTTGCATAGATTATTCAAAGCTGTACTGGAAAATAACATCCCTAACCTGGTAGCCCAGTGTCAGATGGCCATTCACAGAGGGTAGCGTATTTTCAAACCTAATAATGTATGAATTTATGTCTTCACCCTCTGTGAAGGAGGTAAAAATAGGTGTTGCACTATGTGCACTAGCTGTATGATGCCAATTACTCTTCCTCTAATTGCTGTTGTGAAAAGGTAACTTTATTTTCTAATTCAAGGCGTGCTTTCTGTACCTCACGATCTTTTTCTCTCTCTCTTAAACCCTCATATCACTAGCTTTTTCCTCAATTTCTCTATCTTTGCTCTTCTAAAAGTTCTCTAAATTTTAGCTTGTTCCTAAATGTATTTTAGCTTGTTCCTCATGTACTTTAGCTCCTCCTCATGATTAAGTCTATCAGCTCCTTTTTGTCTTCTCTTTCTTTTTTCTAATTGTCTTTCTTGTTTTCTCTTTCAATTTGATCTCTCTCCTTTTTCTCCTCTTGAATTCTTTTTTCTCTCCTTTTTCTCCTCTCTCTCAGTTCTTTCTCTCTCTTTCTCCTCTTTCTTTCTGTCTCTCTTCTCTCTCTGTTCTTCTCTTTCAATTCTTTCCTGGATCTTAGTGCTAATGAAATCTTCTAAATTTTTCCCCCTTATTGCTAACTTACTCCTAGCGTTCATCCAAAACTGTATTCCTCCATACTTGGAAGAATAACTTAAACTACCAGGGGAAAATGAAAGGTTATCAAGAAAACAGAGGGGTCAATTCCTGCTCCACCAAACTGTAAATAAATCGGGGGGTTCGATCCCTGCTTCGATTAAACAGTATGTATGAATGAAAACAGAGGGGTTTTATGCAGGCTCCAACCAAACAGTAATTGAATGGGGTCCCTTGACCATCCAATCTTCTCACCAAAAAATCAAGAGTGTCCTACAACATTTCCCTTGATATAATAAATAGAGCTCTAGAAACAATTGTCACTGAAAAATCTCGGGTCCCTAGAGTCTATTCCTCCAAATTACTCCAAGCTCCAAAAAAAAAAGGTGGCAGAATTAACTAGTATATCCTGCCTTGACTTGACTTTCAATAAATTGAGACTATAAACAAACACCAAATCTTTTAATACCTGTACTGTAGTCCTACCATAGAGAATGATTACTCATGGCTGTGGTAACCGTGTGTGGTATGCAGCGCTGAAGTTCCAATGGTAATTCGAGATGGAGTTGAATCTTTATTCATTTGAGTTGATCCTGGCAAGGTCGCACTTGTGAAGGGTTACTCACCCTGTAACAACTTCAGTAAGTATTACCAAGGCTGGTCCTCCTCAGGAAAATTAATGAATAGAAAAAGAACAACATACAAATAAAAACACTTTTTATTATAATTGAAAATATAAAAAAATTAAATATGAACTTTTAAACCCACGGAAAGAAAAAAGAGAAATGAATAAAAAAATGATATTTGAATTCAATGCTAATATGTACAGTTAGACTGGGATGTCAGTTGATGTTGTTTTACACCGCGCCTTGCAGAAATTGTAGTCGTTGCTGATGTGGGGATGGTTCATAGCTGTTGAGTGAAACCCAGTGACTAGTTTTATCACAGTGTCTCTAGCCTTGAATAATCCATCAAGATGATAGGGAAAGCAGGTCCTTCACCCTGCAAAGATGAGGGGTAGTTGCCTGGGGTTGGGTAACTCAGATATATAGATAAAAAGTGACTCCCAGAACTCATGTGAAGTTCGTTTTTTTCAGCACTGTCTCTGTAGTTGCCAGATGACCCAAGCTGACATTAACCACTTGCTCGATAAAACCTCCCCCATGATAATGTAAGGTACTTAAAAGAATGGTGAGGATTTAAAACAACAGTTACACCTGAATTGGTTAAAAGTGAAGCTTTTAACCAAAATAAATGGACCCCCGGTATTCCCATGGCATCAGTTCCTATAAATTCAGTTTTCGATTTCATTTTTTAAAGCAAAAATTTCGCCTCGGTATCCGATCGAAAACCCGGTATTCGATGGTGATTCGTACGAGATGTGTCCACATGTGGCCTGAACTGCCCAGTGTGTGCCAGTGTTTATAAGCCAGGCAGTGTGCGGCATCTAAGGAATACATTCAGTACATTCCATATTATCACTGTTTTTGGTGCTTGTTTCTGCAAAATAAGTCACCATGGCCCCAAGAAAGCTTTTAGTGCCAACCCTTCGAGAAAAAAAAGGGGCTAATGACTATTGAAATGAAAAAAGAGAAAAAGCAAAGTAAAAAAGTGGAGGGGCGGTGTGGGAGCTGGCCCTGGTTGTATTTAAACCCAATAAACCATCTCACTTAGTGCCCGGGAAAATGGCAATAAAGGAAACGTTCTTGAAAAAAGGTGCAAAAATTTAGAAGATGTTGAAGACTGTTTTTGGGTTGGATAAAAAAAACAATACGGGGAGATGCATTCTAAAGCATTTTTTGGAAAAGGGCTGGGGCATTGCATGACGTTTTGGGAAAAGAAATTGCCTGCAACTGTGCTGATGTAGTGAATTTGGGGCACAAAGGTTTGGTTTAAAGATTTAAGAATGTAGCATACATGTTATTACATGGGGGGCTGCCATTGATCAAAAAGCGCTGAAAAATAGTGAAGGAATTCAAAGGATTACAAGACGTGAAAAATTTAAACCGAACAAGGGTTTTTTAATTTGACGAAAAAAGGCCTGTTTTGGAAAAAATCCCAAGCAGGCCTACATTCTCAGGGGGAAAAAGGCACTCCTAACATAACTGTAAAAGACAGGACCTAAAAAAATTCAAGAAGTGAGTGGGGCATATCACTGTTGAAAGGGCAGGCGGGGCTGAAAATTCAGCAAAACGTGCACAAAAAATTTGTGATAAATTTTCAAGTATATGTAAGCTGAAGGTTTCCTCCCCAAGTGTTCAATTGTGACGAAACAGGCCTTTTTGGGAAAAAACCCAAAACAGGCCCCTATATCATGCAGGAAAAAGGGCTTCCCCGGACACAAGCCTATAAAAGGGACAGACTAACTCTCTTGTTCGTGGTAAGTAGGGGGGATTTAAAAGTAAGCCTTTTGGTAACTCTGAAAATCCCAATGTTCAAGAAAAGCAGTGGACAAACTAAATTGTGTGTGATGGGGAACTAAAAATAAGGCATGGGTCACAACAAATTTCCCTTTAGGGCTTAAAGCTGAAAAAATCCCTCCTGGATAATAAATTGCCCTCAGGTCCCCCCCTGGAAAGGGACAATCCCTTTTTCATCCTCCAACTTGGATGATCAATTTTTGGGGGATTTTTTTTCATCACATGAAGTCTTGCCCCGAATACCACCCTCCACCCCGCCAAGTACCACAATTATTTCAAGCTTAAAAAAAACCTACCCCAAAGCAATTTTTCAAAGGTGCTTTGACTGACCTGGGGCACGAATTGACCCTAAAAGATTTCTATAGGATCGCTTAAATATCCTCAATTGCATAACCCTTATAGAAAAAGATTTGGCAGGGAGTGACTTCCAGATTGAACTCTGTTTGGGAGAAAATTGAGCCAAATGTGACCAAAAAAGGATTTTAAAGGGGTTTTGGGCTCACCCCTGTTTCCCCTCCCCTTTGTGGAATCTGTTGTGGCATTGGGAAGCCCCTGGGTTGAGTTCCCAGGGTGGAAGATTGGGTGGGGACCACGGGAATACTAACCACTGAAGAGCTGAAAGGCTTCATCTGCAACAGCAACAGATCCTTTAAAGAAAATTACTTCAAGTGGGAGGAAAAAGAGGGAAAAGGTGCCTTCTTCAGTGTTAAAGGGGACTTTGTAAAAATTGGGGTGAGGTGCAAATGTTTGTGGAGGAACATCACCCTAACAAAGCGGGCAAGCCATGTCTGCAAATGTTTCATACAAGCCTTGTCCCTTTTTGGAAAATCGAAAGAAATGCTAGAAACAGACCTCGGAAAAAAATTTTAAGCGACGGGGGGCCAGTGACTCCAAGCTGGTCCAGGCCATTAAAAAACAAAGGAAAAACCCCCTGGTAAGGACTTGGTACTTGAAGTCTTTATGGGAGAAGTTTTCCCTTTCAAACAATAATCAGTCCCCCCCCCCCCCTTCCTGTCTTCCATAACCAACAAGAGTTCAATAAAGGGATGTGATGTTAAATTTCATTTATACATTTTATTATGCTTTTTTTTTAATTTGATTTTTTTCTGTATGAAATCTATATTTAATCTCTAAAAAATTTATCTTTTTAAACCCCTTTGAGGGTCGCGGGCCCTCTCCAAAACTCGTTCTCAGGGCGCCAAATTTAAAAAAAAAAAAAAATTATTTTTTTCTTAAAAAAAATGGGTTTTTTTTTTCTAACATTATAGGAAAACAAAAAAAATTTACCATCAAATTTACGGAGATAGGATGATAAGTTTGCAGAAAATGAGCCGCGTATGGCAACGCGGGACTCCCGCCACCCGGGGAAAACTTTATTTTACTTGTTTTTAAAGGGTTTGTTGTTTTTTTCACTTTTTTTTTTTTTTTCACATAACTTATGTGGCCTATGAGAAAAAAGTAAGGTGCAATTAATATAACACTCGTTGTATACAAACAATAAGCAACAAACATAATTATAATTATTGTTTACAAAACTTGTTTACAAAAACAAAAAATACAAAACGTTTATTATTATTTTTTTAAAATAATTCCAAAATATACAGTCACGAACATATTCCTATTAGTTTGAGCTTGGGGAACTCTAAAACAGGTGTCTAAAAATGGTGTTTTTCTTTCCCCCTTCTACCCCCTTTAAATCTGTCTCTCTCTTTTCCTATCTGTCTGTCTATCTCTTCCCCACAGGTAAAACAAAATACAAATACAAGTAAAAAAATTACTAGGAAAACCCAAAAAAATCCAGACAAAGTGCTATACTCTGCTTAAAGATTGGTAAAAGTGTGACACAGTCTTGTGCTCTCTGAGACAGAAGTAAGGGATAGACAGATAACAGGGCTGACGACAGGAAAATAACAACAAATGTTAGTATACCACAAAAAAAAAAGGGGGAGATGTTTATCTCTCTTTTGGCATACTCTCCCCCATTTACCCTCATCAAACTCACCTTATCAATTTATCCCCCCTTATCTTTTACTGTCATGGGTGAACATTTATTATTACCTTTTATTATTATTATGTATTATTATTATGTATTATTTTATATGTATTATTATTATATTATTATTGTTATTACTATTCTTTCTTCTTCCTCCCCTCCTCTTCTTTTTTCTTCCCCCCTCCTCCCCTTTTCCTCCCCTCCCCCCCTCCTCTTCTCTTCCTCCTCCTCCCCCTCTCTCTCCTCCCCCCTCTTGCCCCTCCTCCTCTTGCCTCCCCCCCCTTTTTCCCTCCTCCTCCTCTGCCCCCTCCTCCTGCCTCCTCCCCTCTGCCTCCTCCTCCCCCAAATTTTTGGGAACAAGTTTAAATTTTTATTCATAATCACTATCACATACACCAATCTCACATTTTGGTCGGGATTTTGGAAAATAGATTTTCCCCTCTTTATTCGTAAAACTAACGTGAAAAAAAGGGCCCAGCCCCAAGGGGAAGCTGGGGGTTGTCTGGGCCCACTATTACCCATATTATGGTCATTATTTTTTGGGAAAAACCTCACCAAAACCTTAAAAACTCATTTCCTGTAATTTTTGATTAGAAGTCACTGGGAACAAAAGTGCCCCAATTCCCAGGGGGGGGGAACTTTTAACAGGGCACGTGGAAATTGTGTCTATGGGCTTTCCCACATAAACCACGGGGTCCCATTTTTTTTTCCTACTGTGCACACCCACCACACAGACCCTTTCTCTCACATCTGGTTATCAGCCTTTCCCTGTGAGATTTGGGGCCGTAAAATTTTAGGGCCCCCCCTTTTTCCCAAAAGTACGACCAAAACCCTAAAAGGGTTTAATACTTATGGGTGTCGGAAGGGTTTAAATTTGGGGATTTATTTTACAGGTCCCTCTTTTTTCGTCATAATCCATTCCTGGAAGTGTAAAAATTACGAAATTGAGATTTTAAAATCAATTTTCCCCTAAGAAAAATGTAATTACAATTAATCTGTTCCTGACCCCAGAAGTTTTAAAACAAAAAATTTTTTTTCATGAAAATGATGTATACATAACAATCAAGGGGACATATGAATGAAACATTAACACTTTTACACTTACCTTTTTTGGCAATTTTTTTTAGGGATGGGAAACTAAGGGAGTGAATTGATTTGTTATGTTTTGGGAAGGGGGAAACTCCTTCCTCAAAACCCCCAGGTACCAAGGGCTTTTCTGGGGGCTTCTCTGTTTTAATGCACTAGGGCTAGCTTCGAGTCACTGGAGTCCTGTCTTCAAAAAAATTTTCCAAAGCTCGTTTCTGGCGTCTCTTTAAAACTTCCCTAAAAAGGGGCCCAAGACTCTGTACGTACAAGTTCCTATGGCCAAGCCCCCCCCCCCCGGGCAAAGTTTCTCCCTAAACTTTCCCTCCTACCCCAATTTTAAAAAACTCCTTTAAATTTTTGGAGAAGGCAACTCTTCCCTCTCTCTTCCCCCCTCCTCGCGCAAATTCGAGATGCGATCTGTTCCTGTTCCTGCTGAAAACCTTTCAGCCCCAGTGGTTAGCCCCCATTGTGGTCCTCCCCCAAAAACTTTTCCCCTCCCCCCAAACCACACCAAACCATGGGAATCCCCAATGCCACAATAGATTTCACAACTGACTCAGGGGCAGCCACAAACCCTTCAAAATCCCTCTTTTGGGACACAATCTGGCCACAATTTTTTCCAAACAGAGTTCAAGTCCCGGTATCACTCCCTCCTAAGCCCTTCCCCATAAGGGTTTTCAAAGGAGGATACTGAATGTTCTTCCAAAAAACCTTAAAAGGGCAAGGAATGTCTGAGGTCAATTAAACACCTTTTTTAAAATTTCTTTTGGCTAGTTTTTTAAAGTTTGAAAAGACCTCTGGGCCATGCCGGAGGGAGGGGGTGGTAAACGGGGGCAAGAAATTTACTGTGATGAAACCCCAAAAAAACCAAATTTGGGCATCCAAGTTTGAGGATGACAGGTCAATTGTTCAATACAGGAGGGCCCTTTAATCAAATTTCTTTTCCAGGGGGAAATTTTCACACTAGGCCAAAAAATTTAAGCCCCAAAAATTTCCCTCATGACCTATGCCTTATTGTTAGATTTCCAAAACAACCAATTTTCCTTAAACATTGTTTTTTCCGAAAAAATCTGGGATTTTCGAATGGTACACTAAATGGCTTCACTTTTAAATCCCCCCTACATTAGCACAAAAATGGTGTCAGTCTGCTTTCTAGGGTTTTGTCCTGCAGCCCCCTTTTTTCCTGATAAAGTAGGTCCCCTTTTGGGATTTTTCTTCCAAAAGAGGCTGTTTTTTTTCACAACTAACACTTTTCAGGTTTCAGTCCCTTTAGCCTCTATTATTCCTTTAAATTCACTAGGAATTTTGTAACTGCAATTTTCCCCTTTCCCCCCCACCTTTCCTTTTCCCCTTTAGCCCTATGGTTCTAAATCTCTCAAAAACCCAAACTTTGCTGGCCTTAAAATTTAAAAATTATCATACTCTTGCAGGGAATTTTTTACCAATTGCATGCAACTGCCCAGCCTTTTCAAAATAATGACACATAAACTTCCCTGCCCTTTGGGGGTTTTTCTTTATCCACACTAATAATAAATCTCAACATCTTCGGTATGGGATTAATTTTTTTCAGCTATTTCCCCCCTTTTCAAAAACAATTCCTTGATTCTTTTTCTTGCACGATGGAAATGTGGTTGTGTGGGTTTTTTATACATTCTGGCCATTCGGGGCACAATACGCCCTTTTTATTTTCAATGATGTTTTTCTTAAATTCAGTCGTTTTTCTACCTTTTTTACCAAAAAGGGTTGGGACAAGATTTTTTGGGGAAACCCTGGTGCTATTTGCAGTTGCCAGCACTAAAATAATGGAATATTGTGAAATTTGTATGAACAAGTGAGGGGACCGCGCTCATGGTAAACAAGACATGGTTGGGAAAGGGGGGCAAGGTGGCTCAGAGCCGTGATACCTTCCCGACAAACCCAGATTAGCGAAACAAAAACGGTTTGGACCAGTTTTTGATGAAAATAAGTCACGATTCAGAAATTGGACTACGAACGCCACGATTATCGGGACCCCTGTTTTACGCGGAAAAAAATTTGGTTTTCATTATTTTTTTTTTTTTTGCAGACTCTCTGGAATGCTTAATCACAATAACCGGAGGTCCACTGTACTTACCAGTCAGGTTTATTAGTCTTACACTACTGCACAGCATAGCACTTTGTCTGGGTTTTTGGGGGACATTTTCCCCAGCCCGCAGGGCCCCCCCCGCCAAATTTTATTACATATGTTCCAGAATTGTTTCCTTTACTTTGGGATAGTTTAAGACATTCTGGCAGGATGACACTGCCAGTTATCGAAATTGAAAGGGGTGTTTCCCTGGATTTTTACAAGGGTTTTTTTTATTTCCCCGGCCACTGTGGCCACATCCATCACAGAGTCCTAAAATGAGGGGGCAACATACTTTTTTCTTAAAAGGGGAGGTTTAAACCCATGGCACGTGAAATCCAGGGATTTCCCCCTGTTTGCTCTAGCTGGGGCTCAAATTTAAAAGGGGCTCCCCTAAGTACTAAGTGGTCCCAGTTTTTTTTAATACTGCATCACTGAATGTTTTGACCTTTCTATATGATCAGGGATTCAGGGGCCCGTCATCCAAATTCGGAGGCAGGAAAAATAAAATGTTGATCTACTTTTGGGGGCCAAATTTAGAACAAAAAAGATCTACTTTGGGGCAGTTATGGGGTTTTAAGAGAGAGAGAACGTAAAACAGAACATAATCATAATAATATTAGAAAGTATAGAGTAGATCATAGATACTCACCTATGTAAAAATTGCTAGGGGATACCTCTTAACACCACCCAACAGGGAATATTTTGAATATTGGGCCCTCTAATTCCACAAATACACTTTTTACATTCCCGATGTTTTTTTTTTTTTTTATTTATACTTTAAATTTGGGGAATTTTCTTTTTAAAACACCTACTCCTTGCACTTACCCCTTACACACTCCTACAACACTGCCGCTACCCTTGTTAACTCTACTTCTTACACACTCCTTCAAAAACTACCTATACCTTGTTAAAATCTACCTTTCACACTCCTTCACACAAACCCACTAACCTTGCAACTCTACCCCCCCATCCCCCCCCTCCCCCCCCCCAAAAATCCCCTACCCTTTTTAACTCACTTTTTACAAACCCCTTTAACACACCCACTACTTGCTAACTCTAATCTTACCACTCTAACCACTTGGGGACCCTTTATATTTCCTTCTTTAGCAATTCCCTTAAAAACTTGACCCCTTATTACCTTGTTATTATTTTAAAATTACCTCAGATTATTAAAAAAAAATTTTTTTTGGGGTTTAATATATTTTTTAAAATTATAAGTTAACAAAAATATTATAAACACTTGTGATTTATCGGGAAAATCTTTTCAGATAAACACTTTAACCCTTTCAGATCGGAGGGGGCTCTCCCCAAAACCCTTTTTCCCGGTTTGGAAAATATTTGATATAGAGGCATGAAGTGAACCGCTACAGCAACATCCCAAGCTGGGCACCCGTAACCCTTTATTTTTTTTTTTTCTACTTTTTTTTATTTTTTTTAAATTTTTTTTCAAATAAATTTTAGGGCCCGTGAACCAACATTAGCACATTTTGTAAGTTTTTTCTCTTTTTATACTACACAATAATTATCATTTTTGTTTACAAAACTTGTTTACCCAAAACAATATAAATGTTGTTATTACTATTTTTTATATTTATATACCATATAATCAAAGAACATTTTTAAATTCTGCAGCTGGGAATCTTTTAAAAATGTGTCATCAAAGTGGTGTTTTACACTCCTCCTCATAAAACAGTCTCTGCGTTGTTGTGGGGATTTTTTTGTATGGACAGACTAAAACCCCCTTCGACCTTTTTTTTTGAAAACATAGCAGGGGGTTTTGTAGGAAGTGTCACCTCTTCAGATGAAAGGGATTTTTTGAAAATTTTTCGGCGGTTTTTTTATTTCAGGGGTTGTTCCTTGGGACTTGATATTATTTTTCTGATGACAAAAAAAATTTCCATATGGGGTTTGTTTCTGGTCCTCAACTTATCATATTATAAGCATGGGATGGAAATGTCCCCAAAAAGGAAAAAAATTTTATGTACCACTTAAAACCTTTGGAACACAATCACAAATCCAATCGTTTTGTCACTTTTGTCCATGGGCAATTGAAGGTGTATAAATCCAGCTGCGGGTTTTAAATGGCTTTCATTGCTCTCCCCCATGCTGCCTGCCACTGCTGCCTTTTCGTTAGGGTGAACGATGACAACAGTGTACATCTGTTTCTATGCCACCGAAATGCCTGATGTCATTGCACAAATCCCTGCCCTCACCTCTAGAGTGCCACGTAAAAACCCTGGGCATATGTTTACAATTTCCCCACCTGCATCACACACTCTGTCTGTTCATTCACAAGAAATCACTTGGAAGGGGGCTTGTGTACCGGTTTCAAATATAAATAACCCCTTACAAATAGGGTTTCCATCATTTTCTAACCACATCACCAAGATACCCATAACTTCCTGGTTTTGCAATTACATGGACCCCCTTTTAACGATTTTAACCCGGAAAGAGGGCTTTCCCGGTATGCGAAAAAAATCTTTAAGCAAAATTAATTTTTCCCCCAAAAGAAATAATAAAAATTTAAAATTAATCCTGCAAGACCCCCAAAAAAGTATAAAAAAAATTTTTTTTTTTACCAATAAAAATTTTAAATTTTAATACACACAAACTAAAAAAGGGCATGCACAATTACATAAACATTATTTTTAAATTGAAGATCTGGTGTTTGATTGAGGGGATGGGGAGGGGAGGGGCTTATTTTTACTGTTAGAAGGGGAACCCCTTCCATTAGGACTTGGGGTAGCAATCCTTTTCTGGGGTTACCCCCCTTCTTTTTTTAAATGCCACTGGGGACCAGCTTGAAGTCACTGGCCCTCTGCCCGCAAAACAAATCTGTCCATAGAGCTTTTTACCTCCGTTCCTTCAAAACCTTTTCCAAAAATGGGCCATAACATTGTCATTGAAAAAAGCCCCAAGAAAGGGTTTTGAACAGCTTTTTCAGGGTGATTTTCATCTAAAAAGGTTTGCAGTTAAAACCCATTTCTGCACACTTTTCCCTTTAATTTTTTAAGTGGGCACAATGGATTCCCAAACGGGCCCTTTGGCCCTTCTCGGGGTTTTAACCCCCAAAAACCCTTCAAAACTTTCTTTTTTTTCCAACTAATTCTCCCCCTTTTTTAAACACGGGGGTTGGCACTGGGAAGTTTTTCTTGGGGCCCAGGGTTCCACTTTTTTCCAGAAACAGCACTGAAAAACTGTAATAATATGAAATTTTTCCGAGTGTATGCTTGGATTTTACCGGAGGCTGGCGGTAAAAAAAATTTTTGGGACGGAGGGGCACATGTGAGGCGGGCTAAAGGGGCCCCATTGGACGCGTCCCCGGACGAAAATGGGTTTAATGGGGGGTTTTTTAATGGGTTTATGCGG
Organism: Cherax quadricarinatus; assembly: GCF_026875155.1. Taxonomy (NCBI): domain Eukaryota; kingdom Metazoa; phylum Arthropoda; class Malacostraca; order Decapoda; family Parastacidae; genus Cherax; species Cherax quadricarinatus. Next base: position 9,630,190 of record NC_069458.1, on the reverse strand, counting down.
GGAAAAAAATTTTGCATAAAAAGTAATCTTAAGGGGAAAAAAAAAATCGCTATGCGATCCCATGGGTTATGCGGGGGTCCACTGTATTTTTCCAGTGTACACATTTAAATTTTTCCAATCCCAAGACCAGGGGGGGGGGTTTAGAATCAAAAAAGCACAAAAAAATTTTAAAACCAAAGCATTTTTCTTCCCTTGGTTTATATACTCCCGTGAAAAGTGTCTTCCTTTTTGAACAGAAAAAAAGGGACTCATCAATAACAAGCTTCCTGAAGGGAAAAAAAATACAGTGGCCCCCGGTTAACGTTTTTTTTTTCTTTCCCCAAAAAGTATGTTCAGGTGCCATTTCCCTACTGAATCTGTTCCCATAAGGAAAATTGTGAATTTGGGTTTTAGTCCATTTCGGGACCCTCAAAAAACACTTAAACAAACGCACAAACCTTTAAATACACTTACATTTTTTGGTGCTTTGGGGAGGGATTTTTTATGGGGGGGTTTCCACTGTCATGGAATTTCTGTTTCAGATCCCAAAATGCACACCCTTATCTTATAAAAACCCTGTCGTTTCTTCGGGCCCTGGGTTTTTTTTCTGAGAAGTGAAGATACGTAATAGCAAAAAATTTCCAATTTTCACTCCTCTCATATCACTAAAATTTGGGGGTTGAAATCAACGGTCTGTGGGCCCAGTATGATTTAAACACTGTCCCTTGTACACAATGGCATAAGCTTTATTGGGCCCAAAAAATGTTCATCTCCCCAAACAGTTGTCAACTTCCACTGGCATAGGCATGATTTTGGGTTTAAAAGGGTTTTTGTATTTTGCTATGGTGTCCCTTTAAAGTATCTGCCTTTTCCCCCTGACAAAAAATTTTCCACCGGGGGGGTTGTAAAAAAGAATAACTCAAAAACATTCCATTCAGTGGCATTTTTTCCCAAGTTTTACAAGGGGCCCCGTATTCCATTTCAACTTTCTTTAAAAGTGGGGGGTTTGGGAAAAAATTTTGGAGTTTCCGGGCCAATCCCAGGTGAGGTTGTTTGGGGGATATGGGTATTAAATTAGGTTTTTTGTGGAGGTTGGTGTTATGGGGGGGGAAAAGGTTTGGCCTTGGGTTGTAGTTTTTGCGGGGAGTCAGGGGCAGGGGGTTGGCTTTAAATGGCCCCTGCTTGTTTCTCACGGCGGGCACCACCATTACCATCAACGTTGAAAGCAAAATTTTCCCAACCCAATTGAAAACCTATCATCTTCTTTTTCCCACTACCTTTTCCGGGTTGGGCCCAACCCATGGGATGTACTCCGAGATGTATCCTTCCCCTTGGAATAGCTAGGGCACATCCCAGAGTGCTTTAACCGTAAATATATACTGACACTTCACTGGAGAAATTCTATTTCCCCACTCTCGCTACTGGAACTGCCCTTAACCCTTTCCGGGCCCGGGCCCCGTGATCTACGGCGGGTTCGGTGAGTGTCCAAAACCGGGAGATCTCCCAAAACCAAAATTCTGCGCCGAAAAATTTAGCCCCGAAAGTGTAATGGGCCCCTAAGGGGGAAAAAAGGAAATGGGTCTGGCCATGGGTGTGCGCCATAAACAAAAAATCTAGGCCCCTTTCATAAGAAATTGTGGGAACCCCGGGTTTCGGGTCACCCTTTTTTTCCCCTTTGCCTCGCCCGCAAGTCAGCTCTCACTCCCCCGGAAAATTGGGACCTCCTTTCCCTGTCTGATAGTTCTGAACTGAGGGAATTGGAAATGAAGACGAATTCTACCGGTTTGTAAGTTAGTGCCGAAAATAATACCGGGATATGATAATAGGGGGGAAAAACCCGACGACCCTTTCGCCCCTTCTACCTCAAATGTGGGCACCGTAAATCACCGTGGGGTTTGTTCCTAAACGTAAGGAAAAAACAAATTTTTTTCCCCCCGGGGGCCCTGGCCTCGTTTTCATTTAATAAACGAGATTCGGGACGTGGATTGTGATTTTTTTTGGGCCTCAAACGATAAAATTCGAGTAGTGATATGGGGAAAAACATTTCCCCGGGTTAAAAGCGTCGGTATGTTCGCCGCCGCTTTGCGCTGGGGTTTTGTTTTACCCTATGCTTTTGGCCCGGGGGAAAGGAAAATCCCGGAGTACATCCCGAGTACACCCCCTGGCCCTACCCCGTTTTAGTGGGTTTGATAGTGAGGTTTGATGTGGCAAAACTTGGCAGGGAGGGGCCACGGGACTCAGGGGTTTGGTTTTAGTGGGGCTGGTGGGGGGTAGTGGAAACCCCCAAGCGGGGACTCCCCGGGGCCCACGGGGGAAACCCAAAGCTGCTGATCGTCATTCAAGGACAAAGGGGAGCGTCCCCCACCAGGCCTGCCAAAACCCAACCCGTAAAAACCCCTAAAGCCCGGGATCCCCCAGAAACCGTTTTTGGGGTTTGGGCAGCAAAACCCCAATTTTTTTCCCAGCCCCCCCCCACTTTGATGACTCGCAAAGGGGAAATTCTACCTCCCTGTCCCCTTGGAACCAGGCCAATGAACTGGAATTTTTGAATTATTTTTTTAAACCACCCCCATTGAGGGAAAAATTATTGCAGGGAAAGTAAAAAGTATTTTCAGTACCCCCAGGGGAAAATACAAATTTATCCCCACATTCAAGACTACAAAAGGGGGAAAAGAGAGGGGAACTGTTGCAGAAATGTTTTTGTTTTTTGGGCAACAATAAGTTATGCCCCCCACGTCTATAAGCATACGGGGGTCCACGATGGGCTAATTTTTTCCCCCACCCTTTTCAGTGAAATAATACCATTGAACTTTTTTTATCTTACTGTTTGTATTTTTGCCTTTTTGCCCAAAACCCCAGGCCTGACAGAAGTGAAGGTTATACAAGATTAGAAAAGGTTTCATGTATTCAAACAAAAGTTCAGGAAAATTTCTTTTTTTTCCCTTCAAGAATCTTGTAAATTTACAGTCTTTGATTTTGTTCAAAGGTTTTTTACTGTCATTCAAGGGAGTATTACCGGGGCAAGGGAAAAAGCTTTGGGATAAAAAAGTTTGTACTCTGTTTATTGTGACAGTGGCCTGGGGTTGGGGTATTTTTGTATACACGGGAAAATAAAAAAATTGAAAGAACCAAGTGTTATTGGGAAAATCAGGGGACTTTGTGAGAAAAATGATGGCAACCCCTTTTCTTGGGGAAGGGCCCCCCATTATATTTCCGATAAAAATGGACCAAAAAGCCCCTTACTCAGTGATTTTTTTTATGCGGAAAATGAACAAGACAGATTTTGGGGTTTGGGACAGGCGTTCCCCCTCGTAAACAAAATTTCCCCCGGCTCAACGCAGGGTTTGTGGTGATGACGTGCAAAGGGGTTTACGGGCCCAAAGACATCATGGCATTAAAGGTGGGAAGACAAAAAGAGAGTTAACCCTTTTTACAAAACCCTTCACCGAAAGAAATGCAAAACAGTGGGGAAAGTTTGACGAAGGGTAAAGAACGAAATTTGAAAACCAGGGACAGTGATTTTATTATACACAAAAAATGCGCCTTTGGTTTTACAAGTGTGACTTCAAAATTGGTTTTGTTGACTGTGTTTGTAAGAGTTTTTCAAGTGGTTTCATGAAACTTTTTTTTCCCTCTCATGGACATTTCAATGCTGAATGCATATAATATTTTACCAAATAAAAACGGTAACCCGACCCCGTAAGGTGAATTTTTTTTTTTCTGTTGTCAGACAAAATCATAAAAGAAGTAACCCGGTAGCAACACCTGCAATACAAATGGTCCTTTGAATTCATCACAATTTTTACCCAAGCTTTTTTTAGAAGAAGGGGGATCAATTTTTTTAAAACAGCTTCCTTTAACACAAAAGAAATTTGCTCAGAAGAGAAGCTTTTTTCTGTGCACAAACAAAACGGGCGGGGAACAAAGACCAAAAAAACACTCGGTTTTTTGTGTGAGGATGTAAGGTGCCTCGTGCATGGTGCCTTGTTTCAAGGAGTTCCACAAGCCCCGCAGTTTTAAAACCCATGTCCAATGAATTTTTAAATTGTAAATATATGGATAGAACATTAGTAATTTTACAAAATTTGTGCATGGGGGATTGGGGAATAAACAACGTGGTAAACAAAAAATAAAGATAATTAAATTTAGTGCGGTTTTTGTGGTTTAATTTAAACCCCTTGATATATATAAACAATTATATACAGTATTGGTCTCTCAAGGGGGCCCCAAAAGTTAGTAGGAAAGAAAAAAATTGGAAAAAAAAGAAAAAAAAAAAAATAAAAAAACCCCAAAAAATATAATCGCTTTTGGGAATTTTGTCGATTTGCCGCCACCAAAAACCCTTTTCTAAAAAACTTCTTGGCACTGTATCTCGGGTTTTAAAATACTGATCAGATTTTTAATTTTTTTTTTTTATTACCTTTAAAAAAAATTTCTCCTTTTAAAATTTTGTAAAGAAAAATAATTTTTTTTTTTTCAAAATTTCTTGGAATGGTGGGTGGGCTTCAGATTTTGGGTTTGGGCCCTGAAAGGGTTTTAAGGATTGGAGTTTTTCACTATTAAAAATCATCATCCCTTGCTCATATCTGGTCCTAGATATGGGAAAATAAAACCCTTTCCGTTTTCGTTTTTTTTGGTTTCCCAAATAATTTTGAACAAGATGGGCCCCGACCAAAAGGGGGAAGGTTAAGGTTTTGTCTGGGTTTTTTCCTCACTATTTCTGGTAAAGTGGACCCTCCAAAAATTTCCGCGGCATCCCTTTCGTGAAATCCGAAATTTCGGCAAGTTTTTTTCCGCAAAATTTTGGGCCCCGCGGGTTTGGATTAGAATTTTTGATTCGGCGGGCCCTTCCGTTTCCCGTCCCCTGGGCAAACCCTGCACACAAAGTCAGTCTCCCACGCCATTCATGCTCAGCGTGCCCTTGTTTTACCAACACATGACTATCACCCCGCTGGTTCATACGTAATAATCCATTGTTTTTTTGTGATTGCAACTGCTAAATAAGTCACCATGGGCCCAAGGAAAGCTAGTGCAAGCCCTTTGGTAAAGATAGTGAGGAACACGATCAAATTCAAGAAGGAAATAAATTGAAAAATATGAGAGTGGAGTGCATGTTACAGAGCTTGCCAGGATGTATGGCAAACCCCATTCAACCATTTTTTCGATCGTGGCGAAAGGAAAGGAAATAAAGTGTGCTGTTGTTGCAAAAGGGGTAGATATGCTGACAAAAGGGAGATCACAAATCCTCGAAGAAGTGGAGAGGTTATTGTTGGTGTGGATTACCGAAAAACAGATTAAGGACATTTGTACAAAGTGGACTGAAGTGAAAACATTTATGGATGAACTTCACCTTAACAAAGCTGCTGCAGGCCGTATTGGCAACATGTACAATGACAGTGTTGTGTCCCACTTCAGACAAATCTTAAAGAAACACCAGAAACTGAGCTCTCTGGACAGATATTTTGTGCGACAGGGTTCCAGTAACTCTCAAGTTGTTCCCAGTGCCAGTGTCTTTAAAAAACAAAGAAGGGAAATAACCCCAGATAAGGACTTCATACCTGAAGTCCTAATGGAAGAGATTCTCCTTCCAAACAATAGTGTACACCTTCCTCCTATCCCCTCCTCCCGTCTTCCATCCACCCAGAAGTCTTCAGTAAAGGTAAATGTAATGTTATTATTATTTTTTATATGCATGTACTTGATTTCTCATTGTTTTCAGTATGTAAATCTTTATTTAATTTGAAAAAAAATATTTTAATGTTTTTTGGGTGTTGGAACAGATTTATTTTATTTCCATTATTTCTTATGGGGAAAATGGTTTTGCCATTCAGCAATTTCAACTTTTGGCAGGCTCTCTGGAATGGATTAATCACAAAACTTGGGGGTCCACTGTATTATGGTCATTAGTTTTGGTCACAACATCATCAAAACCTTGAAATTCATCTTCACTGACACTGCCATATGTATTAGAACTGTCACTGGGGGGAACAAAAATGTCCCCAATTTGCCGAGGAGTGAGGAGTTTCTTACCACGAGGCATGGTGAGCAAGGTGTACTAAAATCACATTCCCACAATACACCACTGGGTCTCGCACACACTGACCATGCAGACCCATTCTCTCACATCTAGGCCTACCAGCTGTTTCCCACTTAATTTGAAGCTGCTAGAATTTATGCACACTAGTACGGCACCAACCCTGGTGCGTAAGCTGTACTAGTATGACACCAACCCTGAAAGGGTTAAAAGTGATAATTTAATTTAGAGAAACATGTGATAATAAAGAAAAAAAGTTTTTTTTAGTTCAGTATATTTTATTGGTAATTGTACTATACTGACTCATGTTTCTATTGCAGAAGTATTTTGTGGAACTACCAGGTTGTCTTGCCAGACACTATATCTTCAGTACTTCAAGAAGCACCAGTGTAAGTGTCTTTAACAACAACTGAAAATTGCAAAGTAT
>NC_069458.1:9536077-9623250 GCF_026875155.1 Cherax quadricarinatus | reverse complement strand
TATTACTGGTACAGTGGACCCTCGAGTTTCAGCGGCATGAACTTTCGTGAAATCCGACTTTCGGCAAGTTTTTCAGCAAAATTTGGCCTCGACGGTTCGTGATTAGACTTGTGATTCGGCGACCATTCAGTACCCGTCTTCCTGTCACCGCGCACACAAAGTCAGTCTCCCACGCCATTCATGCTCAGCGTGCCATTGTTTACCAACACATGACTATCACCCCGCTGGTTCATACGTAATAATCCATTGTTTTTTTGTGATTGCAACTGCTAAATAAGTCACCATGGGCCCAAGGAAAGCTAGTGCAAGCCCTTTGGTAAAGATAGTGAGGAACACGATCAAATTCAAGAAGGAAATCATTGAAAAATATGAGAGTGGAGTGCATGTTACAGAGCTTGCCAGGATGTATGGCAAACCCCATTCAACCATTTTTTCGATCGTGGCGAAAGGAAAGGAAATAAAGTGTGCTGTTGTTGCAAAAGGGGTAGATATGCTGACAAAAGGGAGATCACAAATCCTCGAAGAAGTGGAGAGGTTATTGTTGGTGTGGATTACCGAAAAACAGATTAAGGACATTTGTACAAAGTGGACTGAAGTGAAAACATTTATGGATGAACTTCACCTTAACAAAGCTGCTGCAGGCCGTATTGGCAACATGTACAATGACAGTGTTGTGTCCCACTTCAGACAAATCTTAAAGAAACACCAGAAACTGAGCTCTCTGGACAGATATTTTGTGCGACAGGGTTCCAGTAACTCTCAAGTTGTTCCCAGTGCCAGTGTCTTTAAAAAACAAAGAAGGGAAATAACCCCAGATAAGGACTTCATACCTGAAGTCCTAATGGAAGGGAGATTCTCCTTCCAAACAATAGTGTACACCTTCCTCCTATCCCCTCCTCCCGTCTTCCATCCACCCAGAAGTCTTCAGTAAAGGTAAATGTAATGTTATTATTTTTTATATGCATGTACTTGATTTCTCATTGTTTTCAGTATGTAAATCTTTATTTAATTTGAAAAAAAATATTTTAATGTTTTTGGGTGTCTGGAACAGATTTATTTTATTTCCATTATTTCTTATGGGTAAAATGGTTTTGCCATTCGGCAATTTCAACTTTTGGCAGGCTCTCTGGAATGGATTAATCACAAAACTTGGGGGTCCACTGTATTATGGTCATTAGTTTTGGTCACAACCTCATCAAAACCTTGAAATTCATCTTCACTGACACTGCCATATGTATTAGAACTGTCACTGGGGGGAACAAAAATGTCCCAATTCGCCGAGGAGTGAGGAGTTTCTTACCATGAGGCATGGTGAGCAAGGTGTACTAAAATGACATTCCCACAATACACCACTGGGTCTCGCACACACTGACCATGCAGACCCATTCTCTCACATCTAGGCCTACCAGCTGTTTCCCACTTAATTTGAAGCTGCTAGAATTTATGCACACTAGTACGGCACCAACCCTGGTGCGTAAGCTGTACTAGTATGACACCAACCCTGAAAGGGTTAAAAGTGATAATTTAATTTAGAGAAACATGTGATAATAAAGAAAAAAGTTTTTTTTAGTTCAGTATATTTTATTGGTAATTGTACTATACTGACTCATGTTTCTATTGCAGAAGTATTTTGTGGAAGACTACCAGGTTGTCTTGCCAGACACTATATCTTCAGTACTTCAAGAAGCACCAGTTTAAGTGTCTTGAACAACAACTGATATTGCAGAAGTATTTTGTGGAAGACTACCAGGTTGTGTCTTGCCAGACACTATATTTTCAGTACTTCAAGAAGCATCAGTGTAAGTGTCTTTAACAACAACTGATATTGCAGAAGTATTTTGTGGAAGACTACCAGGTTGTATCTTGCCAGACACTATATTTTCAGTACTTCAAGAAGCATCAGTGTAAGTGTCTTTAACAACAACTGATATTGCAGAAGTATTTTGTGGAAGACTACCAGGTTGTGTCTTGCCAGACACTATATCTTCAGTACTTCAAGAAGCACAAGTGTAAGTGTCTTGAACAACAACTGATATTGCAGAAGTATTTTGTGGAAGACTACCAGGTTGTGTCTTGCCAGACACTATATCTTCAATACTTCAATAAAGGCAACAACTGTTATTCTTGTGAATTTTTAACTAGCTAAGTATTACTAATTAAACAATTTTGCTTTTCATTTTGGGAATTCTATCTAAATATACATGGTAGTTAATAGAAAAATACAAGTTAGTAATACTGTAATTAAAAATTTTCAGAAAAAATATTTTTTAGAAAAAAGTTTAAATAAAAATAAAAAGTTGATGAGTGTATCTGAAGTGTTCTAGAATAATTATTGCTTTTAAACAAAGCAAAAATTAGGAAGTCTTTTAACCACAATAAAAAAACTTCTTTAATGTTGTAAGTAGGAATAGTTTTAATTAAAAAAAAGTCTTCCCTGTAATGTGTTTGGGAAAAAGACCTTTTTTTTTAAAGTTTTTTAAAATAGATAAAAAAAAGGAAAAAAAAAATATTGAAATAGACTGTGAGTACGAGGAAGATAAAATTATCCCACTGTTGATGACTAAAAAAATTTTAAATGAAATACCTTTTTTGAAAAAAAATGGAAAAACTAAAGAACAAAACCATACAATGTTCAGAGTGTTGAAAGTTTTTGTCAAAAAGGCCATTTGTGACACTATGAGAGTGCATACAGGGGAGAAACCAATCAATGTTTAGAGGTCTGAAATGTTTTAGTGAAAAAGGCAACTTGTGACAATTGAGAGTATACAGGAGGAAAACCATATCAATGTTTAGAGTGTCGAAATGTTTAGTGAAAAAAAAAAAGCTTTTGGACTATGGGAGTACATAAACGATAAAACCCTATCAAAAGTTTGGTGTTGAAAATTTTTTGTCAAAAAGGCATCTTGTAACATTTGAGAATTCATACGGAGACAAACCATATATGTTTAGAGTGTTGAAATGTTTTAAAGAGAAACGCAATCTTTGACACATGTGGAGTTTCAACAGGAAAATAAACCTTTTTCAGTTTCTGAAAGTCTGAAATGTTTTAGAATTAAAGGCAGTTTTTGACACATTGAGAGTAATCAGGAGATAAACCTATCGTGTTCTTTAGTGTCTGAAATGTTTTAGTGTAAAATGAGTCTTGTACACATATGAAGGTCAACAGGTGATAAAAACCCTATGAAAGTTCAGAATGTTGAAATTTTTGTGTAAAAGAAGTCTTGTGAAAAAATTGGAGTCTTCAGGAGATAAACCATATCAATGTTCAGAAGTCTGAAAAGTTTTTGTGAAAGGCATCTTGTGCACATATGAAGTAAATTCAGGAGATAACCAATCAGTGTTCAGGTGTTGAAATTTTTTAGTAAAAAAGCTCATCTGTGTCCATATGGAGTACAAAGGAGTTAAAACCCTACAATGTACAGAGTGTTGAAATGTTTTAGTAAAAAAGGCCATCTTGTGAGACATATGAAAGGACATGTAGGAGACAAACCATTTCAATGTTCAGAGTGTCTGAAATGTTTTAGTGAAAAATTTTGGGCTTGTAGACTTGGAGTACATACAAGAGATAAACCATATCAATGTTCAGAGTGTCTGAAATGTTTTAGTAAAAAAAACCATCTTGTGAGACATACACAAGAACATTCAGGAGATAAAACATGTTAGTGTTTAACCCCTTGACTGTCGCAACCCCGAATCCTGAGGTGTCTCCTGGTGTTGCCAAATTTAAAAAAAAAAAATTTATCTTATGAAATGATGGAGAATCTTTTCCCAATTGTAATGACACACACACACACCAAAAAAAAAAACGAAAATTTGATGGAAAACTGATGGAATTATGATCTCGTGAAGTTAGTGACCTCAGTGATATTTACAAATCGGCGATTTTGCCCACTTTGAGCCCTTTAGTGAAATTTTCTCCAGGAGGGGAGTATCAGCCCCCTTCAGCCCCTTTCAGCCCTGAGGGGCCCAGCCCTCTCAGAAGGGGCAAACATCTTGTTTACTGCTACAGCAAGTAATTGATCCCAGATGCAGTACAAGTATGTGACGTGGTCAAGTGACCACCGCTCCTTGCAAGAGTCCAGTGTTGCAAAGTGTAGTTTAATAAGAGACAGTCCATCTCTTACCTTAGCAGGACAATTAAGGAAAATCCTGCTCCCACTTTATTACCATAGTAAAGATAGTGTACATTGTTGTCTATGCTTAAGACAGCAAGAATCAAGCATTCTGCTTTGCTTCATGGAGGAAGTTTGGCAAGGAAGCAAAAAGTACTAGGTCAGCTTTTCCTTTATGTTCTAGGGGCATTGCAGCAGCGTAGGATACTGTGAGGTCAGATTATTTTTGACTCTACTGAGAGAGACATTGACATGCTGGGATAACCAATAAAGAACAATGTTCTGGGCGTTTTGCACAAAAGAATCTCAGTGAACACTTACAGAGAAGTGTGATCAGCTTCTTTAGTGACATGGCGTGAACATTTATTGATGAATAGTGTAACAACGAGTGTTGCGATCCAACAGAGTGTAGTGCAACATTCTTCAAAGAACACTATTCTTCAATCAACACATCAGATATCCAGGCATAACTACAGGTCAGATACATATACCCAGGTAAGTGTTCTAACTCGTCATGTACTACTATCGACTGCGCAGTTGAGTATAAGTTACGAGTTAGTCACTTATCATAACCCCGGTGACAAGTGGACCTTTGAGTCCACACAAGTAAGTGTCATCAGCCATCAGTGTCTGATAAATGCTGACATAACACCCCCTAGGGGTAATTTATAATCATACCTAATATACTTTATTTCAGCCCGTTGAGTAGTCATCAAGACAGCTTCTCAAGACCTCGTCTGCAGGGGCAGCTGTGTTGGCGATAGCTGTCTTATCAGATAAGTTTCCCCTATATTTAATCTTCAACCTTAGCTGGTAAACCATTTCTCAACAGTTTGGTCCTTTGAACAATATAAAGGCCACACTGTGGTCCAAATATGTTGTACTACAGTGTACAAATATTCTACGAGCCAAGGTCCTTCGAAAAAAGTTGTAAAACTAGTGTTTTACAATATAAATCAGTATAAATGAGTCCCTCGAGCCCCAATCACAAAGAATGGGCAGCCAAAAAAAAAAGGTGCTTGCCCAGCATTCACCCAAAGAAAATGGGAGCTGGGTGACTCACCCAACAAGAAAACATTGATGGCACCCATCATCTACTGCTCTCAAGCTTGAGAAACGCTAACCACATCAACAAGCCAGATGACCGTCAGTTTGTCTGAATGTATATACACATAGTGTTTATAACGTTTATAGACAGAAATTAAGAGACAAGATTGTGTTTAAATTTCTTATAGATATAACTGTTATATTAAAGGTAATTATATATAAAATGTAAGCTTTCATATATATATTAACAGTGACATTTATGTATGTGTAACCCTTGCAGTCCTATTACGCCTTTACAATCTTACTTGGTCACAAGGAGTTCTTCCACAGCTGTGGAAATCCGCCATTGTTCTCCCTTTCCGCAAACCAGGTTTACGGGACATGAAACCTCCCACTATCGTCCATTCCTCTTACAGTGCAGTTTGCAAAGTGATGGAACGCCTAGTAAATAGACGTTTTAGTGTGGTATTTAGAGACACACAACAGTCTCTCCACTCGTCAATATGGCTTTCGTAAGGGACGTTCTACCATAGACCCTTACTACGCTTGGATACGTATGTTCGTAATGCCTTTGCGAATAACCACTCAGTTATTGCCATATTTTTTGACCTTCAGAAGGCATATGACACAACTTGGAGGTATAATATTTTAGCCCAAGCCCACTCCTTAGGCCTTCGAGGCAATCTACCATCCTTCCTTAAGAACTTTTTAACTGACAGGCATTTCCGTGTTCGGGTTAATAATGTGCTCTCCCCGGACTTTATCCAAGCTGAAGGTGTCCCCCAGGGATGTGTTCTGAGCACAACACTTTTTCTCCTTGCTATTAATGATTTGGCCTCTAGTCTTCCATCAAATATTTGGTCATCACTCTATGTTGATGACTTCGCTATTGCCTGTGCAGGCGCTGACTGTCACCTTATTACAGTTTCTCTCCAGCATGCAGTCGACCGTGTTTCCAATTGGGCCACCACACGTGGGTTTAAGTTTTCCAGCACTAAAACCCACCAAATTACTTTCACTAGACGCTCTGTCATCTCCGATCATCCTTTGTACCTCTATGGCTCCCGTATCCCTGAATGTGATACAGTCAAGTTTCTGGGCCTCCTCTTTGTTCGTAGGTTATCCTGGATACCTCACATTACCTCTCTGAAGGCAACTTGCCACAGCCGGCTGAACCTCCTTAAAACCCTTGCTCATCTTTCATGGGGAGCTGATCATCGAACCCCCCTTCGCCAACATTCCACCCTTATCTTATCGAAATTTTATTATGGTGCCCAAATCTATTCAGCGGAAATTTTCCTGCTACTTTTCTCAAACCTTTTAACCCATTCACCCACCAAGGGAAATTACTTTTATCCCCTTGGTGTTTTTTTTCCTCTTCCCCTGTCAAAGAGCCCTTGCAGAAGCGAACTTTCCATCCTTTTTCCGATGGGGCCGTGATGCCCATTGCCTTCGCTACATGTCGCTTTTCAGGGATCTCCGAAATCCCTTCCATTTATAGAATGGTCATTTGAATTAGTAAACTTTCTTTTTTTTTTTTTTGCTGCCCCTTTTTTTTAACCCCTCCCCCCCCCCCTTCTCTTTTTCGCCTTAAATTCGCTCTTGTCTTCTTTTTCAACTACCACCTTTCTTTTAACAGGGTAGCATCTCACTTTTTCCCCCTCCCCCCCCTTGGGAAGTTCCAGCTGTTGAGCCCCGTTCTTTTCTCTCTCCCTTGCTGAAACCCCCAACGGGTCTACGGTTGCTTCCCCTTCTCTTTTTCTTGACCATTTTTCACTCTCATTCTCATGTCTTTCCCGGGTTTAAACAGTTTGGTTTCTAAGTTTTTGTGAGGGCATAGGTTTCGCAGTTTGTTTCTGACAGTTTTTGTCAAGGGCATTTACAAATCTTGGGCAAAGTATTTTTCTGCTGAATTGTATCCCATCCTTACAGCCCCTTATCCGTTTTGGGCACCCTATCCTTTGTCATCATTTTGGTTGTCTTAGACCCCCTTAGGGGTTTTAACGGGCTTTTACAGAAATTTTTAAATACACCTCAACCCCTTAGTCCTCCGTACCCAAAACTTTGGCTAGGGCCGCATCTTTACTGGGGGGCATAAAGATATTTTTTTTTTGTTGGGTCCCCGGGTCCTTTGTTGACGTACGGGGAAAAGAACAGGCAGACCCCTTTTGGGCGCGGTCAGCAGAAACATGAACTACCAGCTTCATGAAGAAACCCAAATTTATGGACTTTTTTTGTTTGCAATATTTTTCCCAACTTCACACCTTTGGCAAAAACTTTGGGAAAAAATTTAATCTCAGCAACAAACTTCAATCAAAATTAAACCGAGAAAAGGGGTTACTGGCCAAACTTCTTATAAACCACTGTCGGGGTTTGGGGAAAACAAACCTCTTCCATCTTGGGCATTGGCCATACTCGCCTTAAACTCAGGGATATCCAGGGGGTTTGGCCCGCTCCTCTCTGGAAAATTTGGGCCTTTTTCCCCCTTTACATTTCACCAAATTCTTTGGACGCCCCTTTATCAACGAGCACCAAATTTTTACCTCCGTCGCCCGTCTTGGGCTCGGGGGGGCTCTCCCCTTTACCCCCTTCCCCTTCTCGCGATGGCCCCACCTTTCATCCAAAACCTCTCTTTGGGACTTTTTGACAACAACTGATTTAAACTTCACAAATTCTGATACCTTCACCCTTTTCTACTTCAATCTCTTGCAAACTCCCTACCCCCGGTACTACCCCCTGCCCCGTTTTTTTCCCTTTGTAACCAACTGATCATCAAAAACCCCCTTCTCCCATCCAATACCCTCGTTTCCCTTTCCCCTACCCCTGCAGCGTTTTAAAGCCCTTGGGGCCCAAAAGCGCTTCTATTTGATTAAAAAAAAATAAAAATATATTGTTTTAAAAAATATACACGTGTGATTTACGTTAAAACAGTGCTTTATAGTGTAAGTAAATGAATTGTATAACTCGTTTTTTTATGATTAATCGTCGTTCCCAATCTGACAAAAAGCAAACTCAAGCCAAAAACCCAGCCATATGTACTCTGAAACCCCTCATGGTCATTGACCCGATTTTAAAGTTTTAGTAGGAAAAGTAGTGTCTGACTTGTTTAAATTGCGCTTAAGCAAAACAAAAACCACTTTTTTATAACAGTACAGAAATTTTTAACACTCAAAAGTTTTGGTCCTAGAAATTTTTCAGATACCACTAAAAATGGCTTTTTTTGAAAACCCCATTTTCCCAGTTTTTACAGACTAAGATTACACAATTGAAAATCAAATTTTCCCTTCTGTTTTGGGTTTAACCCCAAGATAAAAACAAGTTTTTTAAAGATCTTAAGGTAAAATTTTTAATTATTTTACACAATGTTTTGGAAAAAAAATAATTCAGACTATGCACATTATGAAAAAAAATTTTTCTTAAAACAGACCCAAACCCTGAGGATAAAATTTAAAAAAGTTTTGGATATTTTTTAGTAATCAACAATTAATTGGACAGGAGAACAGGCTATCTCCGCAAAACCTGTCACAAGACCTACTGTAACTATGGTCAACGCCTTTTTAAAATCAACACAGGGAACAACAAATGTCCCTTATAAACTTACCTCCCTTGCCCATTACCTTTTTTTTCCAAAGGTCATAATTGAAAAGAATTCATTAGGGGTTTTTCAATCCAATAAATTCTGAACGCCCATGAAAAGGGTTTGCAAAGGGTTCCCAAATTACCCCTAAATGTCTTGTGAAGGGAAAACCCCCTATGAACTGTAAAAAGCCCCATTTCCGGGGGTTAACCCCTTTGGGGGTCAACAGGTCCTCTCCGAAACTTGCTCCCCCAGGGCCCGGCCAAATTTAAAAAAAAAAATTAATTTTTTCTTTTTGAAAATATAGAGAATTTTTTCCCCGATAAAATTTACACCAAAAGTTTAAATTTGATGGAAAACTTACAAAATTATGCCCCTCGCAAGTTAGCGGGCTCAACTTTGTTTACGCATCGGCGTTTTTTGGCCCATTTTGGGGGCCAAATTTCCCAAAATGTACTAGCCCGAAAAAATTTCATAACTATTTCACTAGAACCCTTTTTTTTCAAATTCAAATGAGTAAAAAGAAACTCCCCAAATTTACCAATTTCAACCTATCCAAAAAGGGGGGCCAAAAATTTAGCAATTTTCCCCAATTTTTCACACAAATTTCAAAAGATCCCAAATTTCTGAATTGGCCCCCAAAAAACAAAAAAGAATTCCCTTTCACTAAAAAAAACCCAATTTCCCTCATTTTCTTTAACCAACCCCAATCCCCCTCTTATTTTTTCTTAAATTTTTCCCCTTTAAAATTTTTTTTTCTTACAAAAAAAAGAATTTACGGGTTTATACAGACTACTGCATTATGTAAAATGGTAAAAATAATATCAGCGAAAATTTTTGAAAATTTTAAAGACAAAAAGATGGGTTGGGAAATTAAATTAAACGTAGATGTTATGGAATTTCAGGAAAATTTTAACCCTTTCGGGGTCAAAGGGCCCCAAAATCGGGGAGTAAACGCACCAGTGCCCCAAGAATTTTAAAAAAAAAAAATTTTTTTATTTTTTTTATAAAATTTCGTAGAGAACTTTTGTAAGGTAATAAAAAAAAGGAAACAAAATTTTTGTAAAAAAATTTGGGACGAAATTATGCTCTCACCACGAATTTTGATGGTCCGATTTTTAACGAATCGGGGGGGAATTTTCCCCGTTTTTTTTTTGGGGGGCCCTCCCTTTTTGGGGCCAAATTTAAAACATTTTTTCCCAAAAACCCAAAAATTCTTACCCTTTTTTTCACTAGTTTACTTCAAATTCTATCGTTGAGCAAAAAGAAAATCCCCCAAAGTCAACTGTTTCAAACACAAAATAAAGTGATGGGAAATTTTTAAATTTTTGGCCAATTTAACCCCAAATTCAAAATATTCCAATTTCAAAATAGGGTCCAGAATGAACAATGTGGGCTTTCCCTGGCACAAAAACTAACTTTCCTTTTGTTCATTATTTAAAAGGGTTTTTGAGGCTTTACCAAAAAAATTTTCCTTTTTTGATTTTTTATTCACAAAATTTGAATTTTTATTCAAAAACCAAAAAATAAAAAGATTTACTTTTTATCCCAATATGTAAAAATTGTATAAATATCATCACCATTTTTTTGTAAATTTTTAAAATTGGGACCCACCAGCTGACATGTATTAAAACGTGGGATTTCTTTTAAACCCCCCTTAAAATAGGGGGAAAAAAATTTTAACTTTCCGCTACTTTGAGCTCAGTTTCAAGCCTTTTTCCAAATCAAAAACCAATAAAAATTTCCACTCTTTTTTCTGAAAATATGTTTTTCCATTTTTATCAAATAGACCAAGAAATCGCAAAAAAACCCTTAAAAAAACAAAACAAAAAAAAACCCTCCCAAGTTGCTTTTTTAATCAAAAATCATGATTTCTTTTTTTTTTTTCTCTCATTATAAACAGTGTTTGCAGTTTTCTTTTTTAAATGGGGTGCACAAAATACCCATAAAATTAATTCTCTCATATCAAAGGCCCAAATGTACCACTCACATTTTATCAGGTTGACTGACTCAGGCGAATCTAGGGTTTTGGACCCTGAACGAAAAGGGCCTAGTTTTCTAGGGGCCGGACCCCTAAAAGGGGTTTAAACAAATTTCAATTCTTGGTCAGAAAAGGGCGATGCATTTTTAAAAGTAGAAAAATCCCAAGGTTCTGAAGCTGGGGAGTGCCCAAAAACCCTAGTACAGGGCCCCCCCGAAAACCGTAAGAAAATCGCATACCGAAACAATCCGCATAACCGCTCCCCCTTTTTTTTGAAAAAAATTTCCCTTTCGAAAACCCCCCAAAAACCCCCTAAACCGCTTTTCCCTTCCGAAAAACGCGCCCAAATGTGCCCCCTCAGCCACCTCAAAATTTCCCGCCAGTCCCCCATTGTTTACCCCAGCCACCCCCCCCCGGGTAACATCCAAGTATAAAAAGGGAATATTTCGTATTATTACAGTTTTTTTAAAGTGCTTTACGGGAAAAAAAGGGAAAATCATGGGCCCCAAAAAAGGGCCTTCTAGTCCAACCCTACAGGAATAGGGGTGAAAATTTAACTATAAGAGATAAAAAAAAGAGACTTTGATAAGTATGAAAGGGGAAGTCGTTTCGCCGACCGGGCCGGGTTGTACAAGAAACCCAAATAAAAACCAAACGCTACTATTGTGGGAAACGAAAGGCAATAAAGGGGAACTTTTTCTTCCCAAAAGGGGTTTAAACTGTTTTTCAAAAACAGAGATCGCAAGTGATGGAAATGTTGAGAGACCTTTGGGTAGGAATAAAGGGGAAAAACGGGTAGCGGGAAAGTAGCTCTCCCCAACGATCAAAGCAAAAAAGGCGGGAAGTTCATGGGGTTTTTAAAATTTAAAAAAAAATTGCCTGCAACTAGTGATATGTGAGTGATTTAAGGCCACCCCAAAAGGTTTTGGTTTGAGGAGTTTTAAAAAGCGTATTGGCATACAAATGTGATAAGGCATGGTGGGGGGCTCCCCAGTTGGGACCACAAAGGCAGTTTAAAAAAATATTTCCAAATTAAAGGGAGTACAAAAGACAGTAAAGGGCTGAAACCTGAACAAGTTTTTAATTGTGATAAAAACCAGGCCTGTTTTTGGAAGAAAATGCCAAGCGGGACCTACTTTACTGAGGGGAAAAAGGCACTCCCAGGACATAAGCCAAGAAAGACGGGCTTACTTTTTTTAATGTGTTCCAATGCAACGGGTGTTTGGGGCAAAGTAAAGGGCCTTTTTTTTAGTTTTATCACTCTGAAACCCCCAAACCCGTTCAGGCAAAAAAAAGGTCCTCAAGGAAAATTTTTGGTGTGCTGTGGAGGGCAAACATTAAGGCAGGGGCCCACAAGGACTTTTTCTATGACGGGTTTTACACCATCCCTTTCCCCCCCCAATGTGAAAGATTACCAAACTGAAAAAAAATTTTAAATTTAAAGGGTCCCTCCGGGTGTTAAAACAATGCCCCGGCTTTCCCTAAAAGACGGGGCCCAGAGCGACTTTAGGGGGAAAGAAAAAAATTTTCCCAATTTTAAGGGGGGGTTAAAAAAATTTTTCCCCAAAACCCTTT
Source organism: Cherax quadricarinatus (assembly GCF_026875155.1). Lineage (NCBI taxonomy): Eukaryota > Metazoa > Arthropoda > Malacostraca > Decapoda > Parastacidae > Cherax > Cherax quadricarinatus. The sequence continues at coordinate 9,610,958 of NC_069458.1, read as the reverse complement.
TTCTTGAGGGGCCCAAAATTGACCAAGGAAGTTTTGGGAAACCTTTAAAAAATTTTTAAACCCCAAAACCCTTGGGGGGGGAAAGGTTGCTTTTGGAAAGGGCCCTTTCCGGGGAAAAAAATTTTTAAATTTAAAGGAATTTGAGGGGAATTTTTTTTAAAAAAGGGGGGGGGGGGGGGGTGGGGCTTGGGGGGAGGGCTAAGAAGACCTGGGGGGGGGGGGGGGGGTTGGGGGAATTTAAAGGGGGGAGGGGTTTTGACTTTTGGTTTTAAAGGGTTTGGGAAAAAAAATTTAAAAGCCAGTTGGGGGAAACCCATTGGGGGCTTTTGGGAAACCCGGGGTTTGGGGGGTTTTAGTGGGGATAAAGGGAAAGAGTTGGTGGGGGGAAGGAAAAGTGAAGAACTAACCTTTTGATGGGGCGATGATCAATTTAAACAGAAAAGAGGCCAGCCCCTGGGGAAACGGGTTTCCCGAAGGGGGGAAAAGAGAAATTAAAAAATTTGGCAAACTAAAAAAGATTAAGGAAATGTGGGAAATTTGGCTTAAGTAAAAAACCTTCATGGTTTGAAAATCACCCTTTCACACACTATTCCCAAGGGCCGGCTGGTGTTTTATTAAAAACTGACAAGGTTGTAAAAAATTTTTAAGGGAATTTCAAAAAGGGGAACGAGGGGGTTACAGGCCACATGGACAGTATGTTTTCGAAGAAGCCCCAGTGACCCCTGAAGCGGGTTTCCTAGTGGCTTAAAAAAGAAAAAGGGGAAGAAACCCCCAGAAAAGGACTCGAAAACCTCAAGTTTTAAATGGAAGGGGTTTCCCCCTTCTAAACACTAACACCCCTCTCTCCCCTCCCCCCCCCCCCATCCCATCAATCATCACCAGATCTTCAAAAAAAAGTAAGTGTAAAGTAATTTTTGGAGGCCTTTTTCAGTTTGTTGTTTTAAAAAATTAACTTTTCATGTGGAAAATTTTTTTTTTTTCATATTTTTGGGTGTCTTGAAACGGTTTTAATTTTTTTCCCCTTATTTCTTAGGGAAAAATTTCCCAATTCCCTAACCGACCTTTTTGCAAACAATCACCCCTCTTGCAGGGAAATTAAATCCCCTAGGGGCCGGGGGGCCCCACTTATTTAATAATTAAAAATGATGAAAGAACTTGGGCCAACGGGATTGGGGAAAAGGGAAAATTGGGGGTTTTTGGGAGCAGAAAAACCTTTAAAAACCAAGACAGAAATCCCCTAAGCGTACGTAAAAAAGGCAATAGATTACGGGATTTATATCAAAAAATTTGTAAGCAACAAAAAATCCAAGAGGTCATACGCACTTTAAAACATCATTATTTAACCCACCAAGTTTAAGAAAGCTCAATTCGGTCTCCCATATTAAAGAATGGACATAAATTCTTAAAAACATTCAGCGTAGGATGACAAAATTAATACATGCATTAAAACCCTTTCCTTTTTAAGAAAGATTGAAGACCTTAATTTTACTTTCCCCTTTTGTTAACAAGAATGAGGGGAGACCTGATCGAAGTGTATAAGTGGAAATATTATAAAAAGGGGGGTTTTTAAAAAAGGGTTTTGGGGGAAATACTCTCCAAAGAAAAACCTGGAAATAAAAACACAAATCAGATAATTTTGATCCTTTATTGACTACGTTTTTGCCCACACATTGGGCTTTTTCAAGTCAAAAAACAGAACTACCTGGGGGGGAAAAGGAACGCGAGTATTTATATTTCCCAGCTGGGGTTTCAGGTGAAGAATGCTGCATCTGTTTATGTACCGAGTGGGGTTATAGACCCTAAAAACTTGGGGGTAGCTTGGAAAGGAGTTTGGAAAATTTTTGTGAGCAGCCCTTCTACAGGGGTTTTTTTTGGGGGATAGCGATGAAGAATTTTTTGCAAGGGGTTCACTATGTTATAGAATCCCACTATTTGGTTGAATTTGTGGGATATAGAAATGAGGGATGTTTTCCCGGGATTTTTTCGGTATTGAGTGTTGTTTTCCCTGTGCGATAAGCCTTGAGTTTCTGTGGGTTTATCAAGGGGTTTGTGTGATTAAAGGGTGTTGTACCCCAGGCTTTCCTTTTGTGTCGTCAGACCTGCTTGCGCTGACGACAAAAAGGAAAATTCCTTTCGTACAACACCGTAACCACACAACCACTTGATAAACTACAGAAACTCAAGACTTATCGCCACAGAAGGGCACCCCCCCAATACCCAAGAATCCTGAATCATCACCATTTCTATAACTTACAACTTTAACCCGAATAGTGGCTTCTATAACCCTAATGAACCACTTCCAAGAAAATTCTTCCTCGCTATCCCACATAAAAACACTGTAAAGGTCCCGGCCCCACAACTTATCCCCAAACTCCTTTTCCCAAACTACCCCAAATTTTTGACTCTATAACCCCACCGAAAATCATCAGATGCAAAAAATTCTTCCCCCTGACCCACGGAAATTTAAAACTCGCGTTCCTTCCAAACCCCCGGTAGTTCTGGTTTTTTGACTTAAAAAGCCCACTGTGTGGGGCGAAACGTTCAAAAAAGGATCACATTATACTGCATTTGTGTTTATTTTTGCCCCTTTTGTCGGTATTTTTAACCATTTAATTTCCCCAAAAGAGAACCTTTCAGTAATGGAATTTTTAAATTTAATAAGTTTAATTTAGAAAGGACATAAGAAAATTTTTGGTTTGGGAAAAAGGGTAATTGACGATGGGAAAAGTCCCACCTATTTGGGGTTTTTGAGGGTAGGACTTTGGGGAGGTTCAAATTTTGGTTGGATAAGTACTTTAAATGGGGGGGTTGGAAATTTTAGTGGGACTTTTACAAAAAAAAGCTTTTTTTTTTCTTTGGGGAGCATTTTAAAATTGGGGTTGGGCAAAAGTTTTGTTAGTTTGGGGGTGAATTGAAAAAGGGTTGGGGGCCCCAAAAGACCCCCTGCAGTTTTCCCCTCCCCCTTTTGTTTTTTTAAGTCTTATGTTTACCAGTTGACGTGTAATTGGGACGCTTGGCAAAGATTTTTTTACTTTTCAACTTTGATGAAAAAAAAAATTTCTGCTAATTTGCGCCTTTTAATTTCAAGGGACTTTTTCCCTTTTAAAAAAAATTTAAAATCATCTCAAAATTTTTGTAATAAGTCTTTTTCCCTTCTATAAAATGAGACCAAAAAAAACTAGAAAAACAACAATAAATACCATACAAAAATGTAGTCAAAATCGCTGTTTTTTTTTCCAAAAACACAAAGTTTTTTTTTTTTTTCTCATTACGCACGTGTGCTGGGAGGTTTTTTTTTTTTACCTGGAGTTTACCCCGGAGAGAGTTCCGGGGTCAAAGCTCCCCGGGCCCCCCGGGCTTGGGCCAGGGCCCCCCCTGGTGGTCGAGCCCGATCAACCAGGCTGTTCTGCTGGCTGCAAACCCCAAAACCCAAGTAAAGTCCCAGCCCGGCCCGATCAGGAAAATGACTTTTTTGGTTTCTTGTCCAATGCCACTTGAAGCTGCCGGGGTCTTTTTTGGGAATCCCCCCTTTTGTGTGCTGGGGGCAATTGAACAGTCTCCGGGCCCCCCGACACTTATTGTATGGGGCCCCTTAACTCTATTACCCCCTTTCTTTTTAAATTTGGGGGGGTGGTGCAAACGTCGGGCCCAATCTTTTGCTTTTGTATTTAGTGATTTTTGGGGTGGGAAGTTCCCCGTAATAGTCCCTCCCAGGAATTTTTCCCAGGTGTAAATAATCATTTATCACCCCTCCTCAAATTCCCCGGGAATACAGGTTTTGGAAACCAAGGGGCCCCCGTAATTGAGGTGTTTTATTCCCCCCGTTATTTCGGGAAACCGGGGAAATTCCGTACATTTTCAAGGTCGGCAATTTTTACCCCGCCCTTTAAAAGGGGCTGTTAATGGGGCAGCAATATTTCCCCCTAGATAGAACAAATGACCGAAGATGTCACATGGCTTGGGCCCCCCCTAGTTTTTTAAGGTTCTCATTATCCATCCCCGTTTATTTTTTCTAGCGATTTCGATTGATACAATGTTATGGGGCCCTTTAAAATTTAGATCCTCCCCAAAATAATCCCCTTCCAGGTCTTTGACATTGGGGGTTTTTTCCCTCTATTTTGTGGGGCCCGAATTTGGTTTTTTACTCTGATGAAGATTTTAAATTTCCCCATTTTTTTCCATATCTTTTAGTAATTTTAAATTTCTCATAGTTTTTAACTTCATTTGTTTTCTGCAGCCCCTGAAAGATTTTGGGGAAAGTTTCCCCCTGGAGCCTTTTCAGTGTTTTCAAAGGAAAAACACTGCTTTCGATTCGGGGGGCATCTGCAAAAGGAAAACACGGGGGCTGTTGGGTGACATCCTTGTCTAATTTGGGTATGAGGATGAGGAACAAAGATGGGAAACGATTTCTGTGCCTTTGGAACAAGCTTTTTTACCCCTAGGCTGCCTCACTTTTCTCTGTTGCCCACTACCTCTGTTTTTTCTGTTAGGGAAATTAAAAGATCCCCCTCGACCACTTTTCCTTTTTATTCCTTTAGCAAAGCATTTTTTTGCCTAAATTTGCCATGGTCCAAAACTTGTCGAAGGGTTTTTCAAAGTCTGTATATATTACATCTGCCCTTTTTTTTTTTGTCTTCTAGTGCATTTAGGGGCCTTTTCTAGTAACCAATAGTTTAGGGCAGACAGGGGCGAAAAATGTTTTTAAAAACCCAGTTGCCCTGGGGTTTTGTAACTGGGGTTTCTAGAAAAGGGGGGTGGGTCTTGCTTCTTTTGGACCCTTTTTAAAGATTTTTAAAGAAAAAGGGATGTTAGTGTTAAAGGGCTGTAGTTCTTTGCTGTTGCTTTTTAAATGCCCCCTTTTTTTGGGGGAGTGGGGCTATTCTGTTGTTTTTTGTAACTGTGGGACACCCTTTGTCCATGCCCCTCCCAAGGATGGAAAAGGCTCATGATAGGGGCTTCTTGCAATTTTTTTTGGGTGAACACAATTTCCATGAAGTCCCGGGGCCCCGGGGCCGAGGCATGGCCCTGTCATTTTTAATTTGCCTGTTCGAAGTCATTGCGTCAGGATAACATCGGATAGGGTTGTGTTTTTTTAAATTTTTGGCTCTCCTTTATAAAAAAAATTTATTTTGATTTTTCGACTCTCAGTCCCGGTTTTAGGGGGCTTGCAAAAAACTGAAAACAAATTTTTACTTGATACCACTCATTTCCTTCCCGTCATCTGTTAGGACCCATCCCTTTTTTAAGTAGGGGCCCAAAACTGGACGTTGTTCCCCAAATTTTGATTTGGGATAGGAGAAGAAAAACTTTGGTTTCTTTTTGATTTCATTTATGGCTTTTATTCTTCCCCCGATTCCTTACTTTCCCAAAGGGGTTCTTTTAGCTTTTAAATTCGAGCTTGCTATTTCTCTTACCCCTGCTCCCAAAATTTTCAGATTATTGACCTCTTTTACTGCTCTTTTTTCTTTTCCCGTGCCTGTTTAAAGGGGGCGCCTGTCTCTTTCCCATTTTACATCTACTCCTCCTTTTTCCCTTTGAGGAATAAGCCTTGTGCTACAAACGAGGCCACCCCAGTTAATCTGTTTTTAAAGGGATAAGTTGGGGTTTTGTGTTGCTTATATATCTTCCCAACTTAATCGGTTTTGGACTTTGGGGTTTTCCCTTTGGGCCCACTTTTATGTTTTTGTTATTGAAGTTTTAAAAATTTTGGGGAAAAGCTCCCCCTCCCTGACTTTGTCTCATTATGTCCCGGGCCTGGGGCTCCACGCAACATGTCTGAACCTCAATTAGGGTTTTGATCTTAGTAAATTTTTTTTGAAAATGGTTTACATTTCTTATCAGATCATCATTGTTTTGTTAAGAAGAGGTCTAGTGGGTTTTCCCCCAGTCCAAATAGGGTCTATTATTTGCTGGGTTTTTAAAATTTAATTTTTTTCCAGAGATTTTAAAAAAATCGTGTGGGGTGTGATTTTTTTATCCCCAAAATGCCCCTGGGGTTATTTCTGCAAAAATATTATTTTTCTATAAAAATTCCTCCCCTTTTAAAGGGGCCTTTTAATTTTAAAACCCCCCGGAAACAAGGGTTTGGGGGCCGGAGCTGGGAAATTTTTCCCGACAGTGGTCAATTTTAACCCGCTTTTTTCCTGGAATTGGGTGGATGGTTTCACCCCGAGGCTTGGGAAAACTCCAAAAGACTAGGTTTTTTGGGTTTTCGACCTTTACTGCTAAAAAATTCCACTCTCATTTGAGGGGAATTTAACAGTTCTGTGCCCCCCAAATGACTCTGGCCCAAAGTACAGGCCAACCCCCCCCCCCTTTTTTTCCTGTTCCCCTCTGTCACATCTGTATAGGTTGTAACGGGATCCCAAATTTTTTTGTCCAAGTGAAAAATTTAAAGTGTTTTCTCAGGAAAAACCGGGGGAACTTGGGCCCTTTGCCTCTGCAAGCAGTCCAAAGGATGAAAAAGGGAAATTTTTTTGTTTTTTTTTCTGGGTTTAGACCTGTATATTTGCAAAGAAAATGTTATCGGACTGGGGGTATTGGGTTTTGGGACGGGGGGGGGGTTTTTTTTTCCCCGGCATTAGTATCTGTACTGTTGGTTTGGAGTGGAGGCCATCGACGGGGGTTCCACTCCAGGGAAAGACTGGATTTGGGGGTACATTCGCCCTTTCCCCGCCAGTTTTTTTTCCTTTTCCTGGGACCTAAAAAAACCCCTCCTCCCCTTGATTTGGGGTGGGTACCCAGGGTTTTTCCCAGGCCTGGATGTTTTTTTATCTTTTTTTCCCCTTTAGATTTGGGATGCCTGGGAAATTTTAACCCTTTTTGCACATCTTTCCTGTTACTGAAGAGGTACAACAGTTCAGGGGTTGAAAAAGCTTACAGGGAAAGGGGTTTGCATTTTCCTTTTTTAAAAAGGGGAGGCATTTTTTAGGTGGTCTAGTTGCACGTCCCCCTCTTTTTTTTTCCCCCGATTTTTCCCCTGCCAGCAGGGAACCCAAATGGGTTAAGGGAAAAAGCACAAGGGGTTGGTTTCCGTTTGCCTTGGGTTTTTTTGTGACGAATTTCCCCCTTTGGTGCATGTTTTTCCCCGTCCCTTTCCCTTTATCCCTCCCCAGCACCAACAATGGAGCTCCCACCGTTGTTTTTTTTTAAAATATCCTCACTATTGCAGTGGAAGGGCCTCTTGTTTTTCTATTTCCTGCGGTATTTCTAGTTTTTCAAAAATTGGTTTTTTCTTATCTTTGACTACACTTTTTCCCTAAATGTGGCCGGTCCCCTATGAAAGGGCCCTTTATATTTATTCCTTCCTGCGTAAATTCCCGACTACCTGGACGAAATCTCCACTTCAACCATTAAATTGGGCTCCCCAGGACGCATCTCCGCTTTACCATTACTGTTTTCCCCGGGCAGCACCTCCGCTTCAAACCCTTTCTGTCCCCCAGGACAGCACCTCCGCTTCACCATTACTGTCTCCCAGGAAAAGGGACATAAACCCCCCCTTTTCTGACTGCCAGGGCATCAAACCCCAGCCTTTCAGTTTCTGACTACAAAGGGCCCGTATCAAGGGCATAAACCCTTTAAACCCAGACCCTTTTTTGTTTTCCCCCTGTTTGTAAAAAAACTTCCAGGTTTTCTATGAAAGCAGCTTTGATGTTTTTCCTCTTTTTTAAAACCCTGGGGCCCCATAGAAACCCCTTCTTTCATAGTAGGGCCAAACCCGGGTTTCATTTTTGATTTTTAGGGGGGGCTAGAATTTAGGGATTCTAGTACGTCAAAAACAAATGGGTTTGTAAACCGTACTAGTACGACCAAACCCTCAAAAGGGAAAAAGGCAATTATCAAATAGCCTTACGTGTCTTAAACAGAAAAAATTTCATTTATGCTGACAAGGCCAAAGGGGTTTGACAAAGCAGTCTTTATATTTAAGCTTGAAGGCCCCAAAAAACATTGTTTTTTTTGACTTACAGGGATTTAGAATCACAATTTTAAACCCTAGTACGATCTCTAGGGGCTAAATAAAGACCTAAGACAAAATTTATTGGTTTATCAGTTTGGGATTGTACGGGGTAATTGCACCACAAACTATTGAACATTAAATATTTTGTTTTTAATAAAGCTATTTTAAATTGTGGGAAAAATTTAAACAAGGTTTTTCAAACAAATTTTTCATTCATGCAAACAATGAGACAAGATGAAAATCCACAAATCCTTGATAACAAACCTTCCCAAATCAGTAAAAAAAAAAGTACAAAACCCACTCCCCACAAAAACCCCATAAAGGGAAATCCCATAAAAGGCCAGTTATTTTAAATTTGGGGAATACCAACAGACAGTAAACAGACTGTAACAAAAAACATAAAAACCCCAAAAAGTTTTTACTTTTTGTGGAAAACATTGGGACAGTATTGTAAATCATTAAAACGATGGAGGAAAGTAAAAAGTCTCATCAGCTTTAAAAGGTGCATCAAGTGTTTAGGTAAAACCCAAGGGGGGAAAATGCTCCCCTGGGAAAAAGTGTTTTAAAAAAGCAAGGGTTTTCAAACATACAACATTATGGGCCCCAAAAACTTTTTGCTGAACCCGCCCGAAGAATTTCTGCAGAATCAGGAAGTCAACAAGCAAAAAGCATTAAACCCTTTTAAAAGGTCCCCAAAAGTATATATAAAATTCCTCCCCGGGATTCGGCCCAAAAAAATTTTGAAAACAAAAAAAATTTCATAGAAAAAAAAGACATAAAAGTTGGGCCCCCGCAAAAAACGATTACCTCCCCAATGCGACCAATTATGAAGCGTATTTTTGTAAGTGCTTTTTACAATTATGTTTTTGGGGGGCCCGAAAAAAGGACTAATCTACTTCAAAAATATTTCTTATGGGAACAAATTCGGGCCCGTAACTGGCACCTGAACATACTTCCCGAAGTAAAAAATTTCGTTAACCCCGGGGGCCCCTGTATTTTTTTTAAAATGGGTTTTTGAATAAAAAAAAAATTAGGTCGGTACTTATCGAGATATGAGGGCCCAGAAGTTGGCACTGGATGCTCCCTGTTACGGCAACCCTGGAAATCCTAAACCCTTTGGCAGAAGTGTTGCTGATAAAACCTTTTTTTCTATTTTTCATATTTTAAATAATTTTTATGTTTCTGATAATTACAATGTAATTTAGTTCCTTTTAATTTCCCTAACCCAAACCCTTTTTCTGACACCAAATATTAGGTTTCTGAAATTGTACTCAAATTGTCACAAACACACTGACAGGTGGACATTTACTCCTGCCTTGGTCTTTGTAAATTTCCCTTTGGGAAAATATACAAAGGGATTTATATGTCCCCGCAATGTTTTTTGGGGAAAGTGGGGAAAAATATAATAATAATTGGAAAGGGGGAAGAGGAGGAGGAGCAAAGGGGCAGGGGGGAGGGGGGAAGAATTAAAAACAGGGAAAAGGAAAAGAGGAGGAAAGGGGCAGGGGCGGAGAAGGAGGGGCAGCAGCCGTAATAATAATAACACGTAAAAAAATAATACGTAATAATAAATAAAAACGCAATAGTAATAAAAATAATACTAATAATAATACCTTAAAAATAATAATCATAATAATAAACCTAATAATAATACGTAATTAAAAATAATAAAAGTTCCCCCCTTTACATGACAAATTAAAGGGGAAAATAAAATTGATAAGAGCTGATGTTTTTATTGACATACTCCAAAAATGGGGGGGGGTGCGGGTGGGTTTAAAAAAAGATTTGATGACCATCGCCCTAATTTGTTTTTGCTGGTACACTAACATTTCGTCTTTCTATTTTTCCAAACTTTCCCCGTCTATCTTTCCCTCCGTCTTCCCTGTCCCCAAAAAGAACCACAAGAAATGCCATCACCTTTAACCCCACCCTCTTTCAAGGGAAGGGATAGCACTTTTTTCTGGATTTTTGGGTTTCCCCAGGAAAATTTTTAAATTTTCAAAACTTATTTATGTGTACCTGTGAAAACAGAGATAGACAGATTTAAAGAGATAGACAAAGACAGAAAAGATCGATAACACAGAAGAAAACAGGCAGATAGACAGGAAAATAGAAAAACAGACAGACAGATAGACAAGATATAGACATAGAGACAGACAGGGGATTTGACAGAGGCAGAGACAGATAGAGATCGACAGACCCTAAAAATTGGGGTTAACATCACTTTTCCCGTTTTAAAAAGGGGTGTTTTAAAATGACATTACATCAGTGAAACCTTGGGGTTTTTTCCGCCGTGTTTTCCCCTAGTTGGTGGGGTCAATTTTTAAAAGTCGCTCCCCAAGGGACTAAGGGGCCAGATTTTTTTTTTTAAAACTGTGCACACCAAATTTTAAGACCAATTCAAAGCTGACCCGGCATCTCAGGGCCCAAAAATTGGGCCCAAAATTTGAGGCAGGAAAAATAAAAATATATATTTTTTTGGGGGGCGCTACGGGGAGTGAACGATATATATGTTTGGGGTCGTTTAAGGGTTTAAAAGTGAGAGAAAAAGTTAAAGCAACTGCTCTCCCCGATACTCGAGTTGAGTTATCAATAAAATTTCACCAAAAACCCCTGGCTAACACTTTTGGAAACAAAAGGCCCCGAAGGTCCTTCATAGGGAAAAACGTGTTGGGGAAACTGAATAAACAACCCTAAACCAAAGTACAGTTTTGATATAGCTGAGTTTTTCCACAATTCGGTAAACAGACATGAACCAACCAAATCAAATGTTGGGGCTAGGAAACAGGAAAAAGACATAAAGCTGTTGGGGTTTGATGATTTTCCCAATTCCCGGGGCAGAAACCAGGGATTAAAAGAAATTTTTGGGAGCCTGAAAGCAGCTAATTTTAAGTTAGGGCTGTCCCTGACATACAGACGGACACTATTTTGTACAAATTTTTTTAAATCATTGGAATGATTATTATCAATGTTTTGTGCAAAAATTTTAGCGGGCCAGCCCTGAGAAACTGGTTGAAGGGGGGGAAGAGAAATTGAAGAAATTGCCTACTACAAAGATAAGGAAATGTGTGCAAAGTGGCTTGAAGTGCAAACCTTCATGGATGAAAAATCACCCTCACACAGCTATTGCAAGCCGTGCTGGTGATTATTACACTGACAATGTTGTGAAACACTTTAGGGAAGTCATAAAGGAACGAGAGGTACAGGCCCACTATGGACAGATATGTTGTGCGAAAGAAGTCCAGTGACTCTGAAGCTGGTCCTAGTGGCATTAAAAGAAGAAGGGAAGTAACCCCAGAAAAGGACTCGACACCTCAAGTCTTAATGGAAGGGGATTCCCCTTCTAAACACTAACACTCTCTCTCCCCTCCTCCCATCCCATCAATCATCACCAGATCTTCAATAAAAGTAAGTGTCATGTAATTGTGCATGCCTTTTTCAGTTTGTGTGTATTAAAATTAACATTTCATGTGGTAAAATTTTTTTTTTTTCATACTTTTGGGTGTCTTGCACGGATTAATTTGATTTCCATTATTTCTTATGGGGAAAATTCATTCGCATACCGACCATTTCGCATAACAATCAGCCCTCTTGCACGGATTAAAGTCGCTATGCGGGGGTCCACTGTACTTATAAGTTAAATGATGTAGAACTTAGCCATACAGATTGCGAAAAGGACTTGGGGGTTCTGGTGAGCAGCAACCTTAAACCAAGACAGCAATGCCTAAGCGTACGTAATAAGGCAAATAGATTACTGGGATTTATATCAAGAAGTGTAAGCAACAGAAGTCCAGAGGTCATACTGCAGCTTTATACATCATTAGTAAGGCCTCACCTAGATTATGCAGCTCAATTCTGGTCTCCATATTACAGAATGGACATAAATTCGTTAGAAAACATTCAGCGTAGGATGACTAAATTAATACATAGCATTAGAAATCTTCCTTATGAAGAAAGATTGAAGACTCTTAAGTTACATTCACTTGTTAGACGAAGAATGAGGGGAGACCTGATCGAAGTGTATAAGTGGAAGATAGGTATAATAAGGGGGATATTAATAAGGTCTTGAGGATATCTCTCCAAGAGAGAACCTGCAGTAATGGATTTAAATTAGATAAGTTTAGATTTAGAAAGGACATAAGAAAGTATTGGTTTGGAAATAGGGTAATTGACGAGTGGAACAGTCTACCTAGTTGGGTTATTGAGGCTAGGACTTTGGGTAGTTTCAAATTTAGGTTGGATAAGTACATGAGTGGGAGGGGTTGGATTTGAGTGGGACTTTCACATCAGAGCTTATTCCTTGGGTAGCATTGAAAATTGGGTTGGGCAAATGTTTTGTTAGTGGGATGAATTGTAAAGGATGGGCCAACAGACCTCCTGCAGTGTTCCTCCTCTCTTATGTTCTTATGTCTTATGTTCACCAGTTGACGTGTATTGGACGCTTGGCATGATTTGTTTACTTTTCAACTTTGATGAAAATCGAACATTTCTGCTACTTTGCGCTCAATTTCAAGGTACTTTTCCTTGTAAAACCAGTCAAAATCATCTCAATTTCTGTAATATGTCTTCCATTCTATAAAATGAGACCAATAAAACTAGAATACAACAATAAATACCATACGAAAATGTAGTGCAAAGTCGCTGTTTTATTCCAAAAACACAAAGTTTTTTTTTTTATCTCATTACGCACTGTGTGCTGCAGGATTTTTTTTATACCTGGAGTTTACCTGGAGAGAGTTCCGGGGGTCAACGCCCCCGCGGCCCGGTCTGTGACCAGGCCTCCTGGTGGATCAGAGCCTGATCAACCAGGCTGTTGCTGCTGGCTGCACCCAAACCAATGTACAAGCCACAGCCCGGCTGATCAGGAACTGACTTTAGGTGCTTGTCCAGTGCCAGCTTGAAGACTGCCAGGGGTCTGTTGGTAATCCCCCTTATGTGTGCTGGGAGGCAGTTGAACAGTCTTGGGCCCCTGACACTTATTGTATGGTCTCTTAACGTGCTAGTGACACCCCTGCTTTTCATTGGGGGGATGGTGCATCGTCTGCCAAGTCTTTTGCTTTCGTAGTGAGTGATTTTTGTGTGCAAGTTCGGTACTAGTCCCTCTAGGATTTTCCAGGTGTATATAATCATGTATCTCTCCCTCCTGCATTCCAGGGAATACAGGTTTAGGAACCTCAAGCGCTCCCAGTAATTGAGGTGTTTTATCTCCGTTATGCGTGGAAGTTCTCTGTACATTTCCTAGTCGGCAATTTCACCTGCCTTGAAAGGTGCTGTTAATGTGCAGCAATATTCCAGCCTAGATAGAACAAGTGACCTGAAGAGTGTCATCATGGGCTTGGCCTCCCTAGTTTTGAAGGTTCTCATTATCCATCCTGTCATTTTTCTAGCAGATGCGATTGATACAATGTTATGGTCCTTGAAGGTGAGATCCTCCGACATAATCACTTCCAGGTCTTTGACATTGGTGTTTCGCTCTATTTTGTGGCCAGAATTTGTTTTGTACTCTGATGAAGATTTAATTTCCTCATGTTTACCATATCTGAGTAATTGAAATTTCTGATCGTTGAACTTCATATTGTTTTCTGCAGCCCACTGAAAGATTTGGTTGATGTTCGCCTGGAGCCTTGCAGTGTCTGCAATGGAAGACACTGTCATGCAGATTTGGGTGTCATCTGCAAAGGAAGACACGGTGCTGTGGCTGACATCCTTGTCTATGTCGGATATGAGGATGAGGAACAAGATGGGAGCGAGTACTGTGCCTTGTGGAACAGAGCTTTTCACCGTAGCTGATTCGGACTTTACTCTGTTGACGACTACTCTGTGTGTTCTGTTAGTGAGGAAATTATAGATCCATCGACCGACTTTTCCTGTTATTCCTTTAGCACGCATTTTGTGCGCTATTATGCCATGGTCACACTTGTCGAAGGCTTTTGCAAAGTCTGTATATATTACATCTGTATTCTTTTTGTCTTCTAGTGCATTTAGGACCTTCTCGTAGTGATCCAATAGTTGAGACAGACAGGAGCGACCTGTTCTAAACCCATGTTGCCCTGGGTTGTGTAACTGATGGGTTTTCTAGATGGGTGGTGATCTTGCTTCTTAGGACCCTTTCAAAGATTTTTATGATATGGGATGTTAGTGTTATTGGTCTGTAGTTCTTTGCTGTTGCTTTACTGCCCCCTTTGTGGAGTGGGGCTATGTCTGTTGTTTTTAGTAACTGTGGGACGACCCCTGTGTCCATGCTCCCTCTCCATAGGATGGAAAAGGGTCATGATAGGGGCTTCTTGCAATTCTTGATGAACACAGAGTTCCATGAGTCTGGCCCTGGGGCAGAGTGCATGGGCATGTCATTTATCGCCTGTTCGAAGTCATTTGGCATCAGGATAACATCGGATAGGCTTGTGTTAATCAAATTTTGTGGCTCTCTCATAAAAAATTCATTTTGATCTTCGACTCTCAGTCTGGTTAGCGGCTTGCTAAAAACTGAGTCATATTGGGACTTGAGTAGCTCACTCATTTCCTTGCTGTCATCTGTGTAGGACCCCATCTTGTTTAAGTAGGGCCCAATAACTGGACGTTGTTCTCGATTTTGATTTGGCATAGGAGAAGAAATACTTTTGGGTTTCTTTCGATTTCATTTATGGCTTTTAGTTCTTCCCCGCGATTCCTGACTCCTAAAGGATTCTTTTAGCTTAAGTTCGATGCTTGCTATTTCTCTGACCAGTGTCTCCCTACGCATTTCAGATATATTGACCTCTTTTAGCTGCTCTGTTATTCTTTTCCGTCGCCTGTAAAGGGAGCGCCTGTCTCTTTCTATTTTACATCTACTCCTCTTTTTTCTTAGAGGAATAAGCCTTGTGCATACATCGAGTGCCACCGAGTTAATCTGTTCTAGGCATAAGTTGGGGTCTGTGTTGCTTAGTATATCTTCCCAGCTTATATCGGTTAGGACTTGGTTTACTTGGTCCCACTTTATGTTTTTGTTATTGAAGTTGAATTTGGTGAATGCTCCCTCGTGACTAGTCTCATTATGTCGGTCTGGGGCTCCACGCATACATGTCTGAACCTCAATATGTTGTGATCTGAGTATATTGTTTTTGATATGGTGACATTTCTTATCAGATCATCATTGTTAGTGAAGATGAGGTCTAGTGTATTCTCCAGTCTAGTAGGCTCTATTATTTGCTGGTTTAAATTGAATTTTGTCCAGAGATTTAAAAACTCGTGTGAGTGTGAGTTTTGATCAGAGCTGCCTCCTGGTGTTATTACTGCAACAATATTATTTGCTATATTCCTCCATTTTAGGTGCCTTAAGTTGAAATCCCCCAGGAGCAAGATGTTGGGTGCAGGAGCAGGAAGATTTTCCAGACAGTGGTCAATTTTTAACAGCTGTTCCTGGAATTGCTGGGATGTTGCACCCAGAGGCTTGTAGACTACCACAATGACTAGGTTTTGGTTCTCGACCTTTACTGCTAAAACTTCCACTACATCATTTGAGGCATTAAGCAGTTCTGTGCAAACAAGTGACTTTGCAATGTACAGGCCAACCCCCCCCCCTTTTGCCTGTTCACTCTGTCACATCTGTATAGGTTGTAAGCTGGGATCCATATTTCGTTGTCCAAGTGATCCTTTATGTGGGTCTCAGTGAAAGCCGCGAACATTGCCTTTGCCTCTGCAAGCAGTCCACGGATGAAAGGTATTTTGTTGTTTGTTGCTGGCTTTAGACCCTGTATATTTGCAAAGAAGAATGTTATGGGACTTGGGGTATTGTTGGAGGGGGGGGGGATTTTTTTCCCGGCATTAGTATCTGTATCTTTTGGGTTTTGGGATGGAGGCCATCGACTGGGGTTTTCCACTCCAGGAAACGGGAAATTTGGTGTACGATTTCTGCCATTTCCTGCCATTTTTTTTTTCCTTCCGGGCACAAAAAAAAACCCCTCTCTTGAGGGCTGGGCTACCCATTTTTTCCCAGGGCCGGATGTTTTGAAATTTTTTTTGTCCCTTTAGATGGTATCCCGGGAAATTTTAGCTTATAGCACAGCTTTCCTTACTGAAGAGGTACACATTCAGGGGAAAAAGCTTACAGGAAGGGATTTGCATTTTCCTGTTTCATATGGGCATGGCATTTTCGGGGGTGGTCATATTTTGCACGCCCATCGTTTTTCCAGATTTCCCATGCCACAGGTCCCAAAGTGCTTATTTTTGTGCCAGGCTTTGGTTTCCTTTTCCCTTGGGGTTTCTGTGACTGAATCCCTTGGTGCATTTTTCCCTGTCTTACTTCTACCTCCCACACCAAAAATGGAGCTCCCACCATTTTTTTTTGTAATTACCTCACTATTGCAGGGGAGTCCCTTGTTTGCTTTTCCTTTGGGGTATTTCTAGTTTGCAATTTTTGGTTTTATCTTATCTTTGACTACATTTTTTGTTTCCCTACTGGGCTCGTGTCCCCAGAGGTCATTTAATGTTTCCTTTTCCCCGCGTATAATTCCCGACTACCTGGAAAAAAATTTCTCCACTTCACCATTACTTTTTCCCCCAGGACCATCTCCAGCTTCACCGTTACTGCTCCCAGGCAGCACCTCCACTTTACCATTACTGCTCCCGGACGCACTACACCCCCTTAAAAGACTACCAGGGCATCACCCCAGCCTTACAAGTTTCTGACTAATGGCCATATCAAGGCATACCATTCAGCCCAGCTTTTTATGTTTTCCCATCTGTTTTAGAAAGCTTTCCCGTTTTCTATGAAAACAGCTTTGAGTTGTCCCTTTAATACCCTGCCCCATGACCCATTCCCTTTCATATGTAGGCCTACCGGCTTTCATAGATTGAGGGCGTAGAATTTTGGCATACATACGTCAAAAAAACTGGGTCGTAAGCCGTACTAGTATGACCAAAACCCTCAAAGGGCTAAAGGCAATTATCAAATAGCCTTACGTGTCTTAGCAGAAAATTACATTGATGCTGACAAGGCCAGGGTTAGACATGCAGTCTTGATATCAAGCTTGAAGCCACACAAACATTGTTTTTTAGACTTACAGGCATTTAGAATCACATTGGACCATAGTCTCAGATCTCTAGGTGCTAAATATGACCTAAGACAATGTGATTGGTTTATCAGTGGTATTGTACAGGATAAGTTGTCACCACAAACTATTGAACGATTAAATATTATGTTCAATAAATGCTATTTCACTTGTGAAGAAGTTAGCAATGGTTTGCAAACAATAGTTTCATGCATGCAAGCAATGAGACAAGATGAAAAATCCACAAATCCTGTGGATAACAAACCTTCAACTCAGTAAAAAAAGAGTACACCTACTCCTACTAAACCACATAATGGGAAATCCCATATAGGCAGTTATCAAGTTGTGAATACAACAGACAGTAAACAGACTGTAACACAAACATACTCCAAAATGTGTACTTTGTGATGGAACACATTGACCACAGTATTGTAGTCATTACACATCGATAGAGGCACGTAAACGTGCTCATCAGCTGAAAAGGTGCATCAAGTGTTTAGGTGAACACAAGGGAGGAAAATGCTCACTGAAGAAGTGTTTTAAATGCAAGGGTATGCATCATACAACATTATGCCCAAATACTTTTGCTGAACAGCAGAAGACTTCCGCAGAATCAGGAAGTCAACAAGCAACAGCATTAACCCTTAAATGGTCCAAATGTATATATACATTCACTCGCGCATCGGCCCAAATATTTTGAAAACAAAAAAAATTTCATAGAAAAAAAAGAGCATATTTTTTTAAGTGTTTTAGAATAAAAAAAAATTAGGGTCGGTACTTATCGAGATATGAGGCCTAGAAGTTGGCACTGGATGCTCATGTGACGGCAACATGGAGTCCTACCGTTTGCAGAAGTGTTGCTGATATACCTTTTTTTCTATTTTTCATATTTATATAATTTTTATGTTCTGATAATTACAATGTATAGTATTTTCTTGTAATTTCATAACCAATCTTTGTTCTGACACTAGTATTATGTACTGAAATTTACTCAAATTGTCACAAACACACTGACAGGTGGACATTTACTCCTGCCTTGGTCATTTAGTATTGTCTTGGAATATATACAAAGTATTTATATTTCCCAGCAATGTTTTGGGTATGTGGAAATATATAATAATAATGAGGAGGAGGAAGAGGAGGAGGAGGAGCAGGAGCAGGAGGAGGAGGAAGAGGAAGAGCAGGAAGAGGAAGAGCAGGAGGAGGAGCAGGAGCAGGAGCAGGAGAAGGAGGAGCAGCAGCCGTAATAATAATAACACATAATAATAATAATACGTAGTAATAATAATACGCAATAGTAATAATAATAATACATAATAATAATACCTAATAATAATAATACATAATAATAATACCTAATAATAATACGTAATAATAATAATAAAAGTTCACCCTTGACAGTGACAAGATAAGGGGACATAACATCTGATAAGAGCTGATGTTTGATGAGCATACTCAAGGGTGGGGGAGGGTGCAGCTGATAAGAAAAGATTAGATGACCATCGCCCTCACTTTGTTTTTGCTGGTACACTAACATTTCTGTCTGTCTATTTGTCAAGCTCCCTGTCTATCTGTCCATCCGTCTAGCTCTGTCTCAGAGAGAACCACAAGACTGCGTCATCACCTTTACTCACATCTTCAAGCAGAGTATAGCACTTTGTCTGGATTTTTGGGTTATCCTAGGTAATTTATACTACGTATACTTGTATTTATGTGTACCTGTGAGACAGAGATAGAACAGATTGAAAGAGATAGACAAAGACAGACAGATACAGATAGACACAGATAGAGACAGGCAGATAGACAGGAGATAGACAGACAGACAGACAGATAGACAAGATATAGACATAGAGACAGACAGGAGATAGACAGAGGCAGAGACAGATAGAGATCGACAGACCCTAAACTTGGGGTTAACATCACTTTCCTGTTAAAGGAGGAGTGTTAATATGACATTACATCAGTGAATCCTTGGTGTTTGCCGCCGTGTTTGCTCTAGCTGGTGCTCAATTTAAATGTCGCTCCCACAAGGTACTAAGTGGTCCCAGATTTTTTTTTAATACTGTGCACACCAAGTGTTAAGACCAATTCTATGCTGACCAGGCATCTCAGGCCAATTGTGCCAAATTTGGAGGCAGGAAAAATAAAATATATATATGTTTGGGGCGCTACGTGAGTGAACGTATATATATGTTTGGATCGTTTAAGGGTTAAATGTGAGAGATAAGTTTAAAGCAACTGCTCTCCCGATAGCTCGAGTTGAGTTATCTAATAAATTACACAAAACCAATGTGCTAACACTGTTTGATCAAGGCTCACGAAGGTCCTTCATAGGAAGAACTGTGTTGCAGAAACTGAATAAACAACCCTATGCCAAAGTACAGTTAGATATAGCTGAGTTTTTCCACAATTCTGGTAAACAGACATGACCTAACCAGAATCACTGTTGGTCTAGGAAACAGGAAAAAGACAGTAGAAGCTGTGGTAGTAGATGATTTGTCTAAGTCTGTGCAGATCCAGGGATTAAAAGAAATAGTTGCAGCACTGAAAGCAGCTAAGGTCAAGTTAGTCTGTCCTGACATACAGACGGACACTATTAGTACAATTGATTTAATCATTGGAAGTGATTATTATCACTGTTTTGTGCAAAATATAGTAAGTAAACATGATGTTCACTTGCTGAAAACAGCAGGAGGCCACATGATATGTGGTCCCATTCCCTCTCAAAGTGGGAAAGAAGCTGATATTGATTCAGTGGAAAATGTACTAGTACTGCCTACATGGCTGATATTTCCAAAGCTTTCTTAAGAGTAGGACTACAAGAAATAGATAGAGATTATACTTGATTATTGTGGCCTGAAAATCCACATGATCCTCAAAGTCCTGTGAAAACTTATCGTTTCAAATCAGTATTATTTGGTGCAACATCCTCTCCATTCTTACTGGAAGCTACTCTAAATACACATTTGAAGAAATCTGAAAGTCCCTTCAAAGAAATCCTAAAGAAATGTTTCTATGTGGACAATCTTCAAGGTACTGTGAATAAAGAGGACAATTCGAAATCCTTATACAGAGCTTATTATCAGAGTACAAAAGAAATTCTGGCCACAAAATAGAGCGAAACACCAACGTCAAAGACCTGGGAGTGATCATGTCGGAGGATCTCACCTTCAAGGACCATAACATTGTATCAATCGCATCTGCTAGAAAAATGACAGGATGGATAATAAGAACCTTCAAAACTAGGGAGGCCAAGCCCATGATGACACTCTTCAGGTCACTTGTTCTATCTAGGCTGGAATATTGCTGCACACTAACAGCACCTTTCAAGGCAGGTGAAATTGCTGACCTAGAAAATGTACAGAGAACCTTCACGGCACGCATAACGGAGATAAAACACCTCAATTACTGGGAGCGCCTGAGGTTCCTAAACCTGTATTCCCTGGAATGCAGGCGGGAGAGATACATGATTATATACACTTGGAAAATCCTAGAGGGACTAGTACCGAACTTGCACACGAAAATCACTCACTACGAAAGCAAAAGACTTGGCAGACGATGCAACATCCCCCCAATGAAAAGCAGGGGTGTCACTAGCACGTTAAGAGACCATACAATAAGTGTCAGGGGCCCAAGACTGTTCAACTGCCTCCCAGCATACATAAGGGGGATTACCAACAGACCCCTGGCAGTCTTCAAGCTGGCACTGGACAAGCACCTAAAGTCGGTTCCTGACCAGCCGGGCTGTGGCTCGTACGTTGGTTTGCATGCAGCCAGCAGTAGCAGCCTCGTTGATCAGGCTCTGATCCACCAGGAGGCCTGGTCACAGACTGGGTCGCGGGGGCGTTGACCCCCGGAACTCTCTCCAGGTAAACTCCAGAGAAGCTAACAAGGAGTTGAAAGAAGCAAATATGCCTCTAAGGATGTGGAATACAAATTCAAAGCAATTAAGGAACTTATCAAAGAAAATTTCCCAGAAACTGAAATTCCTGATTGCAACAATATGCTGGGACTTAATTGGAACACACAGGAAGATACTTTGAGTCTCAAAAGGATAAGCAATGAATCATACAGTACACTCACCAAACGTAGTTTACTGTCAGAGGTATCACAATGTTTTGATCCTCTAGGACTTGTCTCACCAATTACCATATAGGGTAAAATGCTTATGCAAGATGCATAGAAGCTCAAAATTGGATGGGATGAGAACTTGCCTCTAGAAATAAGTCAGGCATGGGATGAAATATCCAAGGAGTTTAAACAACTTCATCAAATTAAATTTCCCAGACAAATAGGTCAAGAGAGAAACAAGTGCACATTACATGTGTTCTGTGTGGCCTCATGACTCCAGTCTCTTCCAACCTTTTCTTGAAGCTCTTAATAATCTGGCCCCTTCCATTAAGTTTAAAGCTGAATGGGAATCTAATTCCTTGCTTCCTTTCCTTGATGTCCATGTCCACCACTCAGATACAGGGTTTTCCTGTTCCGTTTATGGCAAACCTATTCACAGTGGCATGTACATTCACTACTTTTCCTATCATGCTTCCCCTGTCAAGAAAAGTGTTCTTATCTCCCTCTTTCTCCGTGCCCTCTGCATCTGTAATCCTCAGTTCCTTCCAGCAGAAATTTCCACTCTTCATAAGAACATAAGAACGAAGGAACACTGCAGAAGGCCTACTGGCCTATGCAAGGCAGGTCCAAGTCTCCTACCGGCTTAAGCCAATGCACCCAACCTAGTCAGGTCAGGTCACATTGACTTAAGGGAGGAACACGGCAACCGACCTGGTAGCACAAGCTATCAGATCCAACTCACACCCACCCACATCCACTCATGTATTTATCCAACCTATTTTTAAAGCTACACAACGTTCTGGCCTCTATAACTGTACTCGGGAGTTTGTTCCACTCATCCACAACTCTATTACCAAACCAGTACTTTCCTATATCCTTCCTGAATCTGAATTTTTCCAACTTAAAACTATTGCTGCGAGTCCTGTCTAGGCTAGATATTTTCAGCACACTATTTACATCCCCTTTATTTATTCCTGTCTTCCATTTATACACCTCAATCATATCCCCCCTAATTCTACGTCTTTCTAGAGAGTGCAGATTCAGGGCCCTTAGTCTATCCTCATAGGGAAGGTTTCTGATACATGGGATCAACTTTGTCATCCTCCTTTGTACATTTTCCAGAGAATTTATGTCCATCCTGTAATACGGTGACCAAAACTGTGCAGCATAATCTAAATGAGGCCTAACCAAGGATGTATAGAGTTGAAGAACAACCTGAGGACTCCTATTATTTATGCTTCTTGATATGAAGCCAAGGATTCTATTAGCTTTATTGCGAACACTTATGCACTGTTGTCTTGGTTTCAGATTACTGCTAACCAGAACTCCTAAATCTTTTTCGCAATCCGTAATATTAAGATCTACATTATTTAGTTTATATGTGGCATGGTTATTGTCCTGTCCAACATTTAGAACTTTGCATTTGTCTATATTAAACTGCGTCTGCCACTTCTCCGACCACTGCACCAGTCTATTCAAATCTTCCTGGAATGCTCGAATGTCCTCATCAGAATGAATTCGACGGCCTATTTTGGTGTCATCGGCAAACTTGCCGATGTCGCTCTTTATGCCCTCATCTATGTCGTTTATGTAGATTGTGAACAGCAGGGGGCCCAACACTGACCCCTGTGGAACACCGCTCGTAATGCTTCCCCACTCTGATTTCTCCCCATTTATGCAAACTCTCTGCTGCCTATTTGTCAACCATGCCTCTATCCAGGAAAAAATTTCTCCTCCTATTCCATGTGCTTTAATTTTCCTCAATAGTCTCTGATGTGGGACCCTGTCAAAAGCCTTACTGAAGTCCATATACACAATATCATATTCATTACCATGATCTACCTCCTCAAATACCTTAGTGAAAAAAGTTAATAAATTCGTAAGGCAGGAACGCCCCTTCGTAAAACCATGCTGAGATTCGTTGATTAATTTATGCTTTTCAAGGTGGCTACGAACTGCCTCGGCAATTATTGATTCCATAAATTTTCCCACTATGGAGGTTAGGCTTATTAGTCTATAGTTCGAAGCTAAGGACCTGTCACCTGTTTTGAAAATAGGTATCACATTTGCCATTTTCCACTTATCTGGCACCATGCCAGTTTGTAGTGATATGTTGAAAAGATTAGCCAAAGGTGTGCTAAGCTCCTCTTTACATTCCTTTAGAACCCTTGCATACAGTTCATCAGGGCCTGGGGATTTGTTAGGTTTTAATTTATCTATTTGCCTAAGGACCATTCATTTTCCTGTCTTGGCTACCCTTCCCATTTCATAGACTCTGCCCTCTCACGTGCTAAATGTAATTTCTTCTCTCCCAAACTCTCTGCTCCTGGGAACTCTTCTGTCTTCTCTACATTTCCAGTCTTTCTAATCTCAACAATTCTCCCCATCCCTTAGACATCAAGATTACTTTCTGCCAGGCTAACACTCTTCGCACTAATCTCGTTCATACCTCTCCTCCCTCTACAGATGTTCCTGGTGTCTACTCTATTTCTTACTCCTCCTGTCCTCTTCAATACTTTGGAGAAACTGGTCAATCTCTTTCTGACAGACTTAGGGAGCACAAAAATAGTGTTAGGCTTGCCGACACTAATAATGCTCTTTTCTGTCACGTTAGAGATCACAGCCATCCTATTGACTGGTCTTCTGCTAAAACTGTCTTCCCTACTTCCAACTTTAACAGTCGCCGATCACTGAGTTGGCCGATAACCAAGGGTCCACTGTAATGCTGATTCCATCTTAGATATTGCACTGTTTCTTACTTGTGACACTTACTTGGCTAAGGGAGGAGCAGTAGATGCTAGTGATGCCCTTATCTTTGCCTCATTTCTCTTGATAGAGTGCACTGTGCTTTCATTTACATTAAATAATTTTCCAATGGCAGAATTGCTCAAATAGGCTCAGGCAGATTGTAAATCGCTTCTAGGATTGTTCACTACCCTAACACACTTTGCAACAATTCCAGATACACTTGGGTAGCCCTCAAAAACACTTATATTCGCGGAGCACAGAAGGCATGACTCGCGCTCTCGGTGTCCCTACTGTGGTTTGTGTGCAGCCAGCAGTAACAGCCTGGTTGATCAGGCTCTGATCCACCAGGAGGCCTGGTCACAGACCGGGCCACATGGGCGTTGATCCCCGGAACTCTCTCTAGGTAAACTCCAGTTAAACAAAGGAACTTTTGTTCCTTTTCTCTCATTGCTCAGCCTTGGTCAACAAATCTTCTTTGTACCATTGAGAAGTCGGGCTCGATACAGCTTATGCTGTCAGTGGCCCTGATAAACCCAACAAAGAAAGAAAAAGATCTAATGGATAAATAATATGAGTAGGAGGAAAATTATTCAAGTATTGTTCATATGGTAACATATTGTTAATATGGCAGAAATATGGTACCATATTGTTAATATGGTAACCTAATATATTCAGTTCAATTGAATTTCATTGTTACAGTTAAGAATGTATCATATGTATCTATGTGATTATGTAAATTAATATTTACCATAATATAAATAAGTACCTATTACTGTAAGTTGATCTTTTTAACCCTTTGAGGGTTTTGGTCATACTAGTACGTCTTACGCGTAGGGTTTTTTGACGTACCAGTACGCATAAATTCTAGCACTGTCAAATCTCGCAGGAAAAGGATGATAGGCCTAGATGTGAGAGAATGGGTCTGTGTGGTGGGTGTGTGCAGTAGAAAAAAATCTGGGAACCAGTGGTGCATTGTGGGAATGCCATCATAGTACACAATGTCCACCATGCCTGGCGGTAAGAACTTCCTCACTCCTCGGCGAATTGGGACACTTTTGTTCCCCAGTGACAGTTCTAATACAGATGGAAGTGACAGTGAAGATGAGTTTCAAAGTTCTGGTGAGGTTTCGACTGAAACTAATGGACCATAATATGGGTAATAGTGAGGAAAACCCAGACAACCCACAGCCTTCCACATCTGGTGCTGGGCCGTCTTGTTCACATTCAGTTGTACCAGAATCAAAGAGGAAACTCCTATTTTCCCAAATCCCAGACTCAGATGTGAGCATTGGTGATGATAGTGATAGTGATTATGAACTACAAGCTCTTCAAACTTGTTCCAAGAATGGAGGAGGAGGAGGAGGCAGAGGAGGAGGAGGCAGAGGAGGAGGAGGCAGAGGAGGAGGAGGAGGAGGAGGAAGAAGAAGAGGAGGAGGAGGAGGAAGAAGAGGAGGAGGAGGAAGAAGAGGAGGAGGAGGAGGAAGAAGAAGAAGAATACGTAATAACAATAATACATAATAATAATAATAATACATAATAATAATACATAATAATAATAATAATAATAATAATACATAATAATAATAATAATATGTAATAATAAATGTTCACCCATGACAGTAACAAGATAAGGGGAGATAACATCTGATAAGTGCTGACGTTTGATGAGGGTAAATGAGGGTAGAGCTGATGCCACAAGATGAGATAAACATCTCCCTCCCTTTGTTTTTGCTGGTATACTAACATTTCTGTCTGTCTATTTGCCTGTCTGTCAAGCTCCCTGTCTATCCGTCTAGCTCTCTGTCTCAGAGAGCCACAAGACTGCGTCATCACTTTTACTCACATCTTCAAGCAGAGTATAGCACTTTGTCTGGGTTTCTTGGGTTATCCTAGGTAATTTATACTATGTATACTTGTATTTATGTGTACCTGTGAGACAGAGATAGACAGACAGATAGAAAAAGAGACAGATTAAAAGGTATAGAATGAGGGAGAAAGATAATTAGATAGAATGGAGGGGAAGCAGCATCCAACCCCATTGTTTTGACAGGTGGGAGGGGGAGTGAGTAATGAGACAATATGTCATTTTGACAGCTGCCGACTCCTGGTAATTTACACTATGGAGGAGGAGGAGAAGGAGAAGGAGGAAGAGGAAGAGTAGGAGGAAGAGTAGGGGGAAGAGGAGGAGGAGGAAGAGGAGGAAGAGGAAGAGTAAGAGGAAGAGGAGGAGGAGGAGGAAGAGTAGGGGGAAGAGGAAGAAGAGGAGAAGGATGAGGAAGAGGAGGAGGAGGAAGAAGAGGAAGAAGATGATGTAATAATATTTTTCCCTTGAAACAAGAAAAAAAAATCCACCCCATGACAGTGACAAGATAAGGGGAGATAACATCTGATAAGAGATGACTTTTGATGAGCGTAAACGAGGGTGGAACTGATAATAAAAGATTAGATGAACATCGCCCTCCCTTTGTTTCTGCTGATACACTAACATTTCTGTCTGTCTATTTGTCTGTCAAGCTCCCTGTCTATCTGTCTATCCGTCTAGCTCTCTGTCTCAGAGAGCCACAAGACTGTGTCATCACTTTTACTCACATCTTCAAGCAGAGTATAGCACTTTGTCTGGATTTCTTGGGTTATCCTAGGTAATTTATACTATGTATACTTGTATTTATGTGTACCTGTGAGACAGAGATAGACAGACAGATAGAAAGAGAGAGACAGATTGAAAGAGATAGAATGAGGGAGAAAGATAAAACACCATTGTGTATGACACCATGTTTCAGAGTTCCACAAGCTGCAGAACTAATAGGAATATGTTCAGTGACTGTATATTGGTATATATATTATAGAACAATAATAATAAACAATGTTTTGTATTGTTTGTTTTTGTAAACAAGTTTTGTAAACAATATATTGATAATTATGTTTGTGTGCTTATTGTGTTGTATACAACGAGTGTATATATGTACATTGCACCTTACTTTGGTCTCATAGGCCACATAAGTTATGTGAAAAAATAAAATAGTGAAAAAAACAACAAACCTTCAAATACAAGTAAACTAAAGTTTACCGGTGAGTGGCAGTCGCCACTGTTTCTGCAAACTTTACGCCTCCATATCTCCGTAAGTATTGATGGTAAAATTTTTTTGTTTATCCTATAATGTTTAGAAAAAAAACCTCTATTTTTTCATAAGAAAAAAATTTTTTTTTTTTTTTAAATTTGGCCGACCCTGAGAACGAGTTTCGGAGAGGGCCTGTCGACCCTCAAAGGGTTAATGTTAATGCAAATAACTGTTTACCTTAAGATAAGATTTTGTTCGAACTTTTAAACCCAGAGGGTTAGCTACCCAAGAAAGCCAATGTGTCAACATAGGACAGTGTGTCATGTTTCCATTGTTGTCCTCAATCTTGCCTCCCCAGAATGCAATTCACACCAGTCCACTAACACCCAGGTACCTACTTGCTTGCTAGGTGAATGGGACACCTGGTGTAAGGAAACACACATAATGTTTCCACCCTTGCCAGGTCACAAGTCTCCCTTATTACCAATATATCTTACTTTATTGTAACTGATTTTCAGACAGTTGAGTTACTTATTTGTTTTAAGTTTTAAATAATAAGATATTACAAGGAGCACAATTAAGTCACTGAGTTTTTTTTGTGTTACTCTGGTGGTTAATGTACATGTTACTATGTATGATAATTTGTATGCTTGTACCTAAATAAACTTACTAACTTAATGGGTTATTCTTGGTTAAATAATGAACCTTGTACAGTGGACCCTCAATCAACGGCATTAATCCATTCCAGAGGGCTTGCCGTTGGTCGAAATTGCCATTGGTTGAATTAATTTTCCCGGTAAGATATAATGGAAATAGAATTAATCCGTTCCTTGCACCCGAAAATATGAAAAAAAAAATTAAAGAATAAATATAAATATACATACAGAAAACATTGACAAATAAATATAAAGCACTAATAAAATGGATAAATGAACATTTAACACCGAGGAGGGTCGAACGACGAGTCTTGAGAAGGAAACTGGACTGGAGATTCGTAAGGATTATCAACTGGATGAAGATTGGAAAACTGTGTTGTGTTCACAAATCTGTGTTAGTTTACACACAGATTAGCGTTGTTCCTGGTGATCCTTGGACTGTGTTCAGTGCTTCAGAGCAGTGAGCCACGAGAGGGTGGCTATGGGCCCCGACTGGGGCTCTGAGCCTCACAGCTCTGCACCCAGTGTGGGCGACTGTGAGGTTACAGTCAACAGATCCGCTGCTGGCTCTGTCCCCACACATACAGTCACCATGGCAGACCCAGGAGAGCGGCCTAAATGTTCAATGGAATGCGGGGACGAGTTGGAGGATGATGTGGGGCAGGTGGGAGCCCCCACCAAGAACACCAAGGATGCAGTGGAGACTACCGTATCTACCAATCTGCCACTAGGTCCGTCGGCAGCCCCTAGCCAAGGAGACTTGCACCCCCAGATGGCCATAGGGGTTGTGGAAGGCAGCCAGGAGGCTGTTGCTCCTCAACTGGCAAGGATGGAGCCATCCCAGGTCCCTTCCCCAGTTGTGCCGGCCTCCACAGTGGACGGGGACTGGCTGACTCCACGTGGAAGGAGGAATTCCCGCTCAGCTCGGGCACAAGCAACCAGGGCCTTCAACAAATTCAAGGATCCCAATTACGGGTTTGTAAGGTACCTGGAAGGTCTACCCCACCTCAAGTTCAGCTGTGAGTTCACTCTCAGGAACGAGGTTCTGGTTATTCCTCGGGACAAAGACTCTTACGAGGAGTTGAAGGGGCTGGTTATGACGCATCCCAGCATGGTGGAACTGGTTGCTTCAGAGAGGGTGTACAAGGGGGTGCTCTTACATGTCCCTATGCCCCTCCCATTGGACCCCATTTTGGAAGTGCCCAATATTGTCAAGGCGGAGCGAAACACTGCAACGGTGAACAAGGTGCCCACCCACCAGGTGCTGATCCACCACAAAGGTCCACTTCCCACGCACCTGGACCTTGGGGTCTGGGGAAGATTCAAGACCCGACCATACCTGTCAGGCCCCTTACAATGCTTCAACTGTCAGGGGTTCAATCATATTGCAGCCACCTGCCAGTGAGAGAAGAAGTGTGGTGTGTGCAGCAAGGCACACAACTCGAAGGACTGCATTGCAATCCTCAAACAGCCAACTGGCGAAGCCCTTTGACCAGACCCCAAATGTGCCAACTGCTCAAAGAGGCACCATGCCTGGAACCAGAGCTGTCCTGTGATGGTGCAGCACTGGCAGCAGGTTTGTCATCAGAACAACCCGACAGCCCCGACACCACCCAGCCTTGGAACCACCCAGCAACAGTCGGTATGGGCTCCAACCACGGTTCCCTGGATACTGCAGGAGGGCAATACCAGCGAGTTCCCAGCACTGGGCTCCCAGCGGTGGCATCAGGGGGCAGGCACTGGTTTGCAGCAGCGCGGTCAACTGCGGGGTCAGATGGCAAGGTGGCCAAGAAGACAGAATCATTGGGAAAAACAGCCACAGGCCAGGCACACTGCCCAGCAGGTCCCAGCTGGCCACCAACATTCCTTGCCATACAGCCAGCAGGCCTCTTCCCAAGGGCAGGCCCCTACTGTGAGCGGCCAGAGTCAGGCAGAGGTTCCCCGCCGGAGGACCCAGAAGCCCATGGCCACTCAGGCCGGGCCCAGGGTGCACCCAGCTTATGCTGCTGCAGTGTCGACAGCCACCCAGACATACCCAGTGACCCAGCCCCGACTCGACGGGTCGTCCAGCTCAGTGCCTGCAGAGATAATGGTCGAATCATTTCTGGATGGACTGAAGAAAACCATTGGGGTCATCTCAGCACTCCTCTGTCACCTGCTGCCATCGGCAGAGGACAGGGGTGCCTGAAGGCAGCTCCTGTCATGGATGCTGGGCTTGGTCCTACTGGACAGGAAAGACTCAATGGAACTTCAAGCCATCTTCCAGGAGTCCTTCCAGTCCATGATGGAGGAGGCCCCGGAGTCACCAACAGTGGTCGACGAGTCCCAGGCAGAAATGGAATCAGTGGGCCACCTCTGCAGCCCTTGAAGATCCTCCAGTGGAACATTTGCGGGCTGCAGCGGAAAATTCACTTAGTGACTGAAGCTGCAGTTCAGGATGCAGCTGATGTCTTCCTGTTCCAGGAGACACCAATTCATCACATCAAATGCAGCCATGTATTCTGGGATTCTCGGCCTACCTTCAGCGCCTGGAAGGGACTGGCAGGGGCACGGCGATCTACGTCAGGACCACTATCCCTCATTCAATCTCCACTGACCCCATCAACTGTGGGGAGGGCATGGAGGTTCAGGCTGTCATCTTACACCTGCCGGATGGACATCTCATGGTTTGCAACATTTACAGAAGCTCTAGGTACGCCCTTGACATTTCAGAAGTGGCAACACTCGCCCCCCGGGAGGGTCTTGTTGTGGCTGGGGATGTCAATGCTCACCACCCAATACTTTTTTCTGTCTCTCCTACCAATGTAGCTGGGAGGCACCTTGCAGCTGTGCTGGAAGAGGTCCCTGAGATCGCCCTCCTCAACAATGGTGAGCCAACCCATCACTCAGTGGCTGCTTGGATGTCACACTCATCTCTAGGCGGTTACTCTCGAGTGCAAGATAGGTCCACCCCCGTCTCACCAGTGATCACTTTGCAGTGGTCACCACGCTGATGCTCCAGCGGTGCCCGCTCCCCACACCTACCCCCAGATGGAATCTAAAAAAGGCCGACTGGCAGTGCTTCGAGGAGGTCATCGAGCGCTGGTGGGCAGAGTCTCCTCTTCTGGAAGACCCAGATGAGGTGGCTCAAAGCTTGCAGGTGGCCTTCACATGTGCAGCGGTGGCAGCCATACCTAAGATTGCAGGTGGAGGGTCATATAAACGTGACTGGTGGTTTTACAATGAGGCCATCAGGGAGCAGAACCACCACATCAACGTGGTATGCAAGATACACAGGCATAATCCAAAAGTTCAATTATAATTATTTTTTTTCCACAAGGGACACAGGCCAAATGATTCCACTCTGGCAGTAAAACTCTGCTAGGTCGTGCACACTAATTCTCCCATTTTTGACTCAGTACATAATGATTTTTCTCTCGCCCAAAAAGAATTGGTTCCTTCCCAGGCCGAGGGATGTAATCGTATAGGATTGATGACACATATTAAGTTCTAGCACGTAAGAGCGAAAGAAAGCCGTGTAAAACATCGAAAAGAAAACCCGGAGCACAAACGACGCACGCTTCGACACATGAAGGCACGTATCAAGGTGGTCCCTATTTGCACATCCCATCTGTTTTTCCAGATTCCAATGTCTGCAGATACCAAGGCAAAGTATGTGCACAGGCTTGGTTTCCCGATTGCCTTGGTTTCCTGTTGACCGTATTCCTGTTGGTACATGTTCCCTGTCTTAATTCCTATCCTCCCCTAGCACCAACTATGGAGGCTCTCCAACCAGTTGTTTTTTTTGGTAATATAATCCTCAACTATTTTCTAGGTGGAGTCCTCATTGTTTGCTATTTCCTGTGGTATTCTTAGCTTGCAATATTGGTTTTATCTTATTTTTGACTACACTTGTTTTTCCCCACTACGGCTCCTTACCCTATGGTCATTTATATGTAACCCTTCCTGCTATAATTCCCCGATTACCCTGGACAAAAGTCTCCAGCTTCCACCATTCTGTCTCCCAAGGGAACAGCACACATCTCAGCTCACCATTACTGTCTCCCAGACAGCACCTCCAGCTTCAAAACCTAACTGCGCTCTCCCAGGACAAGCACTATCAGTCCGGCGCCAGCCCCACATTTATGACAACCAGGCATCAACCGATCCAGCCTTTCGTTTCTGCACATACATGGCCATACAAGCAAGGGCAGTAACCATTCAGCCCCACCTTTTTATATGTTCCCATCTGTTTGTAGAAAGCTTCCAGTTTTCTATGAAAGGAGCTTTGATGTTATCCTCTTTTAATACCCTTGTGATTTTTAGTCCCTCAGATTTATTTATCTCATTTGGGAGTACCCAAAAACACTTTTCCCATATATTATAAATACTGCTGTAGCTAGTTCTTGGATATCTGCACAAGGGCATGACAACCAATTTCCACAAAAATGACAATTTATCCCATGTGGAAGCCCCGTTTGTTTGATGAACTGCAGACTACATAGACTTCCATAATGAATATGAATGGTTGATTTACTGTAATTCTACTAGCAACCTCTTGAATACTCTATACCTCCTTTTAAATGAACTCTAGCTATTTGTAAATTTCCATTTCTAATGTACTTGTAACATTGGACAGCTACACCCCTACACCCGCCATCCGTTTACAGTCTGCTTTATTGTCATCGAATCCGGTTGAAACCAGTCAGGGTTCAGACCAATGCAAGGGTCGTACCATCGCAGGGTTTCGAACCATCCAGGGTTGCGGAACGAGTCTGATCTGATCAGTAGGTCACTTAATTAAAGCATTCTGGTCGGTGCATTTGGGCTAACACAAGGAAGGAACTACTTGAAATAATCTTCCCGAGTAATATTGATTGATTGAAACGGAAAAGTATAAATTTGTGTGTTGAAAAAGAACCAAGTGGATTGCTGGCAGGCTCCTACAATGACGAACGGTCGAGTCCTCAACCCTTGTTTATCAATCGCTGTAATCTAGCTTGTTCTAGTTTTTTTCGCTCTCCATCACAATCTATAATCGCACTAAGTTGACTGTGGAAATTTTGGAGGAAGGATGCTTTTTCTGTATTTATAATAGCTTCTCGTTGTGTCCCTCTTCCAAAGGGGCTCCTTGGCGTGGTGAAAGAGGCTCTTGGTCTGAGGAATTAGACCTGTCCGTCTTCTTCCTCAGACCGAACCTAATTACCCCCCCAATCTCCCCTCCCCTATCACCCATCCTTCCCATCCTCCCCTTTTTTCCTTTCCTCCTCCTCCTCCCCACCCTCCCTTTTCCCCTTCCACTTTTTGGCCTTTGTGGATTGCTCCCACAGGCAACGCTAGTTCCTAGGTAGGGAAAGGATACCGGGGTCTATACCATTCCCCATTGAGGTTCTTGGCAGTGGCATAGTTTGCCGTGAATCTGGATCACCTGTGGATGTCCCGACCCCTTCCGGTATCCCGGAGTACTTTAGGTGACTTTTTCGTGCGACGGTGGTATCTCTGGAAGCCCCACCTTTCGGATTCTGGTGTGGTGGCCGAAGGATGGTATGCTTTTGTGGCGGATATCCGTCCCTGCCCTCTATCTTTCGTCCACCGAGGTAGCTCGGCAGATGTGATGTTTCATCCTGGATTGTTAGTTTAACTAGCATGATGGTAATGGTATGGCACGGGTACCATGTTGCATCTGCGCTACTTAAGGTGCTGAGGTCACTCTTGGGCGCAGGAGGAGATTTCTGGCCTCTTTCATTCCTCCTAGAACTTATCCCTCCCCTGTGCCCGTCCCCCCTTTTTTATTCTTTTTTTTATTTTTTTTTCTTCTTCTTTCATTTTTTTTTCTTAAAACCT
Organism: Cherax quadricarinatus; assembly: GCF_026875155.1. Taxonomy (NCBI): domain Eukaryota; kingdom Metazoa; phylum Arthropoda; class Malacostraca; order Decapoda; family Parastacidae; genus Cherax; species Cherax quadricarinatus. Next base: position 9,577,618 of record NC_069458.1, on the reverse strand, counting down.
AAAAGAAAGAAGTAACCTACCATGGCAGCCCTAGTGCCATGAAACCTACTACCCTCCGGGCCCGCTTCTTGATACCGCAACCCCGTCCTGACCCTGCCTACTCATTGACCACTCTTCAGACACTCTCAGGCCTCCTGTATAACCTATTGCCAGTGGCAGTTTCCTCTCACCCGCTTCAGTACTGAGGCCTCAACTGATCCTTTGATTATATCGGAACCTTCGCTCACTCACTTGACTATGCTTCCGGCCTCTCCCTTCTAACGGTCGCAAATTTTCAAATTGCTGACCCTTTGCCACGACGACCAACTCTGGTCCCACGCCTAAACGCCAAGTGACCAATTAACCTGCTGATGATACTTCTCCACTTCTCGTTTCTCCTCAAAACGACGACAAAAACGTCCTTCACTCCTACCTTTCCACGCTCATTTCAGACGAACAATGGACTAAATTCATCACTTTAATTCTTTAACACCGACTATTCCTCAACTGCCTATCTTTCTGATCCACATAATGGCAAGGCACGCCTACGCCATTGGTTTTATCTTATCTTTGACTACACTTGTTTCCCTACTACGGCTCCTGTCCCCTATGAGGTCATTTATATGTAATCCTTCCTGCGTATAATTCCCACAACCTGGACACAATCCCAGCTTCACCATTACTGTCCCCAGGCAGTATCTCCATCTTCACACCATTTTCCTTTCCGTCTCCCCAGGACAGCACCTCCAGCTTCAACCATTACTGCTTCTCCCATGAACCGCACTATCAGCCCCACATTTACTGACTATTACCAGGACAACACCTTCCAGCCTTACCGTTTGTGACTACATGGGCCAGTATCAAGGGCATAACCATCCGCCCAGACTTTTATGTTCCCACCGTTTAGAAAGCTTCCAGTTTTCTAGAAGCACTTGACTGTTGTCCTCTTTAAAACCCTTGTGATTTTTAGTCCACAGATTTCCTCATTAGGGCATACCCAAAAACACTTTCTGTTTTTTAATACGCTTTTTAGCTAGTTCTGGGAAAGTAATACTGCACAAGGGGCTGGACAACCATTTCCACACAAAAATTGACAATTTATATCCATGTGGAAGCCCGTTTGTTTTGACTGACCACAGAACTACACACAGCTTCATAATGATATAATGTTTTGATATACTGCTATTTCTACTAGCACCCTCTCTTGATATTCTATTAATAACCTTAATGAAGCTTAGCTATTTGTATTTTTCTGTTTTCCAACCTTCTTTTTTGTGTATAGTGGACAGCTTACCGTCACGTCCTGAGTTTTATGTTTGTGTTATAAGGTCGCCTACAACCCCATCCAATTTACAGTCTGCTTTATTGTCCAACAAACTGTTTAAAAACCATCCCGGTTCGGACCAGTCAAGGTTTCGGACCAATCGATTTCTGCTCTGATCAGTGGGTCACTTATTTAAAACATACTGGTCGAGATTTGAGCTAACACATGAAGGATCTACTGGAAATTATCTACCCGAGTAATATGTGATTTTGACTGATACAAATATAACTTGCGAGTTGATGACCGGTGTTTTATCTGGCAGCTCCTACAATGACGAACTGTCGACCTCCTTGTTTATCAATCGCTGTATCTGGCTTTTTCTATTTTTTTTTTTTTTTTTTTCCCGTTCAAACTCCACCACAATAAATGCTATATTACCACTATAGTTGACTGGTGCAAATTTTGAGGAAGGATGCTTTTTCTTTTTCTGTAGTAATAATTGCGTCTCAGTAGTGTATATTTGCACCGCTGGTAACTACAGGATATATGAAATTCAACAGTAACGCTCGTATTTTTCCAAAAAAAGAAACTAGAAAGTCAATATCCACTCCACTAAGTAACATTATAATCTGTTTGTTGCTTACTACAACACTGTAATCTGCTATTCACGGTATCACTAGATTATATCGAGGAACACTACAAGCCAGGAAGATTATAAAAACAGCTGACCTGTGGTAAGTTTCCTGGCGACTTCTGGCACCTCTGCCTCATAGGCTTACCACTTCATTATACAAATTCACACTATTTTTCAATGACACTTTAGCCTTTAATCATCAATATACTAGGGAACCACTGTAGTCATACACTATACACTATGTATACTCAATGTTATTCAGGGAGACTTTCTTTCCTCTGACACGAAAAGTTTCAAATTATTATTTTTTTCCACACGGACACAGGACTAAGATTCCCTCTGGTCAGTAAACTCTGCTAGGTATGCAACACTAATTCTCCTTTTTGACTCAGTATATAATGTTTTCCGCCAAATTTGGTTCCCAGCGCTAGAGGGATGTATCGAATAAGGGATTTATTACACATTAAGTTCTAGAGCACGTAGAAGCACCGTGGTAGGCACTAGTATAGCACGATAAAAAGTATGGATGTTTTGTACGGTGAGTAAGTTTAGATTTCATATTGGCACACATTATTCTACCTGGTAGTTCACCTGGAGAGGAAAAGTTCCTGGGGGTTAAACGCCCCTGTGGGCCCGGTCTGTGACAGTCCTCCTGGTGGATCACCTGATCAACCAGCTGTTGCTGCTTTGGCAGCACGCAAACCACGTATACCACAGCCCGGCTATCAGATCGTGACCTTTAGGTGCTTGTCCAGTGCCCAGCTTTGAAGACTGTCCAGGGATCTGTTTGGTATCCCCCTTATGTGTGCTGGGAGGCAGTTGAACAGTCTCGGGCCCCTGACACTATTGTATGGTCTCTTAACGTGCTAGTGACACCCCTGCTTTTTCAATGGGGGATGGTGCATCGACTGCCAAGTCTTTTGCGTTTGTAGTGAGTGATTTTTCGTGTGCAAGTTCGTACTAGTCCCTCTAGTATTTTCCAGGTTAATATTATCATGTAACGCTTCTCTCTCTCCCTCCTGCATTCCAGAATACAGGTTTAGGAACCTCAAGCGCACATCCCAGTAATGAAGTGTTTTTTTATCTCCGTTATGATGCGCGCCGTGAAAGTTCGCTGTACATTTTTCTAGGTCGGTTCAATTTCACCTGCCTTGGAAAGGTGCTGTTAGTGTCAAGCAATATTCCAGCCCTAGATAGAAACAAGAGACCTAATAGTGTCATCATGGGCTTGGCCTCCTCTATTTTGAAGGTCTCATTATCCCATCCTTGTCATTTTCTAGCAATGCGATTGATATCAATGTTTACCTGGAGTTTACCTGGAGAAGTTTCGGGTCAACGCCCCGGCCGGCCCGCCCGGTCTGTGACCAGGCCTCCTGGTGATCTGCGCCTGATCAACCAGGCTGTTGCTCGCCTCAGCTGGCCTGCAACGCACAACCAACGTACGAGCCACGCCCCGGCCTGATCAGGAAACTGCCTTTTAGGTGCTTTCCAGTGCCAGCTTGAAGACTTGCCAGGGTTCTGTTGGTAAGCCCCCTTATGTTTGGCTGGGAGGAGTTGAACAGTCTCGGTCCCCTGACACTTTTCTATGGTCCTTAACGTGGCTATGACACCCTGCGTTTCATTGGGGGATTGTGCATTCGTCGCCAAGTCTTTTGCTTTCGTAGTGAGTGATTTTCGTGTGCAAGTTCGGTACTATCCCTCTAGGATTTTTCAGTGTATATAATCATGTATCTCTCCCCTCCTGCATTCCAGGGAATACAGGTTTAAGAAACCTCAAGCGCTCCCAGTAATTGGAGGTGTTTTATCTCCTTTATGCGCGCCGTGAAAGTTCTCTGTTACATTTTCTAGGTCGGGCAATTTTCAACCTGCCTGAAAGGTGCTGTTTAGAGTGCAGCTATATTCCAGCCTAGATAAACCGAGTGACCTGAAGAGTTGTCATCATTGGGCTTGGCCTCCCTATTTTGAAGGTCTCATTATTATCCATCCCTGTCATTTTTCCCTAGCAGATGCGATTGATACAATGTTAGGTCCTTGAAGGTGAGATCCTTCCGACATATCAATCCAGGTCTTTGACGTTGGTGTTTTGCTCTATATTCTGTGGCCAGAATCTTGTTTTGTACTCTGATGGAAAGTTTAATTTTCTCATGTTTACCATATCTAGAGTAAATGGAAAGTTCCTCATCGTAGAAACTTCATATTGTTTTCCTGCAGCCCACCTGCGAAAGATTTTGTTGATGTCCTCCTGGAGCCTTGCAGTGTCGGCAATGGAAGACACTGTCATGCAGATATCGGGTGTCATCTGCCAAAGGAAGACACGGTCTGTGGCTGACATCCTTGTCTATGTCGATAAGAGGATGAGAACAAGTATGGGAGCGAGTACTGTGCCTTGTGGAAACAGAGCTTTTCCACACCTAGCTGCCTCGGACTTTACTCTGTTTTTGACGACTACTCTCTTGAGTTCTGTAGTGAGAAATTATAGATCCAATCGACCGAATTTTCCTGTTATTCCTTTAAGGCGCGCTTTTGGGTGCGCTATTACGCCATGCACACTTGCGAATGCTTTTGCAAAGTCTGTATATATTACATCTGCATTCTTTTTGTCTCTAAGTGCATTTAGGACCTGCGTAGTGATCCAGTAGTTCTGAGACAGACAGGAGCGACCTGTTCTAACCTCCATTTGCCTCTGGGTTGTGGTAACTGAATGGGTTTCTAGAAATGGGGGTTTGATCTTGCTTCTTAGACCCTTTCAAAGATTTTTATGATAATGGGGATGTTAGTGCTATTGGCTTTAGTTCTTCTGCTGTTGCTTTACTGCCCCCTTTGTGAGTGTGGCTATGTCTGTAGTTTTTAGTAACTGAGGGACGACCCCCGTGTCATTGCTCCCTCTCCATAGATGGAAAAAAGGCTCGTGTTAGGGGCTTCTTGCAGTTCTTGATGAACACAGAGTTCCATGAAGTCAGTCCCTGGGGCAGAGTGCATGGGGCATGTCATTTAACGGCCTGTTCGAAAGTCATTTGGCGTCAGGAGAACATCGATAGGCTTGTGTTAAATCAAAATTTGTGGCTCTCTCTGAATAAATTCATTTTTTGATCTTCGACCGCAGTCTGGTAGCGCTTGCTAAAAACTGAGTCATATTGGGAACTTGAGTAGCTCACTCATTTCCTTGCTGTCATCTTTTGTGGTAGGAACCCATATGTTTAAGTAGGGGCCCAATACTGGACGTTGTTTCTCGATTTTGATGTTTGGCATAGGAGAAAAATACTTTGGTTGTTCTTCGATTTCATTTATGCTTTTAGTTCTTCCGCGATTCCTGACTCCTAAAGGATTCTTTTAGCTTAAGTCTCTGGATGCTGGCTATTTCTCAGCCCAAGGGTCTCCCTGCGCATTTCTGATATATTGACCTCTTTTAAGCTGCTCACTTTTCTTTTTCCGTCGCCTGTAAAGGGAGAGCCTGTCTCTTTTTCTATTTTTCTTTGGGGTCTACTCCTTCCTCCGTTTTCTTTGAGAATAAGCCTTGTGCAGTACATCGAGTGCCACCGAGTTAATCTGTTCTAAAGGCATAAGGTTGGGTCTGTTTGCTTAGTATATCCTTCCCAGCTTATATCGGTAGGACTTGGTTTACTTGGTCCCACATTATGTTTTTTGTTATTGAATGTTGAACTTTGTGAATGCTATCCCTTCGTGACTAGTCTCATTTGTCGGTCTGGGCTCCACGCATACATGTCTGAACCTCAATTATGTTTGGATCTGAGGAGATTGTTTTTTGATAAGGTGAGACATTTCTTATCAATCATCATTGTTAGTGGAAGATGAGGTACTATGTATTCACCAGTACCTATAGAGCTCTATTATTTGCTGGTTTAAATGGATTTTGTGCAGAGATTTAAAAGCTCTGTGTGAGAGTGAGTTTTCATCGAGAGCTGCCATCGTGGTGTTTATACTGCAACAATATTATTTGCTATCTTCCCTCCATTAATTAGGTGCCTTAATGAATCCCCCAGAGCAAGATGTTGGGGTGCAGAGCAGGGACAGATTTTCCAGACAGTGGTCAATTTTTAACAGCGTTTCCTGGAATTGCTGGGATGTTTGCCAGCCGGATGCCTTTGTAGACTACCACAATGACTAGGTTTTGGGTCTCGACCTTTTACTGCTAAAACTACCCTACGTCATTTGCGGCATTAAGCAGTTTTCTGTCGCAAACAAGTGACTCTGCAATGTACAAGGCCAACCCCCCCCTTTTGGCCTGTTCAATTCTTCACATCGTTAAGGTTTGTAACCCTGGATCCATATTTCGTTGTCCCCAGTGATCCTTATGTGGTCTCAGTGAAAGTGCGCGAACATTGCCTTTTTGCCTCTGCAAGCAGTCCACTGATGAAAGTTAAAACTTTTGTTGTTTATTGTGCTGGCTTTAGACCCTTATATTTTGTAAAGAAGAATGTTATCGACTGGTGGTATTGTGGGTACTGGGGGGGGATTTTTTTTTTTTCCGCAATTAGTTATCTGGACTCTGTGGTTATGCGGATTGAGACCATCGACGTGGTTCCACTCCAGGAATGACTGGATTTGGTGTAACGATTTCGCGATTTCCTGCCAGTTTTTTTTCCTTCCTGGCACGAATAAAACCTCTCCCTCTTGAGTGGCTGTTGGCTACCCAGTTTTCCCATGGCCGGATGTTTTGTATCTTTTTTGTCGCCCCTTTAGATGGTATGGCCTGGCTATTTTAAGTTATAGCACAGTCTTTCCTTACATGAAGAGGTACACTATTTCAGGGTGAAAAAGCTTACAGGAAGGGAGTTTGCTTTTTCCTGTTGTCCATAAGGGCATGACATTTTCTAGGGTGTCATAGTTGCATGTCCCATCTGTTTTACCAGATTTCCCCATCCAGCAGATACCAAGTCATAGTATGTGCACACCTTGGTTTCCCGTTCTGCCTTTGTTTCTGTGACTGTATTCCCTGTTGTGCATGTTTCCCCTGGTCTAATTCCCCTATCCTCCTTACACCAACAATGCGCATCCCCACACAGTTTTTTTGGTAATTTTATCCTCACTATTGCTAGTGGAGTCCTCTTGTTTGCTATTTCCCGCGGTATTTCTGGTTGCAATATTGGATTTGAAACTATCTTTGACTACACGTTGTTTTCTCCTCCTACTATGGCTCCTTCCTCTAAGTCATTTAAATGTATGTCCGTCCTGCGTATAATTCCCGACTACCTGGACAAATCTCCAGCTTTCACCCTTAACTGTCTCCCAGGACAGTATCTCCAAGCTTTCAACCATTCTGTCCTCCCAGGACAGCACCTCCAGCTTCAAATACCGCTTACTGTCTCCCAGTACAGCACTATCAGGCCCCACATTTACTGACTACCAGGACATCACCTTCCAGCCTTACAGTTTGTGACTACTGGCCCTAATCAAGGGCAGTTACCATTCAGCCCGGACATTTATGTTCCCATCTGTTGTAGAAAGCTTCCAGGTTTTCTATGAAAGCAGCTTTGATGTTATCCTCCTTTTAATACCCTTGTGATTTTAGTCCACCAATTTTCCTTCATTTGGCGGGCATAACCCAAAATCATCTTTCTCTGTTTTAATACTGCTTGACTAGTTCCTGGGATATCTGCACTAGGAGCGTGACACCAATTTCCACAAAAATTACAATTTATTATCCAATGGAAGCCCATTTGTTTGACTGACCACAGCGAGCACACACACCTGCTTTCATAATGAATGGAATGGTTGATTTATTGCAAGTCTACTAGCAACCTCTTGAATATTTTATTAATTAACCTTAAATGAAGCTCTAGCTATTTGTATTTCTGTTTCTAAACTCTTTTTGGTATATTGACAGCTTAACGTCATGCCTGATTTTTATATAATGTTTGTGTTTATATAAGGGCGCCGACAAACCCATCCTTTGTACAGTACTGCTTTATTGTCCAACAATAACTGTTTTGCAAACCAGATCCCGGGTTCGGACCAGTCAAGGGTTTCGGACCACCGATCTGCTCTGTCAGTGGGTCACCTTATTTAAAAAAAACATACTGTCGGTGGATTTGAGCTAACACATGAAGGATCTAACTGGAAAATTATCTACCGCGAGTAGGAATATGTGATTTGACGATACAAAAGTATAACTTTGCGTGTTGAAGAGCCGTGATTATCTGGCAGCTCCTACAATAAGCCTTACAGTCACCTCTTTGTATTATCAATCGCTTGTATCTGGCTTTTCTATTTTTGTTTTTTCCGTCCTCCACCACATAAATCTATATTTTCAAACTATATGACTGGTGCAAATTTTGGAGGAAGGAGCTTTTTTCTGTAGTAATAATTGCTCTCGGTTGTGTATATGCGACCGCTAGTAACTACAGGTAATATGAAATTCACAGTAACGTCTCGTTATTTCAAAAAAAGCACACATGAAAGTCACTCCACTCCACTAAGACCATTATAATACTGGTTAGTTTGCACTTACAACACTGTAATTCTGCTATTCCCTGGTATCACTAGATTATATTCGAGTCCACTTGGCAGGCCAGGAAGAATATTAACACCAGCTGACCTGTGGTAAGTATACTGGCGACTTCTGGCCAGCGAACCTGCTCTATAGGCTTAACACTTCATTTACCAAATCCATCACACTGTTTTTCAAATTGACACTTTAGTCCCCTTTATCATCAATATACAAGGGGAGCCACTGTAGAATCCACTATACACTATGAATACACAATGCTTTCAGGAGACTTTTCTTCCCTCTGACACAACGTTCAATTTTTATTGTATTATTCACGACGGGAAAACAGAGGCCTATATCCCCCCTGGCAGTAAACTCTGCTAGTAATGCACACTAATTCCTCCTTTTTGTGACTCAGTATATAATGTTATTCCCGCCCCAGAATGTTCCAGGCGCTAAGATGGGAGTATCAATAGGATTGATGACACAAATTAAGGTCTAGCACAGTAAGAGCGACCCGTGAAAACACCAGAAAGCCGGGAGCACAACGAGGCACGCTGACGGTTGGTTACAAGCGTGTTATGGTCTTTGAAGGTGAGATCCTCCGACATGATCACTCCCCGGTCTTTGACGTTGGTGTTTCGCTCATTTTGGTGGCCAGAATTTGGTTTTGTACTCTGATGAAGATTTAATTTCCTCATGTTTACCATATCTGAGTAATTGAAATTTCTCATCGTTGAACTTTCAATTGTTTTCCGGCAGCCTCTGAAAGATTTGGTTGATGGTCTGCCTGGAGCCCTTGGCAGTGTCTCAATGGAAGACACTGTCATGCAGATTCGGGTGTCATCTGCAAAGGCAGACACGGTGCTATGGCTGACATCCTTGTCTATGTCGGATATGAGGATGAGGAAACCAGATGGGAGGAGTACTGGCCGTTGTGGAACAGAGCTTTTCAAAAACCGTAGCTGCCTCGGAGACTTTACTCTCTGTTGACGACTCCTCTCTCTGTGTTCTGTTTAGTGAGGAAATAAGATTCATCGAACGACTTTTCCCTGTGATTCCTTTAGCGTGCAATTGGTGTGCTATTACGCCATGGTCAACACTTGTCGAAGGCTTTTGCAAAGTCTGTATAATTTTTATTACATCTCAATTCTTTTTGTCATCTAGTGCATTTAGGACCTTGTCGTAGGATCCAATAGTTGAGACAGACAGAGCGACCTGTTTCAAAACCATGTTGCCCTGGTTGTGTAACTGATGGTTTTCTAGATGGGTGGTGATCTTGCTACGTAGGACCCTTTCAAGAATTTTATGATTGGATGTTAGTGCTATGGTCTGCTATTTTCTTTGCTGTTGCTTTACCTGCCCCCTTTGTGGAGTGGGCTATGTCTGTTGTTTTTAGTAACTGTGGGACGAACCCCCGTGTCCATGCTCCCTCTCACACATGATGAAAAGGCCGTGATAGGGGGCTTTCTTTGCAGTTCTTGCTGAACACAAATCCATGAGTCTGGCCCTTGGGGCACAGTGCATGGGCATGTCTATATCGCCTATTCGAAGTCATTTGGCTCAGGATAACATTGGATAGGCTGTGTAATACAAATTTTTGTGGCTCTCTCATAAAAAATTCATTTTGATCTTCGGACTCTCAGTCGGTTATCCGCTTGCTAAAAAACAGAGTTCATATTTGTGGAGGGACTTGAGTAGCTCAACTCATATTCCTTGCTGTCGATCTGTGTAGGACCCATCATGTTTTAGTAAGGGGCCCAATACTGGACATTGTTCTTCGCGATTTTGATTTGGCATAGGAAAGAAATACTTTGGGTTTCTTTCGATTTCATTTATGCTTTTAGTTCTTCCCTACCCGCGAGTCCTGACTCCTAAAGGATTCTTTTAGCTTAAGTTCGATGCTTGCTATTTCTCTGACCAGTGTCCTGCCCCTACGCATTTCAGATATATTGACCTCTTTGTAAGCCCGTCGTTATTCTTTTCCGTCGCCTGTAAAGGGAGCGCCTGTCCTTTCTATTTTTCATCTACTACCTTCCTCCTTTTTCTTAGAGGAATAAGTCATGTGCATACATCGAGTGCCACCAGAGTAATCTTTTCTAGGCATAAGTTTGGGTCTGTGTTGCTGTGTAAACTTCCAGCTTTTATATCGTTTAGACTTGGTTTGACTTGTCCCACTTTAGTTTTGTTATTGAATTTGAATGTGTGAATGCTCCGCCTCGTGACTAGTCTCATTATGTCGGTCAGGGCTCCAAGCATACATGTGTGAACCTCAATTATGTTGTGAGCTGAGTATATTGTTTTTCGATAATGGGTGATATTTCTTAATCAGATCATCAATGTATAGTAAAGATAAGGTCTAAGTAGTATTCTCCATCTAGTAAGGCTCTAATTATTTTGCTGTTTAATTTGAATTTTGTGCAGAGATTTAAAGCTACATGTGAGTGTGAGTTTTCATCAGACTGCCTCCTGGCGTGTTGTTACTGCAACATATTATTTTGCTATATTACTCCATTTTTAGGTGCCTTAAGTGAAATCCCCCAGGAGCAAGCGTTGGGTTGCAGGAGCTGGAAGATTTACCAGACAGTGGTCAATTTTTAACGAAGCTGTTCCTGGAATTGCTGGGATGTTGGCATCCGAGGCTGTAGACTACCACAATGACTGAGGTTTTGGTTCTCGACCTTTACTGCTAAAACTTCCACTACATCATTGGAGGCATTAAGCAGTTCTGTTGCAACAATTGACTCTGCAATGTACAGGACCCGCTCCCCCCCCTTTTTATGCCCCTGTTCAGCTCCTGTCACATTCTGTAAAGGTTGTAACCTGGATCCATATTTCTTGTCCAAGTGACCTTTATGGTGGGTCTCATTGAAAGCCGCGAACATTGCCTTTTTTGCCTCTGCAAGCAGTCCACGGATGAAAGGTAATTTGTTGTTTTGTGCTGCTTTAGACCCTGTATAATTGCAAAGAAGAATGTTATCGGACCTGGTGGTATTGTTGGTGCTGGGCGGGGGGGATTTTTTTTCTGGCATTAGTACTGTATCGGTTGGTTTTGGAGTGGAGGGAGGCCATCACTCAGTGGTTCCCACTCCAGGAATGACTGGATTGGGTGTTCGATTTCTGGCCATTTCCTGCCAGTTTGTCTTTTTTTTCCGCCTGGCATCTAAAAAACCTCTCCCCCTTTTCTTGAGTGGCTGTGGCTAATACCAGGAGTTTCCCATGGCCTGGATGTTTGGTATCTTTTGTCCCCTTTAGTATGGTATGCCTGGCGAATTTAACCTTATAGCACAGTCTTTATTTTCCTGTACTGAAGAGGTAACACAGTTCCGGGTAAAAAGCTTACAGGAAGGGAGTTTGCATTTTCCTGTTGTCCATCTGGGCATGGCATTTTCTAGGTGTCCAAGTTGCATGTCCCATTTGTTTTTCCAGATTTCCCATGCAGCAGATACCAATGCATAGTATGGCACAGGCTTGGTTTCCGTTTGCCTGGGTTCTGTGAACTGTAAATCCCTGTTGGTGTATGTTTCACACCGTCTACTTCTATCCTCCCCTAGCACCAACAATGGAGCTCCCACCAGTTGTTTTGGTAAAGAAATCCTCACTATTGCTAGTGGAGTCCTCTTGTTTGCTATTTTCCTGGCCGGTATTTCTCTAGTTTGCAATATTGGTTTTATTATTCTTACTTGGCTACACTTGTTTTCCCTACTTATGGCTCCTGTTTCCCCTATGAGGTCATTTTATATAGTATTCCTGAGCCTGCGTATAATTTCCCCACTACCTGGACAAAATCTCCAGCTTCACCATTACTGTCCTCCCAGACAGATATCTCCAGCTTCACACATTACTTGTCTTCTCCCTAGGACAGCACCTCCAGCTTCACCATACTGGTCCCTCGCCAGTGACAGCACCTCCAGCTTCACCATTACGGTCTCTCCAGGACAGCGCCTCCACTTCACACAGTCACCATTACTGTCTCCCAGTACAGCACCTCCAAGCTTCCACCATTACTGTCTCCAGGACACACTATCAGCCCCACATTTACTGACTACCAGGACTTCATCTCCAGCCTTACAGGGTTCTGACTACATGGCCAGTATCCACAAGGGTCAGTACCATTCAGCCCAGACCTTTTTATGTTCTCCAATCTGTTGTAGAAGCTTCCAGGTTGTCTATGAAAGCAGCTTATGATGTATTTGTCCCCTTTTAATACCCTTTGATTTTAGTCCACAGATTATCTCATTTGGGCATACCCCAAAACATTTCCCTGTTTTTTAAATACTGCTTGTAAGCTAGTTCTTGGATATCGCCACAAGGGGTGTGACACCCATTTCCACAAGATGACAATTTATCCATGTGAAGGCCATTTGTTTTGACTGAGCCACAGACTACACAAAAACCGTTTCATTAATGATGCTTGAATGGTTGATTTTTCCTACAATCTACTAGCAAACATCTTGAATATCCTATTATAAACCCATTTTTCCTTAATATGCTCTAGCGCTATTTGTATTTCTGTTTCTAACTGTTTTTTGTATATTGGACCAGCTTACCCATGCACGTTTCCTGATATATATTTAATGTTTTGATGTTTATAAGGCGCCCTAACAACCCCATCCGGTACTGTCTGCTTCTATGTCCAACGAAACCATTTGAAAAACCAGTCCAAGGGTTCGGTCCAGTCAAGGGTTTGGACCAGTCAAGGGTTCTACCATCAAGGGTTTGGACCAGTCAAGGGTTCGGACCAGTTCGATCTGATCTGATCAGTGGGTCGCTTAATTAAAACATATCTGGTCGGTGGATTTGGCTAACAATTAAGGATCTACAGGAAATTTACTACCCGAGTAATATTTATTTTATTGATACAAAAGTATAACTTGCGTGTTGAAGAGCCGGTGATTTCTGGCAGCTCCTACAATGACGAACGTCCGACCTCAACCCTTGTTAAACAATACGTGTATCGTCTAGCTTTTCTATTTTTTTTTTTTTTTCCGCCTCGCCACAATAAAGCTATATTATCACTATAGTTTGACTGGTGGAAATTTTTGAGGTAGACGCTTTTTCTGTAGTTACTAATTGCTTCTCATTGTGTAGTATTGCGACTGTCTGGTAACGTACAGTTATAACGAAATTCACAGTAGAATAATACGTCAGTATTTCACAAGAAAAAGAAACTATGAAATCACTCCACTCCACTAAGTTACAATATAATACAGAGTCTAGTTGCTACTACAACACGTATTCTGCTATTCACATATGGTAATCACTAGATTCTATGCGAGTACAGTAGCAAGCCAGGGAAATATTAAAAAAAACAGACAGCTGACCTCTGTGGAAAGTTTCTGGCGACCGTTCTGGCACCTGCATCTATAAGTCTTATCACTTCATTTACAAATTCATCACCTGTTTTTCAAATGACACTTTAAGCCTTTATCATCAATATACTAGGGACCACTGTAGTATCACAATACACTATGTATACTCCAATGTTATCAGGGAGACTTTCTCTTCTCCTCTGACACAAAAGTTCAATTATAATTATTTTTTTTCCACAAGGGACACAGGCCAAATGATTCCACTCTGGCAGTAAAACTCTGCTAGGTCGTGCACACTAATTCTCCCATTTTTGACTCAGTACATAATGATTTTTCTCTCGCCCAAAAAGAATTGGTTCCTTCCCAGGCCGAGGGATGTAATCGTATAGGATTGATGACACATATTAAGTTCTAGCACGTAAGAGCGAAAGAAAGCCGTGTAAAACATCGAAAAGAAAACCCGGAGCACAAACGACGCACGCTTCGACACATGAAGGCACGTATCAAGGTGGTCCCTATTTGCACATCCCATCTGTTTTTCCAGATTCCAATGTCTGCAGATACCAAGGCAAAGTATGTGCACAGGCTTGGTTTCCCGATTGCCTTGGTTTCCTGTTGACCGTATTCCTGTTGGTACATGTTCCCTGTCTTAATTCCTATCCTCCCCTAGCACCAACTATGGAGGCTCTCCAACCAGTTGTTTTTTTTGGTAATATAATCCTCAACTATTTTCTAGGTGGAGTCCTCATTGTTTGCTATTTCCTGTGGTATTCTTAGCTTGCAATATTGGTTTTATCTTATTTTTGACTACACTTGTTTTTCCCCACTACGGCTCCTTACCCTATGGTCATTTATATGTAACCCTTCCTGCTATAATTCCCCGATTACCCTGGACAAAAGTCTCCAGCTTCCACCATTCTGTCTCCCAAGGGAACAGCACACATCTCAGCTCACCATTACTGTCTCCCAGACAGCACCTCCAGCTTCAAAACCTAACTGCGCTCTCCCAGGACAAGCACTATCAGTCCGGCGCCAGCCCCACATTTATGACAACCAGGCATCAACCGATCCAGCCTTTCGTTTCTGCACATACATGGCCATACAAGCAAGGGCAGTAACCATTCAGCCCCACCTTTTTATATGTTCCCATCTGTTTGTAGAAAGCTTCCAGTTTTCTATGAAAGGAGCTTTGATGTTATCCTCTTTTAATACCCTTGTGATTTTTAGTCCCTCAGATTTATTTATCTCATTTGGGAGTACCCAAAAACACTTTTCCCATATATTATAAATACTGCTGTAGCTAGTTCTTGGATATCTGCACAAGGGCATGACAACCAATTTCCACAAAAATGACAATTTATCCCATGTGGAAGCCCCGTTTGTTTGATGAACTGCAGACTACATAGACTTCCATAATGAATATGAATGGTTGATTTACTGTAATTCTACTAGCAACCTCTTGAATACTCTATACCTCCTTTTAAATGAACTCTAGCTATTTGTAAATTTCCATTTCTAATGTACTTGTAACATTGGACAGCTACACCCCTACACCCGCCATCCGTTTACAGTCTGCTTTATTGTCATCGAATCCGGTTGAAACCAGTCAGGGTTCAGACCAATGCAAGGGTCGTACCATCGCAGGGTTTCGAACCATCCAGGGTTGCGGAACGAGTCTGATCTGATCAGTAGGTCACTTAATTAAAGCATTCTGGTCGGTGCATTTGGGCTAACACAAGGAAGGAACTACTTGAAATAATCTTCCCGAGTAATATTGATTGATTGAAACGGAAAAGTATAAATTTGTGTGTTGAAAAAGAACCAAGTGGATTGCTGGCAGGCTCCTACAATGACGAACGGTCGAGTCCTCAACCCTTGTTTATCAATCGCTGTAATCTAGCTTGTTCTAGTTTTTTTCGCTCTCCATCACAATCTATAATCGCACTAAGTTGACTGTGGAAATTTTGGAGGAAGGATGCTTTTTCTGTATTTATAATAGCTTCTCGTTGTGTCCCTCTTCCAAAGGGGCTCCTTGGCGTGGTGAAAGAGGCTCTTGGTCTGAGGAATTAGACCTGTCCGTCTTCTTCCTCAGACCGAACCTAATTACCCCCCCAATCTCCCCTCCCCTATCACCCATCCTTCCCATCCTCCCCTTTTTTCCTTTCCTCCTCCTCCTCCCCACCCTCCCTTTTCCCCTTCCACTTTTTGGCCTTTGTGGATTGCTCCCACAGGCAACGCTAGTTCCTAGGTAGGGAAAGGATACCGGGGTCTATACCATTCCCCATTGAGGTTCTTGGCAGTGGCATAGTTTGCCGTGGAATTGGATCACCTGGGGATGCCCCCGATCCTCTCCGGTACCCCGGGTACTTTAGGTGTCTTTCGGGCGAGGGTGTATTCTGGAAGCCCCCTTTCGGATTCTGGGGGTGGGGGCCCAAAGGGAGGTATGTTTGTGGGGTATCCGGCCGCCCTTCTTTTGTCCCCCGAGGTACTGGCAGAGTGGGGTTTGCATCCTGTTTTGTTAGTTTACAGCATGATGGGTGGGGTATGGCCGGGGGTTTTTCCATGCTGCATCTGCGTATTATGGTGCGAGGTCCTCTTGGGCGCGGAGGGAGATTTCGGGCCCCTTTCTTTCCCTCCTAGGAACAACCCTCCCTGCCCCCCCTTTTTTATTCTTTTTTTTTTTTTTTATTTTCTTTTTTCTTTCTTTTTTTTTTTAAAAACAAAAAGAAAAAAAGTAACCAAACCTGGCACCCCTAGTCATGAAACCTACTCCCCCCCGGGCCCTTTTTGAAAACCGCCCCCCCGTTCTGCCCCTGCCTCGTTTTTGGGACCACTCTTCAGACACTCCTATGCCCTGTCCTTTCCCAGGTGTTTCCTCACCCGCTTCGGGTACTGGGGGCCTCAACTGACCCCTTTGATTATGGGGCCCTTCGTCTCCTCTGATATGCTTGGGGCCTCTCCCTCACGGTGCGGCAATTTTAAAATTGTGACCCTTCCCGTGGGGGACCACCTGGCCCCAGCCAAAACCCCAATGAAAATTTACCGCTGATATACTTCTCCACCTTTCTTTCTTCTCAGAAACGATCGACACGTCCTTCACTCCTTTCCCCCGCCAGTTTAGACTAAAACAAGGGACAAATTCTTCACTTTACGACCGATTCCTTTTCTCCACCTTTCTGCCCCCCAGTTTTGGCAAGGCATCCTACGCCATGTTTTTAAAGTATTTTTTTTTCATGTCTTAGGGGGTAGCGCATGTTTCCCATACGAATGCTACCCGGCCAGGTTTCCTCGTCTTTCCATATCATACTGTTCCGCACTCTGAAAAAACATCTTTCCCCTCAAATTTTGAAGTGGTACCGTCTTCTGCCCCATCCATGTTCCAAAATTTCCAGACATGTGGCACTGACTTTCTTGAACGCTGGAACTCCAAGTCTCCCAATCCTAAAGGTAGACATTACGTTTTCCCTCCCCGCGGGCGGAACGATACCCTACAATGTGGCTCTTTAATTTTTGACCCGAGAATTTTCCCACCTCATTTAAAGCGGCACCAAGTTCAAAGGTGACCCCTAACCACAACAGTTGAAATTGTTTGGCGATTTGGCCTCCAGAAAAATATTGCAGATCTATCGCCGAATGCCCAGTCTTGGTGCGAGACCATTAATATGTCTTGCAATCGATCTCCTCTTGCCTTAACTGTCTGAGGCCCCCCTTCGTACTCTCGCCGTTGCAAGTTATTTAAACAACGGGAAACCCGTTACCACAAAGAGACAGAAGGTCTCCCTTATCCCAGGAGTTTCCATCCCGCCCCAAAGGGGGAGCCCCCACATTTTTTTCTTTTTCCCCGTTTTTCAAAACGTCCCCCCACTCTGGTACCCCCATTTCTAAAACCCACCTCTGGGGTTTTACCTCTCCCATAGTCACTCCTGTATCTTTCCTTTTTGTCCTCGGCTAGACTCCCTATTTAATGCCTCGTCTGATCTCGTTCTTCGGTTCTCCTAAAAGCCTCATATCGACGGCCCTGGGGAACCCCTCCCCCCCAATCACCCTCTACTTTCAAAAGTAAAAAAAAAAGGTCCGTTAACCCCTCCTACCCATCTTCCACCTCCTCTTTTACCCCCCCCGTCTCTGCCCCGGGTTCTCCCCCTTTCACTGGCTCAGTTAAAAAGTGTAAGGTTCCCCTCCTCCTCGTACTGTCCCTTCCCTCCCCTTTTCCCTCCCAAGTTTTTCCTCTTTCCACCTCCCAGGTTTCCCCTCTTCTGTCCCCGCCCCGCTTCTCCCCGTTCCCTCCCCCCCTTTTGCCCCCCTACTTGGTACAGCCATACGTTTTAATCTTTACTCATCCTCCCCCTAACCATTTTCCCAAAATTTTTCTCCAAAGCGTTCCCGAATTCAGAAACACTTGAACAAACTCTGAATATATTTCAGAGACCAAACCATAAATGGACATGCCACCTTTGCCTTTCTCTTCCTCTGCTCCATCTGCGCAACCTTTTCACAGCGCACGTTCCTTCCTTTCCTCCCCATGTGGACTTTTTTAACCCTCAGTCCGTAGGAAACCCCTTTCCCCGTGGATTAATATCTTTTTCATTGCCAATCAGGCCTATTTTAAATGGAATTCCGGCCTCGGGGTAATCGGGGTGAACTTTAGTGTTTCTCTCCCCTTTGCCTCTTTGGTGTTTTCTACAGGAACCAAAATTCACTCTGCTGTTATTTCTCACATCTCAGGCTATAATTTTTGTATCTTCGACCTTTTCCTGATGGGCCTTTTAAAGAAAGTGCCCTTCTTCTATGCCTGATATTCCTTACCATCACTATTTGTTCATACTCACTGCATTACACAGCAGCCCTTCCACTTCATAGGTTTGGTATAGTCTGTTCTTATACTCTTTCTTTCCCGGGCCCTTTTTTATTCCGGTATTGCCCTTTCCTTTTTTCGTCATTACCACCACCGTTCGTTACGGTGATTTTAATGCCCACCATTTCCTCTGGGGGGGGCTCATGTGATTTCCCCTGGAATTCAGTTAGAGGCTTCTTCCACCCACCCCCCCCCCATGTTTTAAAAAGGTACTCCACCCATTTTGATCCTTGGACCATACTCTCCTGCATCGGTCTCTCAGTCTTCTTTCCCCGCCGCATTTGACTTCACTTTGGGTTTTTCTCCCGATTACATGACAGTGATCATTTCCCCAAACATTTTACTTCCCCCCTTTATATTCGTACCTCTTCGCCCCCACGTGGCAATTAACGGGGAAAATTTGGGAAACCTTTTTCCACCAAACTGTTTTTAAAGAGTTCCTTTTTCGTCCCCCATCGATGACTTTTAAAAACCTTTTCATCCTCCGTTTTTTTACGAGCTTCCATTCTTACCCCAAACTTCGGGGAGGCATTTCAAAATCTGCCTTTGGGGGTCTCCTGCTTTTGCTCGTGCAGACGTTTGAACGCCTGCATGGGGGAGGAACCGGTACAATAAACCACAGAGAGACTCCCTTTATTTTAACGAAGTGTGCATCGCTCGCCGTGTCATCTTTTTATGCTAAACGCACTTTTCGGCGAGATTATGTCTCCCCCTCACCTCTGCTTCCCCTTTTGAGTGCGTGGGAAAAAAACGAAAAAATGGTGGTAAATATTCTCCGACCCCGGGTCCCGTTCGCGGGTTGCCGGTGTTGATAAGCAAACCCCCTAGATGTTGCCAAAGAAATTGGAATTTATCTGGGGTATTTTCAGGGGGCTCCATCTTGCCCCCCTTTCTTTCCTCAAAGTCGCCAGAGGTTAGCACCCTTGGACTTTTCTTCTCTCAGAGAAGAACAGTATAATGTGCCTTTTACACTTCAAGAACTGGAGGCAACACTCTCAGCTTGTCGATCATCGGCAGCTGGGCCTGACGACATTCATATTCGTATGCTACAACATTTACATCAGTCAGCCCTTGCAGTCCTATTACGCCTTTACAATCTTATTTGGTCACAAGGAGTTCTTCCACAGCTGTGGAAATCCACCATTGTTCTCCCTTTCCGCAAACCAGGCACTACGGGACATGAAACCTCCCACTATCGTCCCATTGCTCTTACCAGTGCAGTTTGCAAAGTAATGGAATGCCTAGTAAATAGACGTTTAGTGTGGTATTTAGAGACATACAACAGTCTCTCCACTCGTCAATATGGCTTTCGTAAGGGATGTTCTACCATAGACCCCTTACTATGCTTGGATACGTATGTTCGTAATGCCTTTGCGAATAACCACTCAGTTATTGCCATATTTTTTGACCTTGAGAAGGCATAAGACACAACTTGGAGGTATAATATTTTAGCCCAAGCCCACTCCTTAGGCCTTCGAGGCAATCTACCATCCTTCCTTAAGAACTTTTTAACTGACAGGCATTTCCGTGTTCGGGTTAATAATGTGCTCTCCCCGGACTTTATCCAAGCTGAAGGTGTCCCCCAGGGATGTGTTCTGAGCACAACACTTTTTCTCCTTGCTATTAATGATTTGGCCTTTAGTCTTCCATCAAATATTTGGTCATCACTCTATGTTGATGACTTCGCTATTGCCTGTGCAAGCGCTGACTGTCACCTCATTACAGTTTCTCTCCAACATGCAGTCGACTGTGTTTCCAATTGGGCCACCACACGTGGGTTTAAATTTTCCAGCACTAAAACCCACCAAATTACTTTCACTAGACGCTCTGTCATCTCCGATCATCCTTTGTACCTCTATGGCTCCCGTATCCCTGAACGTGATACAGTCAAGTTTCTGGGCCTCCTCTTTGATCATAGGTTATCCTGGAAACCTCACATTACCTCTCTGAAGGCAACTTGTCACAGCCGGCTGAACCTTCTTAAAACCCTTGCTCATCTTTCATGGGGAGCTGATCGTCGAACCCTCCTTCGCCTACATTCCACCCTTATTTTATCGAAACTTGATTATGGTGACCAGATCTATTGAGCGGCATCTCCTGCTACTCTCTCTAGCCTTAACCCCATTCATCACCAAGGATTACGTTTATGCCTTGGTGCTTTTTTCTCTTCCCCTGTCGAGAGCCTCTATGCAGAAGCGAACGTTCCATCCTTATCCGATCGCCGTGATGCCCATTGCCTTCGCTACTATGTACGCTCTCATGATCTCCGCAATCCTTCCATTTATAGAATGGTCACGGATATTAGTGGACATTCTTTATTTGTTCGCCGCCCCTGTTTACTCCGTCCCTTCTTTCTTCGCCTTCATTCGCTCTTGTCTTCTTTTCAACTACCACCTTTCTATGTACATGTAGCATCTCACTTTTCCCTACCCCCCTTGGAAGTTCCAGCTGTTCGAGTCTGTTCTTTCTCCCTCCCTTGCTCGAAAGCCCAACTGTCTACGGTCGCTTCCCGCTCTCTTTTTCTTGACCACTTTCACTCTCATTCTCATGCCATTGCTGTGTACACAGATGGCTCTAAGTCTTCTGATGGCATAGGATTCGCAGCAATGTTTCCGGACAGCATTGTACAATGGCATTTACTATCTTCGGCTAGTATTTTTACTGCTGAATTATATGCCATCCTTACAGCACTTATCCGTATTGCATCTATGCCTGTGTCATCATTTGTGGTTGTCTCAGACTCCCTTAGTGCTTTACAGGCTATACAAAAATTTGTTACACCTCACCCCTTAGTCCTCTGTATCCAACTTTGGCTATGCCGCATCTTTACCAAGCATAAAGATATTGTTTTTTGTTGGGTCTCTGGTCATGTTGATGTACAGGGCAATGAACAGGCAGACACTGCTGCGCGGTCAGCAGTACATGACCTACCAGTTTCATGTAGAGGTATTCCATTTACGGACTATTTTGCTGCAATATCTTTCCACCTTCACACCCGTTGGCAACAACGTTGGTCTACTATGCTCGGCAACAAACTTCAATCTGTTAAACCGAGTATAGGTTACTGGCCGTCTTCTTATCACCAGTGTCGAGGTTGGGAGACTACTCTCTCCCATCTTCGCATTGGCCATACTCGTCTTACTCATGGATATCTCATGGAGAGGCGTCTTGCTCCTCTCTGTGAGAATTGCCATGCTCCATTATCAGTCAGCCACATTCTTTTGGACTGCCCACTTTATCAACGAGCACGCAGAATTTACCTCTGTCGTCGTCTTCGCTCTGCTGCTCTCTCTTTACCTTCCCTTCTCGCTGATGGACCCACCTTTCATCCGGACTCTCTCATTGACTTTTTGACAACAACTGACTTACTTCACAAATTCTGATACCTTCAGCCCTTTCTACTTCAATCTCTTGCTACCCTCTACCCCCGTACTATCCCCTGCCCCGCTGTTTTCTGTAACCTGCTGATCATCCCTCCTCCCTTCTGCCATCCAATACCCTCGCTTCCTTCCCTACCCTGCAGCGCTGTATAGCCCTTGTGGCTTAGCGCTTCTTTTTGATTATAATAATAATTCTCGTTGTGTATATTGCGACCGCTGGTAACTACAGGTTATATGAGATTCATAGTATACGTCTAGTATTTCAAGAAAAAAGAAACTAATGAAAGTCACTCCACTCCACTAAGTAGTACAATTGCTATGGATCCCATCACACATTGGATTACTCCTTCATGATAAAGTTGATATGTTAGCCAAGAAGAGTATCGAGAAGGAGAATGTAGAATATAACTTTGGTATAACTGTGTCTAGCATTAGGAATAATATTAGGAGAGAAGTAAATAATGAAAATGATTGTTATAGGAATGCAGTTAGAAGCCTGAGTAGATCTATAACCCACTATGATAACATGAACGTAGATAAGTATGTTTATGGAGCAACTTGCAATGTGAACAGACTGACTGATGTTGTAGTGGCCAGGCTTAGGCTTGGTTACAAGTACTTCTGGCAGTTTGGGAGACACACAGATGATGATCAAACTAAATGTAAATTATGTGATCAGGCATATGGTCACTCTCTTGAACACTATGTGCTTAATTGTCCACTTATTGAGGAATACAGAGACAGACAGTATAATAACCTATGTGACATGTCAAGATATCTTATTAATGAAAATAAGATACCAGATATACTAAGCAAATTTCCTAAATTTGCTTGTAACAGATAAGTGAACTATAGATATGTAGATATAAATCCATATGTATTCCTGTTAACCCTTTGGGGCCTAGTTCCTAGACCTTTTGTGTATCCATATGCTCTCGCGCTACCGTCCACAGGATGGATATGGGGTGCACAATAAACTAGCCACTTCGGTGGCAAAATCTAATCTAAAAAAATCCACTAAGTACCGCTGTATAGTCCTTGTGGCTTAGCGCTTCTTTTTGATTATAATAATAATAATCCACTAAGTACCATTATAATACTGGTTAGTTGCTTCTACAACACTGTATTCTGCTATTCACTGGTATCACTAGATTTTATGCGAGTACACTAGCAGGCCAGGAAGATTATTAAAACAGCTGACCACTGTGGTAAGTTTCTGGCGACTTCTGGCACCTGCCTCTATAGGCTTATCACTTCATTTACAAATTCACCAGTTTTCAAATGACACTTTAGCCTTTATCATGTATTTACTAGGGAGCCACTGTAGTATACACTATACACTGTGTATACACAATGTTATCAGGGAGACTTTCTTTCCTCTGACAAAGAAAAGTTCCATTATTATTATTTTGCACAAGGAACACAGGCCTATGATTCCCCTCTGGCAGTAAACTCTGCTAGGTAGTGCACACTAATTCTCCTTTTTTGACTCAGTATATAATGTTTTCCGCCCAAGATTGGTTCCAGGCGCTAGAGGGATGTATTGTATAGGATTGATGGCACAAATTAAAGTTCTAGCATGTAAGAGCGACCGTGAAAACACGAGAAAACCCGGAGCACAACGAGACACGCTGACACGCTTTTCTTTTTTTTTTTTTTTTAGAATAGAATAGAACATTTAATATCACACTTACTTTTACTGACTTAAATGGTTGGTGTATGACAGACTTGTAGGAGGCAAGAGAAAGACAAGTTTATTATGCTTCAATATGACGCTAGTATTATCTCTACAGCTTATTTATCTATAACATTTCATCGAATATGACATTATAAACAATATTAATAACACAGAAACATGATATATACTGTGAAAATTTGTCTGGACTGCCTCCTTGTGAGTTGTCTACCCTAATAAGCTCTGTTGACACCGAGCTCTGAAGCTGGTACCTCAGCCTCTCAAGTAGCTTATAGGACAGATTTCCATAAATGACTGATGTTGCAAGAAATCTCACCTGCATGCACGTATAAAGGACTAACTTACTTGTTGCTGGAGAATATATCCCAGTCTTCAACCTCCCTAAGCTTTAGCCCCTCTAGACTTCCCCTGAGAACCACTTGCAACCAGGAGCCTTCATTCCTACAATATTCAGTCGGGATTAATGACCTGCCTGCACCTCAGAAATTCCTGTTTCCAACGGGGTGTGTATCCCCTAGTATAACTATGCAGAAAGTGACACTAGCTTCTAAACTTAACCATGAGGAGATGCTGGCACGTACCGATCATGGGCCGCCCACCTGCACAATGGCCCACAGCCCAACTCACTCGCAATTTCCCCCAGAAACTGGCCAGAATACTGAGAAAGAAAGGGAGGTCTCATCTTACTGTATGGGCCTGACAGAGGAGGTGCCTCCACCAGATTTCCCAAGGTCTAGTATGTGAAGACACGTGGGGGTGCAGCCCTGCTGTTACAGCACTTCTTATTCCAATGGTGTCTGATCTTAGAAGGGGGCACCGCGGTCTCAAAACTGCGTGCCCCAGCATTCAAACCTGGGCTGCCAGTTCTCACAGGCTAATATAACCTAGTATTTGCCCACATTACCAGCCTATTACTACCTAGGTTAAGGTCTTAGGTCTACATTATTAGTATCTACAGTTTACCTGGAGTTTACCTGGAGAGAGTTCCGGGGGTCAACTCCCCCGCAGCCCGGTCTGTGACCAGGCCTCCTGGTGGATCAGAGCCTGATCAACCAGGCTGTTGCTGCTGGCTGCACGCAAACCAACGTACGAGCCACAGCCCGGCTGGTCAGGAACCGACTTTAGGTGCTTGTCCAGTGCCAGCTTGAAGACTGCCAGGGGTCTGTTGGTAACCCCCTTATGTATGCTGGGAGGCAGTTGAACAGTCTCGGGCCCCTGACACTTATTGAATGGTCTCTTAACGTGCTAGTGACACCCCTGCTTTTCATTGGGGGGATGGTGCATCGTCTGCCAAGTCTTTTGCTTTCGTAGTGAGTGATTTTCGTGTGCAAGTTCGGTACTAGTCCCTCTAGGATTTTCCAGGTGTATATAATCATGTATCTCTCCCGCCTGCATTCCAGGGAATACAGGTTTAGGAACATCAAGCGCTCCCAGTAATTGAGGTGTTTTATCTCCGTTATGCGCGCCATGAAGCTTCTCTGTACATTTTGTAGGTCAGCAATTTCACCTGCCTTGAAAGGTGCTGTTAGTGTGCAGCAATATTCCAGCCTAGATAGAACAAGTGACCTGAAGAGTGTCATCATGGGCTTGGCCTCCCTAGTTTTGAAGGTTCTCATTATCCATCCTGTCATTTTTCTAGCAGATGCGATTGATACAATGTTATGGTCCTTGAAGGTGAGATCCTCCAACATAATCACTCCCAGGTCTTTGACGTTGGTGTTTCGCTCTATTTTGTGGCCAGAATTTGTTTTGTGCTCTGATGAAGATTTAATTTCCTCGTGTTTACCATATCTGAGTAATTGAAATTTCTCATCGTTGAACTTCATATTGTTTTCTGCAGCCCACTGAAAGATTTGGTTGATGTCCGCCTGGAGCCTTGCAGTGTCTGCAATGGAAGACACTGTCATGCAGATTCGGGTGTCATCTGCAAAGGAAGACACGGAGCTGTGGCTGACATCCTTGTCTATGTCGGATATGAGGATGAGGAACAAGATGGGAGCGAGTACTGTGCCTTGTGGAACAGAGCTTTTCACCGTAGCTGCCTCGGACTTTACTCTGTTGACGACTACTCTCTGAGTTCTGTTAGTGAGGAAATTATAGATCCATCGACCGACTTTTCCTGTTATTTCTTTAGCACGCATTTTGTGCGCTATTACGCCATGGTCACACTTGTCAAAGTCTTTTGCAAAGTCTGTATATATTACATCTGCATTCTTTTTGTCTTCTAGTGAATTTAGGACCTTGTCGAGGTGATCCAATAGTTGAGACAGACAGGAGCGACCTGTTCTAAACCCATGTTGCCCTGGGTTGTGTAACTGTTGGGTTTCTAGATGGGTGGTGATCTTGCTTCTTAGGACCCTTTCAAAGATTTTTATGATATCGGATGTTAGTACTATTGGTTTGTAGTTCTTTGCTGTTGCTTTACAGTGGGGCTATGTCTGTTGTTTTTAGTAACTGTGGGATGACCCCCATGTCCATGCTCCCTCTCCAAAGGATGGAAAAGGCTCGTGAATGGGGCTTCTTGCAGTTCTTGATGAACACGGAGTTCCATGAGTCTGGCCCTGGGGCAGAGTGCATGGGCATGTCATTTATCACCTGTTCGAAGTCATTTGGCGTCAGGATAACATCGGATAGGCTTGTGTTAATCAAATTTTGCGGCTATCTCATAAAAAATTCATTTTGATTTTCGACTCTCAGACTGGTTAGCGGCTTGCTAAAAACTGAGTCAAATTGGGACTTGAGTAGCTCACTCATTTCCTTTCTGTCATCTGTGTAGGACCCATCTTGTTTAAGTAGGGGCCCAATACTGGACGTTGTTCTCGACTTTGATTTGGCATAGGAGAAGAAATACTTTGGGTTTCTTTCGATTTCATTTATGGCTTTTAGTTCTTCCCGCGATTTCTGACTCCTATAAGATTCCTTTAGCTTAAGTTCGATGCTTGCTATTTCTCTGACCAGTGTCTTCCTAAGCATTTCAGATATATTGACCTCTTTTAGCCGCTCTGTTATTCTATTCCGTCACCTGTAAAGGGAGCGCTTGTCTCTTTCTATTTTACATCTACTCCTCCTTTTTCTTAGAGGAATAAGCCTTGTGAATAGCAGAATACAGTGTTGTAGTAGCAACTAACCAGTATTATAATGGTACTTAGTGGAGTGGAGTGACTTTCATTAGTTTCTTTTTTCTTGAAATACCAGACGTATACTGTGAATTTCATATATCCTGTAGTTACCAGCGGTCGCAATATACACAACGAGAAGCAATTATTACTACAGAAAAAGTGTCCTTCCTCCTAAATTTCCACCAGTCAACTATAGTGATAATATAGCATTTATTGTGGTGGAGACGGAAAAAAAAAATAGAAAAGCTAGATACAGCGATTGATAAACAAGGGTTGAGGTCGACCGTTCGTCATTGTAGGAGTTGCCAGCAGTCACCGGTTTGTTCAACACGCAAGTTATACTGTTTGTATGAATCAAATCACATATTACTAGGGTAGATAATTTCCAGTAGATCCTTCATGTGTTAGCTCAAATCACCGACCAGTATGTTTTAAATAAGTGACCCACTGATCAGATCAGATCGACTGGTCCAAACCCTTGACTGGTCCGAACCCTTGACTGGTCCGAACCCTTGACTGGTTTCAAACGGTTTCGTTGGACAATAAATCAGACTGTAAATAGATGGGGTTGTAGGTGCCCTTATAAACACAAACATTAAATATAAATCAGGAACGTGCAGGTAAGCTGTACAAAATACAAAAACAGTTAGAAACAGAAATACAAATAGCTAGAGCTTCATTTAAGGAGGTTATTAATATTCAAGAGGTTGCTAGTAGAATTGCAGTAAATCAACCATTCAAATCATTATGAAGCTGTGTGTAGTCTGTGGTCAGTCAAACAAACGGGCTTCCACATGGGTAAATTGTCATTTTTGTGGAAATTGGTGTCACGCCCCTTGTGCAGATATCCAAGAACTAGCTACAAGCAGTGTTAAAACAGGGAAGTGTTTATGGATATGCCCAAATGAGATAAATCTGTGGACTAAAATCACAAGGGTATTAAAAGAGGACAACATCAAAGCTGCTTTCATAGAAAACCTGGAAGCTTTCTACAACAGATGGGAACATAAAAAGTCTGGGCTGAATGGTACTGCCCTTGATACTGGCCATGTAGTCAGAGACTGTAAGGCTGGAGGTGATGTCCTGGTAGTCAGTAAATGTGGGGCTGATAGTGCTGTCCTGGGAGACAGTAATGGTGAAGCTGGAGGTGCTGTCCTGGGAGACAATAATGGTGAAGCTGGAGGTGCTGTCCTGGGAGACAGTAATTGTGAAGCTGGAGATGCTGTCCTGGGAGACAGTAATGGTGAAGCTGGAGATTTTGTTCAGGTAGTCGGGAATTATACGCAGGAAGGAATACATATAAATGACCTCATAGGACACAGGAGCCATAGTAGGGAAACAAGTGTTTACCTGGAGTTTACCTGGAGAGAGTTCCGGGGGTCAATGCCCCCGCGGCCCGGTCTGTGACCAGGCCTCATGGTGGATCAGAGCCTGATCAACCAGGCTGTTGCTGCTGGCTGCACGCAAACCAACGTACGAGCCACAGCCTGGCTGATCAGGAACTGACTTTAGGTGCTTGTCCAGTGCCAGCTTGAAGACTGCCAGGGGTCTGTTTGTAGTCCCCCTTATGTGTGCTGGGATGGAGTTGAACAGTCTCGGGCCCCTGACACTTATTGTATGGTCTCTTAACGTGCTAGTGACACCCCTGCTTTTCATTGGGGGGTTTGGTGAAATGTCTGCCAAGTCCTTTTGCTTTCGTATGAGTGATTTTCGTGTGCAAGTTCGGTACTAGTCCCTCTAGGATTTTCAGGTGTATATAATCATGTATCTCTCCCTCCTGCGTTCCAGGGAATACAGGTTTAGGAACCTCAAGCGCTCCCAGTAATTGAGGTGTTTTGTCTCTGTTATGCGCGCCGTGAAAGTTCTCTGTACTTTTTTCTAGGTGGGCCCATTTCACCTGCCTTGAAAGGAGCTGTTAGTGTGCAGCAATATTCCAGCCTGATAGAACAAGTGCCCTTGAAGAGTTTTCATCATGGGCTTGGCCTCCCTTGTTTGAAGGGTTTTCTCATTATCCTTTCCTGTCATTTTTCTAGCAGATGCGATTGATATAATGTTATGGTCCTTGAAGGTGAGATCCTCCGACATAATCACTCCAGGTCTTTGACCTTGGTGTTTCGCTCTATTTTGTGGCCAGAATTTGTTTTGTACTCTGATGAAGATTTTAATTTCCTCATATTTACCATATCTGAGAAATTTGAAATATCTCATCGTTGAACTTCATATTGTTTTCTGCAGCCCACTAAAAGATTTGGTTGAGTCTCCCTGGAGCCTTGCAGTGTCTGCAATGGAAGACACTGTCATGCAGATTCAGGTGTCATCTGCAAAGGAAGACACGGTGCTGTGGCTGATATCCTTGTCTATGTCGGATATGAGGATGAGGAACAAGATGGGAGCGAGTACTGTGCCTTGTGGAACAGAGCTTTTCACCGTAGCTGCCTCGGACTTTACTCTGTTGACGACTACTCTCTGTGTTCTGTTAGTGAGGAAATTATAGATCCATCGACCGACTTTTCCTGTTATTCCTTTAGCACGCATTTTGTGCGCTATTACGCCATGGTCACACTTGTCGTAGGCTTTTGCAGAATCTGTATATATTACATCTGCATTCTTTTTGTCTTCTAGTGCATTTAGGACCTTGTCATAGTGATCCAATAGTTGAGACAGACAGGAGCGACCTGGTGTAGTCAAAGATAAGATAAAACCAATATTGCAAACTAGAAATACCGCAGGAAATAGTAAACAAGAGGACTCCACTAGCAATAGTGAGGATATATTACCAAAAACAACTGGTGGGAGCTCCATTGTTGGTGCTAGGGAGGATAGAAGTAAGACAGGGAAACATGCACCAACAGCGAATACAGTCACAGAAACCCAAGGCAAACGGAAACCAAGCCTGTGCACATACTATGCACTTGGTATCTGCTGGCATGGGAAATCTGGAAAAACAGATGGGACGTGCAACTATGACCACCCTAGAAAATGCCATGCCCATATGACAACAGGAAAATGCAAACTCCCTTCCTGTAAACTTTTTCACCCTGAACTGTGTACCTCTTCAGACAGGAAAGACTGTGCTATAACTTAAATTGCCAGGATACCCTCTAAAGGGGACAAAAAGATACTAAACATCCAGGCCATGGGAAAACCTGGGTAGCCACAGCCACTCAGAGGGAGAGGTTTTTTAGTGCCAGGGAAAGGAAAAAAAGCTGCAGGGAAAAGGCAGAAATCGTACACCAAAACCAGTCATTCCTGGAGTGGAACCACATCGATGGCCTCCACTCCAAACCAACAGATCAGATACTAATGCCCGGAAAAAAAAAATCCCCTCCCAGTACCAACAATACCACCAGTCTGATAACATTCTTCTTTGCAAATTACAGGGTCAAAAGCCAGCAACAAAAACAAAATACCTTTCATCCGTGGACTGCTTGCAGAGGCAAAGGCAATGTCGCGGCTTTCACTGAGACCCACATAAAGGATCACTTGGACAACGAAATATGGGTCCCCGGTTACAACCTATACAGATGTGACAGAGTGAACAGGCAAAAGGGGGGGGGGGTTGGCCTGTACATTGCAGAGTCACTTGTTTGCACAGAACTGCTGAATGCCTCAAATGATGTAGTGGAAGTTTTAGGCAGTAAAGGTTTGAGAACCAAAACCTAGTCATTGTGGTAGTCTACAAGCCTCCGGATGCAACATCCCCGGGCAATTCCAGGAACAGCTGTTAAAAATTGACCACTGTCTGGAAAATCTTCCAGCTCCTGCACCCAACATCTTGCTCGTGGGGGATTTCAACTTAAGGCACCTAAAATGGAGGAATATAGCAAAATAATATTGTTGCAGTAATAACACCAGGAGGCAGCTCTGATGAAAACTCTCACAATCACACGAGCTTTTAAATCTCTGCACAAAACTCAATTTAAACCAGCAAATAATAGAGCCTACTAGACTGGAGAATACACTAGACCACATCTTCCACAACAAATGTTATCTGAATAAGATATGTCACCATATCCAAAAACAATAACTCAATCACAACATAATTGAGGTTTCAGACAAGTATGGCGTGGAGCCCCCAGACCGACATAGTGAGATTAGTCCACGAGGGAGCATTCACCAAATTCAACTACATAACAAAAAACATAAAGTGGGCCAAGTAAACCAAGTCCCTAACCGATATAAGCTTGGGAAAGATATAACTAAGCAACAACACAGACCCCAACTTATGCCTGAACAGATTAACTCGGCAGCACTCGTGTATGACAAGGCTTATTCCTCTAAGAAAAAGGAGGAGTAGATGTCGAAATAGAAAGAGACAAGGTCGATCCCTTTACAGGCCGACGGAAAAGAGAATAACATAGCGGCTAAAAGAGGTCAATATATCTGAAGATGCGTTAGGAGACACTGGTCAGTAGAAATGCGCAAGCATCGACTTAAGCTAAAAGAATCCTTTAGGAGTCAGGAATTGGCGTGAAGAACTCAAAGCCATAAATGAAATCGAAAGAAACCCAAATATTTCTTCTCTCTATGCCCAAATCAAAATCGAGAACAAGTCAGCAATGGCCCCTACTTAAACAAGATGGGTCCCTACACAGATGGACACAAGGAAATGAGTGAGCTACGCTCAAGTCCCAATATGACTCCGTTTTAGCAAACCCTAACAGAGACTGAGAGTACGAAGATCAAAATGAATCTTTTAGAAGAGCCACAAAATTTGATAAACACAAGCCTATCCGATGTTATCCCCTGACGCCAAATTGACTTCAAAACAGGCAGATAAATGACATGCCCATGCCGCTTGCCCCAGGCCAGACTCGATGGAACACTGTGTTCATGAAGAACTTGCAAGAAGCCCCTATAACGAGCCTTTTTCCATCCTATGGAAAGGCAGCATGGACACGGGGGTCGTCCCACAGTTAACTAAAAACAACAGACATTACCCCACTCCTCAAAGGTGGCAGTAAAGCCAGTCAGCAAAGAAACACAACTCAAATAGCACTAACATCCGCATATCATAAAAATCTTTGAAAGGGTCCTAAGAAGCAAGATCACCACCCATACTAGAATAAACCCCATCAGTTACACAACCCAGGGCAACATGGGTTTAGAACAGGTCTCTCCAGTCTGTCTCAACCATATTAAATCACTACGACAAGGTCTAAATGCACTAGAAGACAAAAAGAAGCAGAGTAATATATACAGACCTTTGCAAAAGCCCTTCGACAGTTGACCATGGCGTAATAAGCCGCACAAAATGTGCTGCTAAAGGAATAACAGGAAAAGTCGGTCGATGGATCTATAGATTCCTCACTAACAGAAAATCAGAGATAAAATCGTCAACAGAGAAAGTCCAGGCAGCTACGGTGAAAAGCTCTGTTCCACAAGGCACAGTCCTCGCCCATCTTGTTCCTCATCCTCATATCCGACATAGACAAAGGATGTCAGCCCACAGCACCGTGTCTTCCTTTGCAGATGACACCTTAATCTGCATGACAGTGTCTTCCATTGCAGACACTGGCAAGGCTCCAGGCGGCCACACCCAAAAATCTTTCAGTGGGCTGCCGAAAACAATATGAAGTTTCAATGATGAGAAAATTTCAATTACTCCAGATATGGTAAACATGAGGAAATTAAATCTCATCAGCGTACAAATACAAATTCCTGGCCACAATATAGAGCGAAACCACCAACGCCAAGACCTGGAGTGATTATGTCGGAGGATCTCACCTGTCAAGGACCATAACATTTGTATCAATCGAGCATCTGCTAGAAATATGAACAGGATGGATTTTGAGAACCTGTCAAAACTAGGGAGGCAAGCCCATGAAGTACACCTTCAGGTTCTACTTGTTCTATCTGAGGCTGGAATATTGCTGTACACACTAACAGCAACACTTTCAAGGCAGGTGAAATGCCGACGCTTGAAAATGTAACAGATTACTTTTCACGCGCGCATAACGGAGATAAAACAACACTAAATTAACTGGGAGCGCTTGAGGTTCTTAAACCGTGTATTCCCTGGAACGCAGGAGGGAGAGATACAAGATGTATATACACCTGGAAAATCCTAGAGGGACAAGTACCGAACTTGAAACCACAGTAGATAATTCACTCACTACAAGCGAAAGACTTGCAGACGAATGCAAACCACCCCCAACGAAAAGCAGGGTGTCACAAGCACGTTAAGAGACCATACAGATAAGTGTCAGGGGCCGGAGACAGTTTCAAACTGCCTCCCAGCACACTAAGGGGAATACCAACAGACCCTGGCAGTCTTCAAGCTGGCACGGACAAGCACCTAAGTCAGTTCCTGATCAGTCCGGCTGTGGCTCGTACGTTGGTTGCGTCATGCCAGCAGGCAACAACACTGTTGATCAGGCTCTGATCCATCAGGAGCCTGGTCACAAGACCGGCCGCGGGGGCGTGACCCACGGAACTCATCTCCAGGCAAACCCAGTTGTTGCATGACTCGAGTGCCACCATGATAATCTGTTCTAGGAATTAGTTGGAGGTCTGTGTTGTCTTAGTAATATCTTCCCAGCTTTATATCGGTTAGGACTTGGTTAACCTTGGGGCCCACATATGTTTTTTGTTTATTGAAGTTGAATTTGGTGAAAGCTCCTCCCTCGTGACTATCTCTTATGTCGTCCTGGCTCCACGCAAACATTGTCTGTCTGAACCTCCATTATGTTTTTGATCTGATTATATTGTTTTTGATATGGGGACATTTCTTACAGATCATCATGTTATATATTTTATTTAATTTATTTATTATTTATTTCTTATTTATTACCAATTTGTCACACATACAGAGTACAAAAAAATACGGTAGATAAGAGACAGCATTGCCAAAGCCCACTATACTATTGCATAGCATTACGGGCTGGCTTAAAATTAACTTAAGATTAACTAAGCAATGATGCGAATCATGATAAAACATTAAGTAAACAGATGTACTATAAAGCGTCAAAGTTACATAATACAAAGACAGGTCATATGTTGCATTCAGTCATATGAAGGATTCTGTTAGGTAGTAATATTTTAAAAATAATAATAGTTAGATTCGGTTTTAGGTTTAAACATTTATGTGATATAATTGTGAAGAAACATTTTAAGATATACAATTTAAAGGTTCAGTATTCATATTTATTTGGTTGTGGGTGAGTGTAAGTGATCTTTGAGTAGAGACTTGATATTTATAAACAGTAGTGTTTCTTATATTTAACAGGTAATGAATTCCAGATTTTAGGCCTTTTATGTGCATTGTGTTTTTGCATAGTAGTGAATTGGACACGATGAACATCAAAGAGTGATGCTGTGCCTTTGTTATGGTCATGGTGTTTCTGTTGAGGTTGGCAAGGAGATGTT
Source organism: Cherax quadricarinatus (assembly GCF_026875155.1). Classification (NCBI taxonomy): domain Eukaryota; kingdom Metazoa; phylum Arthropoda; class Malacostraca; order Decapoda; family Parastacidae; genus Cherax; species Cherax quadricarinatus. Next base: position 9,543,563 of record NC_069458.1, on the reverse strand, counting down.
TTTGAGGGAGGGTTTAATATCACAGAGTTAAGTGTTCTATGTATGTAATAGGTGCAGTAATAAGTATGGATGTTTTTGTATGGTGAGGGTAGGTTTAGTGTATTGAATATTGGTGGATGTGGCTGCGCCTGTAGTGAGGAATTGTTATCATTCTAACTGCAGTCCTTGTTTGGGTAATTATGGTCGTGAGATGGTTTAATTGTGTTGAGGCCCCATGCACAAATTCCATAGTGAATATGAGGGTAAATAAGAGAGTGATAATAGATAGGCCAAGGAGGGCTGACTGAGGAACATAGTACCGTATCTTTCGATATAAGCTACAGTCTTGGAAATTTTCTTAGAAATTTGTTGTATATGTGTATGAAATTTGAGTCTATTAACAAGGTGGATTCCTAAGAATGATTCCCTCTGTTAGCTTTTGTGATTAGGTGATCCGTTTTATCATTATGTTAAAGGACACTGTAGCTCTGTTACAAACTGAATGAAGTAGGTTTTGTCAATGTTAAGTGGTAAGTTTGAGTTAGTCCTCATCCAGTATATATTTCTGTTAATTCGGTATTTACAGTATTGGCTAGTGTGACTGGGCTCGGGTGTGAGAAGACGTTGTAGTGTCATCTGCAAAATAGTGTGGGTTTGAGTAATTGCGAAGCATTTGTGAAGGTCATTTATGTTAGGAGAAAGAGAAGAAGGCCAAGTGACACGTCCCAGTGGGACAACTAACACTGTAATTGGTTGCACAGAAGAGTTTGCCCCATTTTGCGGTACACATATTGGCTTCTGTGCTGAGGTATGACTTGAGGTAGTTGAAGGGGAGTGCCCTCTTATACCATAGTGTGACAATTTTACGTGGAGCAAGTCATGTCAACTGGATCAAAAGCTTTACGTAAGTCATGAAGATCCGCCAGTGTGGACTTCTTTTTCTCTATGCAGTGTATATTAAGTTCTAGTAGGCATGTGTATAATAGACATCATAGTATTTTTATTAGGCCTGAATCCAAATTGGCAGGGGTTGAGTAGTTTGGAGAATAAGGTAGGTAGATTCGTTTATGAATTAATTTTTCGAAAGATTTTTAGAGAGGGTGTAAGTTTGGATATTGGCCTATAGTTATTCAACTCTGTTTTGGTCTCCTCCTTTGTGATCGGGGTGACCTTGCTATTTTGGAGTACTGTAGAGAATGGTGGAGGATGTCAATGGGATTTGTTAAGAGATTGTTGCAATGATTGGAGAAACACTTGTGACACTTTTTTGAATGTAAAGGTGGGTAATGGGTACTTAAATCTCCTGCTTGTTTTTTAGTAGTGCATTGATAATAAGGAGACTTCGTATGGGTTAGTCGAGCTAGGAACAGTGTGTTCGGGTAGTACCGGTGAGGTAGTCGTTTGGTGGGGTAATCTGAGCTTGGGATTTTATTGTCAAGGTTTTGTCCTATAGTGGAGAAGAAATCATTGAGTCTGTTTGCTGTTTTCTGTGGTGGGAGTTGGGGTTTCATCGATTTTGCTAAATCTATTTCGCTATTTTGCGTGATATCTTTTTTGTTCCCCAGAATTTCAGATAGGGTTTTCCAGGTCTTTTTATATCACCGTCGAAGTTGGATAATCTGTCTCATAATACAATTTTTTTGGTCCCTTCTTATCAGGCTGGTTAGGAATTGACGAGTAACGTTTTGTTGGTCTCTGGTTATGTGACCCATTCTGTACTGTTTTTCATATTGGTGTTTTGTATATATGGATTTGAGAATGCTGGGTGTTAGCCAGGACTGTTCATGTCCCTCCTTGCTTCATCTGTTTAGTTTTTTTAGGCAGTGCTTGTTATAGAGGTATTGGGTCTTTTTACAAAATTATTAATACATTCGTCAATATCTGTATTAATTTCTAAGCACAGGTGGTGCCAATCAATGTTTGCTAGCTGCTGTGTGAAGTTATTAATGGCTGCCAATCATTTGTGAATCTGAAGTGACTTTAGTATTTTCTTCTGGGTAGTTTACCAAGAGTTGTTATGGAGGAAAGTAGGGTAGGGTCTGTGGTATTATCTGTAATTATGCCTGATTTTTAAAGGGGATTGTGTGTCCAGATGTGGTCAAGTAGGGAAACACTAGGATCTCTGTAACCTTGTATGTTTTTGTTACTGTTGGTAGTAACTTACAGTTACTCATTGTGTTTGTGAATTCAGTAACGTGTGGGTCCTGGTCCTTGCAGGAGATTTATATTGAAGTAACCTGAGAGTAGTAAGTGATCTTTGTTCATGCGTATGCATCAGTTTCATACTGTGTCCTAATTTTGACCTAAATTGGATAATGTTTGACTGTGGAACTCTGTAGATGTTTATCAATGTGAGAGGTTTTTGTAGGTATTTGAGGATTTGATTTAGCTATTATATATCCCCAATGTTCATCCCTTGTGCAAGTATTAGTGATACATTCTAGCTGGTCTGAGTATATAGTGCTGTGCCACCCCTTGTTAGGTCTGGCCTAACAGTTGTGTATGGCTGTGTAAACCAGGAATGGCATAGACATCGTACTATCAGCTTTAGCCAGGTTTTCAGTTAGTGATAGTGATGACATATTGGCATGTAAGGAATTTTAGTAATGCTATGAGGTCATCGTAATGCTTGCTTAAAGATCTGATATGTAGTTAAAGATAGTTATGTTCTGTTAGTTGGGCACTGAGAAGTTCCCTTTGATTGTTCTGCAGTGTAGTAATTACAGTAACTGTTTGATTCATTTTAAGTCCCATTAAAATAAGAGGTTGGTATCAGGATCAATGCTTGAATCATAAGATTGGTAGTGAATCTATCAGTAATAGTTAAGTATAAAACAAAGTATATATCTTAAGGCTAAAAAAGAGCAATTGAATTATTTAACAAATGTAAAATAATGAGCTAAGGGACTAATACAAATAAAGTGATGATCATATAATAGAGCTGGAAGATGATAGTAGGTAGCTACAAATAAAGTGAAATTTTTTAAATTTAGAATATCGTTTAAAATTATTAATAAAAAGGGACTAATATAGGTTGTGGTGACAACAATAAAGAGGTAATCCAAATAAATAGCCTTGGATATAATGGGCAAAATTGTGAACTTATTTCTACTGTTATGCACACTGAGAATAGCACCTTGATATTTTTCACAATTGTGGATATAAAACTTGGATAGTTATATAAAGCCTAAAATAAAGGAAAAATATATAAGGACAAAAAATAAGTAATGGTAAGTCAAAGTTAAATGGACAGATGGTAAGGAATTATAATATAAACTTAGAATATAAAAATACAATTTGAAATGGTATCTTGGCAATTGGACTAGAGTCTGATATAGGTTGTTGACAAGATCAAGATTATAATTATAGATTTAAATTGACAAAATAAAATTCACAATTTAAGTACCAAAAGAATAATAGTAAAAAATCACAATGGTAATGTCTTGGTTATAATATGACAGTAAGATGGTAGACAGGTACCCAGGTACACAGGTACAAGGATAATATAAAGGTTGGGGTTGAATTTAAAAACTTGAAAATTTGGCAACAAAATGTAATGGGAAGTATAAAATAATGTTTAATGTACAAAAGGTCTAGTGTATTCTCCAGTCTAGTAGGCTCTATTATTTGCTGGTTTAAATTGAATTTTGTGCAGAGATTTAAAGCTCTTGTGAGTGTGAGTTTTCATCAGAGCTGCCTCCTGGTGTTATTACTGCTATATTATTATTTGCTATATTATTATTTGCTATATTCCTCCATTTTAGGTGCCTTAAGTTGAAATCCCCCAGGAGCAAGATGTTGGTGGGCAGGACTGGAAGATATTCCAGACATTGGTCAAATTTTTAACAGCTGTTCCTGGAATGCTGGGTGTTGCATCCGGAGGCTTGTAACTACGCACAATGACTAGGTTTTGGTTCCGACCTTTACTGCTAAAAACTTCTACTACAATCATGTTAGAGGCATTAAGGCATTCTGTGCAAACAAGAGACTCTGCAATGTACAGGCTAACCCCCCCCCCTCCTTTTGCCTGTTCACCGTCAGTCACATCCTGTATTAGGGTTGTAACCTGGGATCCATATTTCTTGTCCAAGTGATCCCTTTATGTGGGTCACTCAGTGAAACCCCGAACATTGCCTTTGCCTCTGCAAGCAGTCCATTGATAAAGATATTTGTGTTTGTTGCTGGCTATAGACCCTGTATGTTTGCAAAGAAGAACGTTATCGGACTGGTGGTATTGAGTGGTTACTGGGGGGGGGGGATTCTTTGTTTTCCGTGCCTTAAGTATCTTATCTGTTGGTTTGGAGTGGAGGCCATCGACTGTTTTTTCCACTCCAGGAATGACTGGATTTGGTGTACGATTTCTGCCATCCTGCCAGTTTTTTTCCTTCCTGGACTGAAAAACCTCTCCCTCTTGAGTGCTGTGGCTACCCAGGTTTTCCCCATGGCCTGGAGTTTTTTGTATCTTTTTGTCCCCTTTAGATGGTGTCCTGGAATTTAAGTTTATAGCACAGTCCTTTCCAGTACTTGATAGAGATACACAGTTCAGGGTGAAAAAGCCTTCAGGAAGGGAGTTTGCATTTTCCTTTGTCATATGGGCATGGCATTTTTTCTAGGGTTGGTCCATAGTTGCACGTCCCCATCTGTTTTTTTTCCCAGAATTTCCCATGCCTGCAGATACCAAGTGCATATGTATGTGTCACAGGCGTGTGGTTCCATTTGCCTAGGGTTTCTGTACTGTAGTTCCTGTATGGTGCATGTTTTGTCCCTGTCTTACTCTATCCACCCTAGCACCAACAATGGAGCTCCCACGCCAGTTGTTTTTGGAACATATATTCCCTCACTATTGCTAGTGGAAGGTCCTCTTGTTTGCTATTTCCTGCGTATTTCTAGTTGGGAATATTGGTTTTATCTTTCTATGAACTATACACCCTTGTTTCCCTACCTTATACGGCTTCTGTCCCTATTGAGGTCATTTATATGTATTCCTTCCTGCGTATTAATGTCCCGACGTACCTGGACAAAATCTCCACTTTCACATTACTGTCTCCCCGGACAGGCACCTCCATGGGGGGGGGCAGGTTCACCATTGCGTCTCCCAGGACAGCATCTCCACCTTCACCATTACTGTCCCCAGGACAGCACCTCCAGCTTCACCATTACTGTCTCCAGGACACAACTATCACCCCACATTTACTGACTAACCAGGACATCACCTCCAGCCTTACGAGTTTGTCTGATACATTCCAGTATCAATGGCAGTACCATCAGGCCCAACTCCCAGACTTTTTTATGTTCCCAAATCTGTTGTAGACAGCTTCCAGGTTGTCTATGAAAGCTGCTTTGAATGTTGTTCCTCATTTAAATACCCTTGGTATTTTAGTCCACAGATTTATCTCATTGGGCATACCCAAAAACACTCCCTGTTTTAAATACTGCTTGGAGCTAGTTTCTTGGAGATGTTGCACAATGGCGTGACAAAGACCATTTCCACAAAAAAAGAAATTTATCCATGTTGAAGCCCGTTTTTTTGATTTAACCTGCAGACACACAGAGCTTCGATATGATTTGAATGGTTGATTTACTGTAATTCCAACAGGCAACCTCTGAATATTCTATTAATAAATTCCTTAAAATGAAGCTCTAGCTTTTTTGTATTCTATTTCTAACTGTACTTGTATATTGGACAGCTTACCGTGCACGTTCCTGATTTATATTTTTTGTTTGTGTTTTTTAAGGGCACCTACAACCCATCCGTTTTACATCAGCTTCATTGTCCAATCATACAAACAACCGTTTGAAACCTGACAAGGGTTCTGACCGAGTGAAGGGTTTCGGACTCAGTCGATCTGATTCTGATCATGGCCACTTTTTTAAAACATACTGGTCGGTGATTGGGCTAACACATGAATGATCTACTGGAAATATCTACCTCGATAATATGTGAATTTGATTGATTACAAAAGTATAACATGCGAGTTTGAAGAACCGTTGATTCTGGCAGCTCCTACAGTGACGATCGGTCGCCTCATCCCTTGTTTATCAATTGCTGTATCAGCATTATCTATTTTTTTTTTTTTTTTCGTCTCCACCACAATAAATCTATATTATCACTATAGTTTGACTGGAGGAAATTTTTGGAGGAAGGACGCTTTTTCTGTAGTAATAATTGCTTCTCTGTTGTGTATATTGCGAAACGCGCTGGTAACTACAGGTTTATATTAAATTCACAGTATACGTCTGTTATTTTCAAGAAAAAGGAAAATAATGAAAGTCACTCCACTCCCCTAAGTACCATTATTAATACTGGTTATTCTACTACCGCACTGTTGCCTCAATAGTGCGAAATATTTATTCACTAACAGTATAACCTACTACCTCTTCTCGAGGGAAGAATCTTCAATTATAATGTTAACCTTCTAACCCATGTTGAATTAGACACATGTGCAACTCTTGGGTATCTTTACTGAGGAAAACTTTTCGCCACACAGTGGCTTCATCAGTCCATACAAAGGAAAACTTGAAGAACGGAGAAGAATTGAGGTAATCAGTCCCTCACCTGAATCGATGTGTCATTCCATCAATCTTGAGAGTAAAATACAGGCATATGAGCGGAGAAGCAGCTTATAAACCGTAGACAGGTGAGGGGCAAGCAGTCGTAGGTGGTGTCACATTTGTCCAATGTGGAAGTAGTCAGTACCTCAAGGGTTAGGCAAGTAAAGAATTCCCCAAGTATTAAGATACCAAGAAGTTGCTGTGGTCTGACAGGATTGTAGATGACAGGTTCAAAGAATTCTTCACGTTGCCTAACCTTGGGCACGACCTACTTCCACATTGGACAAATGTGACACCACCTACGACTGCTGCCCCTCCACCTGTCTACGGTTTATAAGCTCTCTCTCGCTCATATGCCGTATTCCTTACTCAGATTGATGGAATGACACATCGACTCAGGGCTTGAGGACTGATTACCTCATTCTCCTCCTGATCTTCAAGTTTCTCCTGTGTATGGACAGATGAAGCCACTGTGAGGCGAAACGTTGTCCTCAATAAAGAGTACCCAAGAGTTGACCTGTGGTCAAATTCAACAACATGTCGGTTCTCTGAACAACCATTCATCTACAACCATGTCAACATCCTCGCCATCATGGGTGTGTGTGTGTGTGTGTGGTTTTGGGTGGTGAGTAAGGGCCAACCAACCCAGCATCTCCATCGTGGACATTTGGGATTCTTCGTACGACACATCTGTTCTATGGAACTTAGGACTGAATAAGTTTTCCACATATACTCTAGAATGAATAAAAATGTCATAATGTTGGTGTATGACAAGACATGTAGAAGGCATGAGGACGACAATTTTATGCTTAATATGAGATAATATCATCTCTATGCTTATTTATCTATCACAATTCATCTAATTAACATAAACAATATAATAACATAGAAACATGATATATACTCTAGAATGAATAAAGGGAATTTGTCATAATGTACGAGAGGAGTAAAATGT
>NC_069458.1:9485235-9535577 GCF_026875155.1 Cherax quadricarinatus | reverse complement strand
TCATAAGGTTTCAACTGGTAAAAGATTGGAAAATGTGTTGTGTTCACAAATCGTGTTAGTTTACACACAGATTAGCATTGTTCCTGGTGATCCTTGGACTGTGTTCAGTGCTTCAGAGCAGTGAGCCACGAGAGGGTGGCTATGGGCCCCGACTGGGGCTCTGAGCCTCACAGCTCTGCACCCAGTGTGGGCGACTGTGAGGTTTACAGTCAACAGGTCCGCTGCTGGCTCTGTCCCCACACATACAGTCACCATGCAGACCCAGGAGAGCGGCCTAAATGTTCAATGGAATGCGGGACGAGTTGGAGGATGATGTGGGGCAGGTGGGAGCCCCCACCAAGAACGCCAAGGATGCAGTGGAGACTACCGTATCTACCAATCTGCCACTAGGTCCGTCGGCAGCCCCTACCCAAGGAGACTTGCACCCCCAGATGGCCATAGGGGTCGTGGAAGGCAGCCAGGAGGCTGTAGCTCCTCAACTGGCAAGGATGGAGCCATCCCAGGTCCCTTCCACAGTGGACGGGGACTGGCTGACTCCACGTGGAAGGAGGAATTCCCGCTCAGCTCGGGCACAAGCAACCAGGGCCTTCAACAAATTCAAGGTTCCCAATTACGGGTTTGTAAGGTACCTGGAAGGTCTACCCCACCTCAAGTTCAGCTGCGAGTTCACTCTCAGGAACGAGGTTCTGGTTATTCCTCGGGACAAAGACTCTTACGAGGAGTTGAAGGGGCTGGTTATGACGCATCCCAGCATGGTGGAACTGGTTGCTTCAGAGAGGGTGTACAAGGGGGTGCTCTTACATGTCCCTATGCCCCTCCCACTGGACCCCATTTTGGAAGTGCCCAATATTGTCAAGGCGGAGCGAAACACTGCTCCTAGGTGGGTCAATGCAGTGGCTCTGAATCTTGAGGCACAGCTGCAGCCCCTTGAAGACAGGATCCAACTGGTAGCTGCCAAGAGGATCGCAAAGTATCTCCAACTCCCAGGGGCTGACAAACTGATGAGGGATTTACGGGTCCGCCAGGGACAGGTAATTCCACTGCATCCCGGCCGCCGATGGGTGTGGTCGGTAGCAGATGCCACACGGAAGCTCCATGACATTGCTCCAGGTGGGTGGCTGCGACAGACTGGCAGCGAACTACACGGTGCCGCCCCCTTGGGCACCAGAGCTGTGGGCAGTGCACTGGACAACCCTACCAGACAGCAAGAGGCATTGCACCCAGGACATTCTGCAACGACTTGCCTCGGCTAGCACTGTGGGTGCGGAAGACCCAGGGTGTGTGCCATATTACACCGATGGCTCCAGAGACCCAGTGGCAGGCCACACAGCTGCTGGGATATTCCACAGCAATCTGACAGCAGGTTGGCGCCTCCCAGACCATTGCACCATCCTCCAGGCTGAACTCTTTGCCATCCAACAATCTCTGCAGCATGCTCTTGTAGACCATCAGCATCCCTCCGTCATCCACGTTGATTACAAGGCAGCGATCCAAGCAATTATGCACAGAGAGCCTAAGGACAACATACACTTAATCATATCCATCCGGGGTGACCTGCAGACTCTCATGGCCCAGGGTCGCAGGGTGGCAATGATGCTGCAGATGAGGCTGCTAGGACTGCAACCCTCGAGGCACAGCCACGTGCTGCAATCTCCATCAGCCTCAGCCAGATTGTGCTGTGGGCTGCCGGTGCAGCCAGACACCCACTCCCTGACCCTGGGGACTCGCGGAGCCTCCGCTGGTATGTCTGGGCGACCCACTGGGCGCCCCCTCCACGTATTCGGACACAGCCCAGAGAACTGAGGGTGCATATCCACCGCCTACGTTTAGGGTATCCCACCACTACACGATGTTGAAACAGGGCACGAAGAGTTTTCTGTGCCCATTGTGACCGAATGGTTCCAAAGCCCTTCGTGCACTACCTGTTAGACTGCCCAGCTTTTTTTCCAGTTTAATATGTTTATTATGCACCCCATACCCATCCTGTGGGCGGTAGTCAAAAGATTACAGAGGTACATAATTGGTCCAGGGACTGGACTCCAAAGTTTTGATAGCTGAGCAAGTTACAGAGGTAATGAACTCACAATTTACAAAGGTATGAACTCCAGAAGGGTCAGGGTCACAATCAAGACGTGTTACAAAGGGTATTGTACAGATTAACAGAGGTACTAATGGTCCAGGGACCTGGGCCCCCAAAGTTTTTCCATAGCTGAACTAGGTACAAAGGTAATGAGCTCACAAGTTTCAAAGGTAATGAATTCTGAAAGAATGGTTACTTCGTTTTATAATGGCTACAATCATGAAACAAATTATAGTGTAATGAGCAATTAACACTTCCACCCCCAGGCACAATTGGTAATGAGTTAATGGTGCTAATATTGATTGTTGAGTCACACACACACACACACACACAGTTTAGTTTAATATCTTTATTATGCACCCATACCCATTCCTGTGGGCGGTAGTCAAGAAGATTATCAAAGGTCCATAATTGGGGTCCAGGAACTGGATCCCAAAGTAATGGATAGCTGAGCAGTTACAAAGGTAATGAACTCCAGGTAAAAAAAGATCTTGTCACAATCATAGATGTTGGTGCAGGAGCTGAAGATTTTCAGACATTGGTCAATTTTAACAGCTGTTCCTGGAATTGTTTGGGATGGTGCCTCCGTAGGCTTGTAGACTACCACAATGACCTAGGTTTATGTTTCTCGACCTTTACTGCTAAAACTCCCAACAACATAATTGAGGCATTAAGCAGTTCTGGCAAACAAGTGACTCTGCAATGTACATGCCAACCCCCCGCCACCCCCTTTTGCCTGTTCAACTCTGTCATCATCTGTATAGTGTAACCCGGGGAATCCATATTTCGTTGTCCAAGTGATCCTTATGTGGGTCCCCAGTGAAAGCCCACGAACATGCCTTTGCCTCTGCAAGCAGTCCATGTGGATGAAAGGTATTTTGTTGTTCTGGTGCAGGCTTTAGCCCTGTAATATTTGCAAAGAAGAATGTCAATCGGAACTGGTGGTATTGTTGGTACTGGGGGGGGGGATATTTTCTTCCCCCGGCATATCGTATCTGTATCTGTTGTGTTTGGGAGTGAGGCCATCGACTGTGGTTCCACTTCCAGGAATGACTGGATTTGGTGTTGATTTCTGCCATTTCCTGACAGTTTTTTTTCCTCCTGGCACTAACAAAACCTCGCCTCTTGAGTGCTGTAGCTACCCAGGGTTTCCAACATGGCCTGGCTGTTTTGTATCGTTTGTCCCCTTTAGATGATGTGCCTGGCAATTTAAGTTATAGCACAGTCCTTTCCTGTCTGAAGTGATACACATTTCAGGGTGAAAAAGCTTACAGGAAGGGAGTTTGCATTTTCCTGTTGTCCTGTTGCCATACAATAAGTGTCAGGGGCCCGAGACTGTTCAACTGCCTCCCAGCACACATAAGGGGGATTACCAACAGACCCCTGGCAGTCTCAAGCTGGCACTGGACAAGCACCTAAAGTCCAGTTCCTGATCAGCCCGGGCTGTGGCTCGTACGTTGGTTTGCGTGCAGGCAGCAGCAACAGCCTGGTTGATCAGCGCTGATCCACCAGGAGGCCGTGGGTTACAGACAGGCCGCGGGGCAATTGACCCCCGAAACGCTCTCCAGGTAAACACTCCAGTCCATGTAATAAAGGGCACGACAATTTTTCTACCTGGAGGTTTACCAGGAGAGAGTTTCCGGGGTCAACGCCCCGCGGCCGCGTCTGTGACCAGGCCACCTGGTGGATCTCCTGTCACCAGGCTTGTTGCTGCTGGCTGCACGCAAAACCAACGTACGACCACACCCGGTCTGATCAAGAACTGACTTTAGGTGCTTGTCCAGTGCCAGCTTGAAGACGGCCCGGTCTGTTGTAATCCCCCTTAGTATGCTGGGAGGCAGTTGAACATCTCCGGGCCCCTGACACTTATTGTATGGTCCTTACCGTACTATGACACCCCCTGCTTTCATTTGGAGGGATGGTGCATCGTCTGCCAAGTCTTTTGCTTTTTGGTAGTGAGTGATTTCGTGTGCAAGTTCGGTACTAGTCCCTCTAGATTTTCCCAGGTGTATATAATCATGTATCTCTCCCTCCTGTCATTCCAGGAAATACAGTTTAGGAACCTCAACACGCTCCAGAATTGAAGTGTTTTATCTCCGTTATGCGCGCCGTGAAAAGTTCTCTGTACATTTTCTAGGCGGGCAATTTCACCTGCCTTGAAAGTGCTGTAGTGTGGGCAGCAATATGCCCGCCTAGATAGAACAAGTGCCCTGAAGATGTCTTCATGGCTTGGCCTCCCTAGTCTTTGAAGGTTCGCATTATCCATCCTGTCCATTTTTCTAGCAGATGTGATTGAATATAATGTTATGGTCTTATGGAAGGTGAGATCCTTCCGACATGATCCACTCCCAGGGCCATTGGACGTTGGTGTTTCGCTCTATTTTTTGTGGCCAGAATTTTGTTTTGTAACTCTGATGAAGAAGTTAATTTCCTCAAGTTTTAACCATATCTGAATAATTGAAATTTCTCATCGTTGAACTTCATATTGTTTTTTTTGCAGCCCAATGAAAGCTTTGGTTGATGTCCGCCGGAGCCTTGCAGTGTCCTGCAATGGAAACACTGCCATGCAGATTCCGGGGGAGTCATCTGCAAAGGGAAACACGGTGCTGTGGCTGACATCCGTGTCTGTGTCGTTATGAGGATGAGGAACAATATGGGAGCGAGTAACTGTGCTTTTCACGTACCTGCCTCGGACGTTACTCTGTTGATGACTACTCCTGTGTTCTGTAATGTGGAAATTTGATCTATCGACCGACTTTTCCTGTATTCCTTTAGCACACATTTTGGTGCGCTATTACGCCATTGGCACACTTGTCGAAGGCTTTGCAAAGTCTTATATATTACATCTGACATCTTTTGTCTTCTAGTGCATTTAGGACCTGGCGTAGTGATCCAATAGTATGAGACATACAGGAGCGACCTGTATTAAACCCATGTTTGCCAGCTGGGTTGTGTACACTGATGGTTTTCTAGATGGGTTGTGATCTTGCTTCTTAGGACCCTTTCAAAGATTTTTTATGATATGGGATGTTAGTGCTATTGGTCTGTAGTTCTTTGCTGGTGCTTTAACTGCCCCCCTTTGTGGAGTGGGGTATGTCTTTGTTTTAGTAACTGTGGGACGACCCCCGTGTCCCCATGGCTCCCTTCCACAGATGGAAAAGGCTCGTGGAAAGGGGCTTCTTGCAGTTCTTGATGAACACAGAGTTCCATGAGTCTGGCCCTGGGGCAGAGTGCATGGGCAATGTCATTTATCGCCTTATCGAAGTCATTTGGCGTCAGGATAAACATCGGATAGGCTTGTGTAATCAAATTTTGTGGCTCTCTCCAACAAAAATTAAATTTTTGATCTTCGCTCTCAGTCTGTTAGCGCTTGCTAAAAACGAGTCATATTGGACTTATAGCTCACTCATTTCCTGCTGCATCTGTGTAGGACCCATCTTGTTTAAGTAGGGGCCCAATCTCTGGACGTTGTTCATGATTTTGATTTGGCATAGGAGAAGAAATACTTGGTTTCTTTCATTTTCATTTATGGCTTATAAGTTCTTCCCCGCGATTCTGAACCTAAAGGATTCTTTTAGCTAAGTTCGATGCATGCTTTTCTCGGACCAGTGTCTTCCTCGCATTTCAGATATCCTGAACTCTTTTAGCCGCTCTGTTATTCTTTCCATCGCTGTAAAGGAGCGCCTGTCCCTCTTTCTATTTTACATCTACCCTCCTGTTTCCTAGAGGAAAGCCTTGTGAATACATCGAGTGCCACCAAGTTAAACTGTTCTAGGCATAAGTTGGTCTGTTGTTGCTTAGTATATCTTCCCAGCTATATCGTTTCGGACTTGGTTTACTTGGTCCCACTTTATGTTTGTTACTGAATTTGAATTGGTGAATGCCCGCCTCGTGACTAGTCTCATTATGTTGGCTGGGGCTCCACGCATACAGGTCTGAACACTCAATTAGTTGTGATCTCAGTATATTGTTTATGATATGTGATATTTCTTATCAGATCATTCAATGTTAGTGAAGAAGGATTTCTAGTGTATTCTCGCATCTATAGGCTCTATTATTTGCTGGTTTACAATTGAATTTGTGCAAGATTTAAAAAGCTCATGCGAGTGTGAGTTTCATCAGATCTGCTCCTGGTGTTATTACTGCAACAATATTATTTGCAATATTCCTCCATTTTAGGTGCCTAAGTTGAAATCCCCCAGGACAAGCTGTTGGGTGCAGGAGCTGGAAGATTTTGCAGACAGTGGTCAATTTTTAAACAGCTGTTCCTGAATTGCTGGGGATGTTTGCATCCGGAGATTGTCGACTACCACATATGACTAGGTTTTGGTATTTCCGACCTTTACTGCTAAAACTTCCAACTACATATCATTTGGGCATTAAGCAGTTCTGTGCAAACAAGTGACTCTGCAATGTACAGGAAACCCCCCCCCCCTTTTGCCTGTTCACTCTGTCACATCTGTATAGGTTGTAACCTGGGATCCATATTTTGTTGTCCAAGTGATCCTTTATGTGGGTCTCAGTGAAAGCCGTGAACATTGCCTTTGCCTCTGAAAGCAGTCCACGGATGAAAGGTATTTTGTTGTTTGTTGCTGGCTTTAGACCCTGTATATTTGCAAAGAAGAATGTTATCGGACTGGTGGTATTGTTGGTGCTGGGGGGGGATTTTTTTTCTGGCATTAGTATCAGTATCTGTTGGTTTGGAGTGGAGGCCATCGACTGTGGTTCCACTCCAGGAATGACTGGATTTGGTGTATGATTTCTGCCATTTCCTGCCAGTTTTTTTCCTTCCTGGCACTAAAAAACCTCTCCCTCTTGATGGCTGTGGCTACCCAGTTTTCCCATGGCTGGATGTTTTGTATCTTTTTGTCCCCTTTAGATGGTATGCTTGGCAATTTAACTTATAGCACAGTCTTTCCTGTACTGAAGAGGTACACAGTTCAGGGTGAAACAGCTTACAGGAAGGGAGTTTGCATTTTCCTGTTGTCATATGGGCATGGCATTTTCTAGGGTGGTCATAGTTGCACGTCCCATCTGTTTTTCCAGATTTCCCATGCCAACAGATACCAAGTGCATAGTATGTGCACAGGCTTGGTTTCCGTTTGCCTTGGGTTTCTGTGACTGTATTCCCTGTTGGTGCATGTTTCCCTGTCTTACTTCTGTCCTCCCTAGCACCAACAATGGAGCTCCCACCAGTTGTTTTTGGTAATATATCCTCACTATTGCTAGTGGAGTCCTCTTGTTTGCTATTTCCTGCGGTATTTCTAGTTTGCAATATTAGTTTTATCGTATCTTTGACTACACTTGTTTCCCTACTATGGCTCCTGTCCCCTATGAGGTCATTTATATGTATTCCTTCCTGCGTATAATTCCCGACTACCTGGACAAAATCTCCAGCTTCACCATTACTGTCTCCCAGGACAGCATCTCCAGCTTCACCATTACTGTCTCCCAGGACAGCACCTCCAGTTTCACCATTACTGTCTCCCAGGACAGCACCTCCAGCTTCACCATTACTGTCTCCCAGGACAGCACATCCAGCTTCACCATTACTGTCTCCCAGGACAGCATCTCCAGCTTCACCTTTACTGTCTCCCAGGACAGCACTATCAGCCCCACATTTACTGATTACCAGGACTTCATCTCCAGCCTTACAGTTTCTGACTACATGGCCAGTATCAAGGGCATTACCATTCAGCCCAGACTTTTTATGTTCCCATCTGTTGTAGAAAGCTTCAAGGTTGTCTATGAAAGCAGCTTTGATGTTGTCCTCTTTTAATACCCTTGTGATTTTAGTCCACAGATTTATCTCATTTGGGCATACCCAAAAACATTTCCCTGTTTTAATACTGCTTGTAGCTAGTTCTTGGATATCTGCACAAGGGGCGTGACACCAATTTCCCCAAAAATGACAATTTATCCATGTGGAAGCCCGTTTGTTTGACTGACCACAGACTACACACAGTTTCATAATGATTTGAATGGTTGATTTTCTCAATTCTACTAGCAACCTCTTGGATATTCTATTAATAACCTCCTTAAATGAAGCTCTAGCTATTTGTATTTCTGTTTCTAACTGTTTTTGTATATTGTACAGCTTACCGTGCACGTTCCTGATATATATTTAAAGTTTGTGTTTATGAGGGCGCCTACAACCCCATCCGTTTACTGTCTGCTTTATTGTCCAACGAAACCGTTTGAAACCAATCAAGGGTTCGGTCCAGTCAAGGGTTCGGACCAGTCAAGGGTTCAGACCAGTCAAGGGTTCAGACCAGTCAAGGGTTCGGACCAGTTGATCTGATCTGATCAGTGGGTCGCTTATTTAAAACATACTGGTCGGTGATTTGGGCTAACACATGAAGGATCTACTGGAAATTATCTACCCGAGTAATATGTGATTTGATTGATACAAAAGTATAACTTGCGTGTTGAAGAGCCGGTGATTTCTGGCAGCTCCTACAATGACGAACGGTCGACCTCAACCCTTGTTTATCAATCGCTGTATCTAGCTTTTCTAATTTTTTTTTTTCCGCCTCCACCACAATAAATGCTATATTATCACTATAGTTGACTGGTGGAAATTTTGGAGGAAGGACGCTTTTTCTGTACTACTAATTGCTTCTCATTGTGTATATTGCAACCGCTGGTAACTACAGGTTATATGAAATTCACAGTATACGTCTGGTATTTCAAGAAAAAGAAACTAATGAAAGTCACTCCACTCCACTAAGTACCATTATAATACTGGTTAGTTGCTACTACAACACTGTATTCTGCTATTCACTGGTATCACTAGATTATATGCGAGTACACTAGCAAGCCAGGAAGAT
Organism: Cherax quadricarinatus; assembly: GCF_026875155.1. Taxonomy (NCBI): domain Eukaryota; kingdom Metazoa; phylum Arthropoda; class Malacostraca; order Decapoda; family Parastacidae; genus Cherax; species Cherax quadricarinatus. Next base: position 9,526,667 of record NC_069458.1, on the reverse strand, counting down.
TATTAAAACAGCTAACCTTTGGTAAGTTTCTGGCGACTTCTGGCACCTGCGTCTATAGGCTTATCACTTCATTTACAAATTCACCTGTTTTCAAATGACACTTTAGCCTTTATCATCAATATACTAGGGACCACTGTAGTATACACTATGTATACTCAATGTTATCAGGGAGACTTTCTTTCCTCTGACACGAAAAGTTCAATTATTATTATTTTTTTTCCACACAGGACACAGGCCTATGATTCCCCTTTGGCAGTAAACTCTGCTAGGTAGTGCACACTAATTCTCCATTTTTGACTCAGTATATAATGTTTTCCGCCCAAGATTGGTTCCAGGCGCTAGAGGGATGTATCGTATAGGATTGATGACACAAATTAAAGTTCTAGCACATAAGAGCGACCGAGAAAACACGAGAAAACCCGGAGCACAACGACGCACGCTGACACATGAGGCACGTATCTAGGGTGGTCATAGTTGCACATCCCGTCTGTTTTTCCAGATTTCCCATGTCTGCAGATACCAAGTGCATAGTATGTGCACAGGCTTGGTTTCCGTTTGCCTTGGGTTTCTGTGACCGTATTCCCTGTTGGTACATGTTTCCCTGTCTTATTCCTATCCTCCCTAGCACCAACAATGGAGCTCCCACCAGTTGTTTTTGGTAATATATCCTCACTATTGCTAGTGGAGTCCTCTTGTTTGCTATTTCCTGTGGTATTTCTAGCTTGCAATATTGGTTTTATCTTATCTTTGACTACACTTGTTTCCCCACTACGGCTCCTGTCCCCTATGAGGTCATTTATATGTATTCCTTCCTGCGTATAATTCCCGACTACCTGGACAAAATCTCCAGCTTCACCATTACTGTCTCCCAGGACAGCACCTCCAGCTTCACCATTACTGTCTCCCAGGACAGCACCTCCAGCTTCACCATTACTGTCTCCCAGGACAGCACTATCAGCCCCACATTTACTGACAACCAGGACATCACCTCCAGACTTTCAGTTTCTGACTACATGGCCAGTATCAAGGGCAGTACCATTCAGCCCAGACTTTTTATGTTCCCATCTGTTGTAGAAAGCTTCCAGGTTTTCTATGAAAGCAGCTTTGATGTTATCCTCTTTTAATACCCTTGTGATTTTAGTCCACAGATTTATCTCATTTGGGCGTACCCAAAAACACTTCCCTGTTTTAATACTGCTTGTAGCTAGTTCTTGGATATCTGCACAAGGGGCATGACACCAATTTCCACAAAAATGACAATTTATCCATGTGGAAGCCCGTTTGTTTGATTGACTGCAGACTACATAGAGCTTCATAATGATTTGAATGGTTGATTTACTATAATTCTACTAGCAACCTCTTGAATACTCTATTAATAACCTCCTTAAATGAAGCTCTAGCTATTTGTATTTCTATTTCTAACTGTACTTGTACATTGGACAGCTACAACCCCTACAACCCCATCCGTTTACAGTCTGCTTTATTGTCCAACGAATCCGTTTGAAACCAGTCAAGGGTTCAGACCAATCAAGGGTTCGGACCAGTCGAGGGTTCGAACCAGTCCAGGGTTCGGAACCAGTCTGATCTGATCAGTAGGTCACTAATTTAAAGCATACTGGTCGGTGATTTGGGCTAACACATGAAGGATCTACTTGAAATAATCTTCCCGAGTAATATGTGATTTGATTGATACAAAAGTATAACTTGTGTGTTGAAGAACCAGTGATTGCTGGCAGCTCCTACAATGACGAACGGTCGAGCCTCAACCCTTGTTTATCAATCGCTGTATCTAGCTTTTCTAGTTTTTTTCGTCTCCACCTCAATGCTATATTATCACTATAGTTGACTGGTGGAAATTTTGGAGGAAGGACGCTTTTTCTGTGGTAATAATTGCTTCTCGTTGTGTCCTCTTCAAGGGGGGCTCCTTGGCGTGGTGAAGAGGGTCTTGGTCTGAGGAATTAGACCTGTCGGTCTTCTTTCTCAGACCGAACCTAATTACCCCCCATTCTCCCCTCCCCTATCCCATCCTCCCCATCCTCCCCTTTTTCCTTTCCTCCTCCTCCTCCCCACCCCTCCCTTTTGCCCTTCCCTCTTTTGGCCTTTGGGATGCTCCACGGCGGCCTAGTTCCTAGGTAGGGAAGGATACCGGGGTCTATCCATTCCATTGGGTTCTTGGCGGTGGCGTAGTTTTGCCGTGGAATCTGGATCGCCTGGGGATTGTCCTGATCCCTCTGCCGTACCCCGGGATTAGCTTTGGGTGTCTTTCGGGCGATGGGTGTATCTCTGGAAGCCACCTTTCGGATTCCAAGGGTGGTGGCTGAAGGGAGGTATGTTTTTATGGCAGATATCCGGCTGTCCTCTCTTTTGTCCACTGAGGTAGCTCGGCAGATGTGAGGTTGCTATCCGGATTGTTAGTTTACTAGCATGATGGGTGGGTATGGCACGGGTTCCATGCTGCATCTGCGTACTTGCGGTGCTGAGGTCCTCTTGGGCGCGGAGGGAGATTCTGGCCCTTTCATTCCTCCTAGGAACTATCCCCCCCCTGCCCCCCCTTTTTTTATTCTTTTTTTATTTTTATTTTCTTTTCTTTTTTTTTTTTTCTTTAAAAACAAAAAAGAAAGAAGTAACCAAACCCAATGGCAAGCCCTTGTCCATAAACCCCTACTACCCCGGGCCCCTTCTTGATACCGCACCCCGTTCTGCCCCCCGCCTCGTCTTTGGACCACTCTTCAGACCCTCCTCATGCCTTGTACCTATTGCCGGTGCTGTTTCCTCACCCGCTTCAGGTACTGAGGCCTCGACTGACTCCTTCGATTTATGGGACCTTCGCTCTCCTCTGACTATGTTTTCTGGCCTCTCCCTCTACGGTGCGGAAATTTTTCAAATCGCCGCCCCGTTGAAACGTTGGACCAACTTGGGTCCCACGCCTAAATGCCAACGACAATTACCTGCTGATGATACTTCTCCACCATCTCGTTCTTCTCAGAAACGATTGACACGTCCTTCACTACCTTTCCACGCTCAGTTTCAGACTGAACAATGGACTAAATTCTTCACTTTACGACCGACTTCCTCTACTGCCTATCTTTCTGACCACAGTATTGGCAAGGCACTCCTACGCCATGTTGGTAAAGATATTTCTTTTCATGCTCTTAAGAGCGGTACGCGCATCATTACCATACAAAATTTGCTACCCAGGCTATGAGCTCTCTCGTCTTTCCCATATCGTACGTTCCTGTCACTTTGAAAAAACATCATTCCCTCAATTCTTGTAGTGGTACCGTCATTCTGCCCCATCCCATAGTTCAACAAAATTTCCAGACATGTGGCACTTACATTTTTGAACGGGTGGAACTCCAAGATCCCCCAAATCCTCAAGGTAGACACTTACATTCTTCCTGCCCGTGGGCGGAGACGATACCCTAGCAATGTGGCTCTTTTAAAACTTTTGGGACAGCCGAGAACTCCCATCCTCAGTTTATATAGCAGGACGTCGGTTACAAGTTCGAAAGGTGATCCCTACACCACAACAGTGTAGAAATTGCTGGCAATTTGGCCCATCCAAGCGAAATTTGCAGACTATCGCCGAATCCCCGTCTGTGGTCCCAAATGACCATTCTAATACATCTTGCAATCGATCCCCCTCTTGCCTTAACTGTCATGAAGCCCCACCCTTCTACTCTCTCCGTTGTCAATTTCTATTTAAACGAGCGGGAAATCCGTTACCTCAAAGAGACAGAAGGGTCTCCCTTATGCCATTGCAGTTTCTCATCCGCCCCCAAAGGGAGACCCCCACGTGTTTCTTTTTCCCCGTGTTTCAAAATGTCCCCCAAACTTCTGGTATCCCATCTTCTACACCCACCTCTGTGGTTACCTCTCCCATAATCACTCCTGTATCTAATCCTTTTGCTGTCCTCGGCTCAGAGTCCCTACTTCAAAAGCCTCAGTCTGATCTCGCTTCTTCGATTTCTCTCTCACAAGCCTCAGTATCGACGACACCTCGTACGACACCTCCTCCCAATCGTCCCTCTCTTCTCAAAAGTCAAAAAAGGTCCGTTAACCCTCCTACCCCTCCTCCACCTCCTCATTTACCCTCCCTGTCTCTGTCCCTGGTTCTTCCCCTCTCACGGCTCAGTTACAAGTGTAGAGGTTCACCCTCCTCCTCGTACTGTACCTTCCTCCCTGTTCCCTCCCAAGTTTCTTCCTCTTCTGCCACCTCCCAGGTTCCTGCCTCTTCTGTCCCCTGCCACGCTTCTCCAGTTCCCTCCACCCTTTCGCCCCCCCCCCACCTTGGTACAGTCCAATACAGTCTCAATCCTAATCTTTACTCATCCTCCCCCTACCATTCCCAATATTGTCTCCCATACGACATCTCTGAATTCCGAAACACTTGAAGTAATCTCTGAATATATTGCAGAGACCAAACCATCAAAAGGACACTGATCCACCTTCCGCTCTTTCTCTCTCCTCTGCTCCATCTGCGCAACTCCTTTTTTTCACAGCGCACCCTTCCTTCGCTGCTTGAAACGTTTTCCCTGCCTCCGCATGTGGACTTTTCTAACCCTTCTAGTCTGTAGGAAACCCTTACCTGCGGATTTCAAATATCTTTAAACATTGCCAATCATGGCCTATTTACAGTGGAATATACGCGGCCTCAGGGGTAATCGGGGTGAAACTTCAGATGTTACTCTCCCAGTTTGCCCCCTGTTGGTTTTTTGCTTACAGGAACCAAAATTACACTCTGCTGTATTTCTCCCATCTCAGGTATAATTTTATTGTATTCTTCAGATCCTTTTTCCCGATGGACCTTTAATGAAAGTGCCTTCTTCTACGCACTGATATTCCGTACCATCAGCTATTTGTTCATACTTCACTGCATTAACAGCAGCCCGTATCCACTTACATAGGTGGTATACACTCTGTTCTTTATATCTCTCTCCTTCTCGGGCATTATCTATTCCGGATATTGCCTTCCTTGTTTCATCATTACCGCCACCGATTCTGTTACTTGGTGATTTTAATGCCCACCATTTCCTCTGGGGGGATCTCACTGTGATTCCCGTAGAATTCAGTTAGAGGCTTTTCTTGCCACCCACCCCCTCCATGTTTTAAATACAGGTACTCACACCCATTTTGATCCTTGGACTCATACTCTCTCTTGCATCGATCTCTCAGTCTGCTCTTCCTCCGTCGCATTAGACTTCACTTGGTCTGTTCTCCCGGACTTACATGACAGTGATCATTTCCCAATCATTCTTACTTCCCCTTCATATTCGCCACCTCTTCGCACCCCGCGCTGGCAATTTAATCGGGCAAAATTTGGGAAACCCTTTTCTCACACCCAACTGTTTTTAAAGAGGTTCCTTTTTCGTCCTCCATCGATGAGCTTTTACACCTCTTCTCGTCCCCTTTTCACCGCAGCTTCTCATTCTATACCCCAAACTTCGGGCAGGCATTCTCAGAAATGCGTGCCTTGGTGGTCTCCTGCTTGTGCTCGTGCAGTACGTTTGAAATGCGCTGCATGGGGCAGGTACCGGTTACAATAGAACCACAGAGCGACTCCTTGATTTTAAAAAAGAAGGTTTCGATCGCTCGCCGTGTCATCCGTTTATGTAAACGAAATTGCTGGCGAGATTATGTCTCCACCATCATCTCTGCTTCCTCTATGAGTGCAGTCTGGAAAAAAGTACGAAAACTGAGTGGTAAATATTCTCCTGACCCGGCTCCTGTTCTGCGGGTTGCCAGTGTTGATATAGCAAATGCACTAGATGTTGCCAATGAAATTGGCAATCATCTGGTCCGTATTTCTCAGGGACTACATCTTTGCCCCTCATTTCTTTCCTCAAAGTCTGCCAGAGAGTTAGCACCCTTGGACTTTTCTTCTCTCAGAGAAGAACAGTGTAATGTGCCTTTTACACTTCAAGAACTGGAGGCAACACTCTCAGCTTGTCGATCATCGGCAGCTGGGCCCGACGATATTCATATTCGTATGCTACAACATTTACATCAGTCAGCCGTTGCAGCCTATTACGCCTTTTTCAATCTTATTTGGTCACAAGTTCTTCCCCAGCTGTGGAAATCCGCATTGTTCTCCCTTTCTGCAAACCAGGCACTACGGGACATGAAACCTCCCACTATCGTCCCATTGCTCTTACCAGTGCAGTTTGCAAAGTAATGGAACGCCTAGTAAATAGACGTTTAGTGTGGTATTTGGAGACACACAACAGTCTCTCCACTCGTCAATATGGCTTTTGTAAGGGGTTCTACCAAGACCCCTTACTACGCTTGGATACGTATGTTCGTAATGCCTTTGCGAATAAACCACTCAGTTATTGCCATATTTTTTGACCTTGAGGGAAGGGATATGACACAACTTGGAGGTATAATATTTTAGCCCAAGCCCACTCCTGGGAACCGTCACTGAGGCGGTGTTCCACAAGGGGTCTGGTGTTGGGGCCCCCTGCTGTCACAATCTACAGTAAACGACATAAGAATGAGGTGCATAAAGAGCGACCATCGGGCAAGTTGGCCGATGACACCAAAATAGGCCGTCGAATTCAATGTCTGACGAGACATTCGAGCACTCCAGGAAGATTTGTAAAAGACCAGTATGCAGTGGTCGGAGAATTGAGCAGATGCGTTTAATATAGACAAATGCAGAAGTTCTAATGTTTGGACAGGACAATAACCAAGCCACATATAAACTAAATAATGTAGATCTTAATATTACGGATTCGAAAAAGATATTAGGATTCTTGTTACATTAATCTGAAACCAATGACAACAGTGCTCCTATAAGTGTTCGCAATCAAGCTAATACGAATCCTGCATCATATCCCAGAAGCATAAATAATCGGAGTCCTCAGTTGTTCTTCAACTCTATACATCCTTGTTTAGGGCCTCAATTAGAGATATGCTGCCAGTTATTGGTCACCGTATTAAACAGAATGGAATATAAATTCTCTGCAAAATGTCCAAAGGGAGATGAGCAAAGATGATCCCATGTATCAGAAACCTTCCCTAATGAGGATAGACTGAGGGCCTTAAACTGCACTCTCTAGAAAGACGTAGAATTAGGGGGGATATGATTGAGGTGTATATTATGAAGACAGGAATAACTAAAGGGGATGTAATATGTGCTGAAAATATCTAGCCTAGACGACTCGCTGCAATGGTTTAAGTTGGAAAAATTCAGATTCAGGAAGGATATAGGAATGAACTCCTGGGTTTGGTAAATAGAGTTGTGGATGAGTGGAACAAACTCCAAAGTGCCTGTTATCGAGGTCCAGACACAGTTTATGGTAGCTTTAAAAATAGGCTATGGATAAATACATGAGAAGATGTGGGTGGGTGAAGGTAACCTGATAGCTTGTGCAACCAGGTCATTGCCGAGTTCCGCCCTTATGTCAATGTACCTGACCTGACTAGCGGTTGGGTGCATGCTTAACCTGAAGGTACGATGACCAGCCTATCGCATGGGCCAGTAGGCCTTCGCAGTGTTTTCCTTCCTTCGATCTTATGTTCTTATGTTTCTTAGGCACAGTACTCGCTCCCATCTTGTTTCCCTCTCCTTCATATCCGACATAGACAGGTAAAGGAAGTCAGCCACAACACAGGTGTCTCTCCTTTGCAATGACACCCGAATCTGCATTACAGTGTCTTTCCATTAGCAGAAACTGCATAGGCTCATGCGGACATCAAACCAAATCTTTCAGTGGGGCTGCAGAAAACAATATAATTCCAAACGATGAGAAATTTCACAATTACTCATATATGTCAAACACGAGGAAATTTAAATCCCTTCATCAGAAGTACAAAACAAATTCTGCCACAAATAGAGAGAAACACCAACGACACAGACCTGGGAGTGATTATGTCGGAGGATCCTCACCTTCAAGGACCATATCATGTATCTAATCGCATCTGCAAGTAAAATGACAGGATGGGATAATGAGAACCTTCAAAACTAGGGAGGCCAGCCCAGAATACACTCTCAAGGTCACTTGTTTATCTAGGCTGGAAACATTGCTGAACACTAACAGCACCTTCACAAGGCAGGTGAAACTGCCGACCTAGAAAATGTACAGAGAAGTATTCACAGCGCGCATAACCTACTAGAATAAAACACCTCAATTACTGGAGCGCTAGAGGTTCCTAAACCTGTATTCCCCTGGAACGCAGGAGGGAGAGATACATGAATATATACACCTGGGGGAAATCCTAGAGGGACTGAGTACCGAACTTGAGCACACGAAAATCACTCACACAAACGAAAGCAAAAGACTTGCGACATGCACCATCCCCCCCAATGTAAAGCAGGGGTGACCACTAACTGACGTTTAAGCACCCATAACAATAAGTGTCAGGGCCCGAGACTGTTCAACTGCCTCCCAGCACACATAATGGGGATTAACCAACAGACCCCTGGCAGTCTTCAAGCAGCACTGGAGCAGGAGAGCACCTAAGCATTTCTGATCAGCCGTGCGTGGCTCGTACAATGAGTTTGCGTGCAGCCATCATCAACAGCCTGTTTGATCAATGCTCTGGTCCACCAGGAGGCCTGGTCACAGACCGGCCGCAGGGGCTCTGCAGGTAAACTCCCAGGTTTGTGCATACATCGAGTGCCACCAAGTTAATCTGTTTCGAAGGCATAAGTGGGGTCTGAGTGCTTAGTAATCTTCCCGAGCTTATATCGGTTAAACTTGATTTTACTTGGCCGACTTTATTTTTTGTTATTGAAGTTGAATTTGGTGAATGCTCCACTCGTGACTAGTCTCATTATGTCGTGTCTGGGTCTCCATGCAGACATGACCCTGAACCTCAATTAAGTTGTGATCTGAGTATATATTAGTTTGTTGAGATATGGTGAAATTTCTTATCAGATCAACATTGTTAGAGAAGGATGAGGTCTAGTGTATTCTCCAGTCTAGTAAGCGCTCATTAGTTGCTGTTTTAACATTGAATTTTGTGCAGAGAGTTTAAAAGCTCTGTGAGTGTGAGTTTTCATCAGATGCAGCCTTCCTGGTGATATTACTGCAGAAATATTATTTGCTATATCCTCCTTATAGGTGCCTTAAGTTGAAATCCCCCAAAAGCAAGATGTTGGGTGCAGGAGCTGAAGATTTTCTTCCCAGACATGGTCAATTTTTCAAACAGCTGTTCCTGGAATTGCCTGGATGTTGCATCCGGAGGCTTGTAGACTACCACAATGACTAGGTTTTGGTTCTCTACCTTTACTGCTAAAAACTTCCAACTACATCTTTCTGAAGGCATTAAACAGTTCTGTGCAACAAGTGACTCTGCAAATGTACAGGCGAACCCCCCCCCCCTTTGCCTGTTCACTCTGTCACATCTGTATAGGTTTGTAACTGGGAATCCATAATTTCGTTGTCCAAGTGATCCCTTATGTGGGTCCAGTGAAAGCCGCGAACATTGCCCATTTGTGCCTCTGCAAGCAGTCCACGGATGAAAGTATTTGATTGTTTGTTGCTGCTCTTAGACCTGTATATTTCAAAGAAGACGTCCATCGACCTGGTGGTCATTGTTGGTACTGGGGTGGGATTTTTTTTCAGGCATTAGTATCTGTAACAGTAGATTTGGAGTGGAGGCCATCGATTGTGGTCCACTCCAGGAATGACTGTATTTTGGTGTAGCGATTTCTCCATAATCCAGCATTTTCCTCTTTTCCTCCAGCCCTAAAAAACCTCCCTCTGAGTTGGCTGTGGCTACCCAGGTTCCCCTGGCCTGTATATTTTTGTATCTTTTTGTCCCCTTTAGATGGTTTGCCCTGGCAATTTAAGTTATAGCACAGTCTTTCCTTACTGAAAGAGATACACAGTTCAGGTGAAAAACTTAACAGGAAGGGAGTTTGCATTTTCCCAGTTGTCATATGGCATTCATTTCTAGGGTGGTCATAGTAGTCACGTACCCAACTGTCTTTCCCAGATTCCCATGCCTGCAGATACCAAGTGCATAGTAATTACCTGGAGTTTACCTCTAGAGAGTTCCGGGGTCAACGCCCCCGCGCCCCGGTCTGAGACCAGGCCTCATCCTTGGTGGATCGAGGCCAGATCACCAGCTGTTGCTGCTGGCTGCACCAAACCACACATACGAGCCACACCCGCTGACCGGAACTGGACCTTTAGGTGCTAGACAGTGCCACTTGAAGACTGCCAGGGTCTGTTGCGGTAATCCCCCCTTATGTGTGCAGGAGGGCAGTTGACAGTCACTCGTGCCCACCAGACACTTATTGTAGGGTCTCTTAACGAGCTAGTGACCACCCCTGCTTTACATGGGGGGATGGTGCATCGTCTGCCAGTCTATTGCTTTCGAATGATGATTTTTTCGTGTGCAAGTTCGGACTAGTCCCTCTAGGATTTTTCCAGGTGGTATATAATCAATATCTCTCCCTCCTCCGTCCAGTGGAAAAACAGGATTAGGACACCTCAAGCGCTCCCATAATCGAGTGTTTTACCTCCTTATGCGCGCCGAGAAAGTTCTCTGTACAGTTTTCTAGTCGGCAATTTCACCTCCTTGAAAGGTGCTGTTTAGTTTTGCAGCAGAAAATTCCAGCCTAGATAGAACAAGTGACCTGAAGAGTGTCATCAGGGCTTGTCCTCCTAGTTTGAAGTTCCTATATCCACCTGTCATTTCTAGCAGATGCTATTGATACAATGTTATGTCCATGAAGGTGAGAATCCCTCCGACATGATCACTTCCCAGTGGTCTTTGACGTTGGTGTTTCGCTCTAATTTGTGGCCAGAATTTGTTTTGTACTTCTGAAGAAGATGTAAATCCATCCATGTTTACCAAAAATAAACAAATCAAGAGTATTGAAATTTCATCTCGTTGAACTTCCATATTGTTTCTGCAGCCCACTGAAGATTTGGTTGATGCGCTACTGCCTGGGAGCGTTGCAGTGTCCTGCAATGGAAGACACTGTCATGCAGATTCGTTGTCATCTGCAAAGGAAGACACGAGTGCTGTGGCTGACATCCATGTCTATGTCGATATAAGATAGGAACAAGATGGGAGCGAGTACTGTGCCTTGTGGAACAGAGCTTTTCACGTAGCTGCCTCAGTCTTTACTCTGTTTTTGACGACTACTCGCTGTGTTCTGTAGTAGGAAATTAGAGATCCAACAACCGACCGGACTTTTTTCCTGTTTTTCCTTTAGCCAAGCATTTGTGCGCTATTACTGCCATGGTCACACTTGTCGAAAGGCTTTGCACAAAACTGATAAAATTCCATCTGTCATCTATTTGTCTTCTAGTGCATTAGGACCTTGTCGTAGTGGTCCCCAATAGTGAGACAGCTACAGGAGCGACCTGTTCTAACCCATGTTGCCCCTGGGTTGTGTAACTTGATGGTTTCTAGATGCGTGGTGATCTTGCTTCTTAGGACCCTTTCAAAGATTTTTTATATATGGGATGTTAAGTGCTATTGGGGTCTGGTAGTTCTTTGCTGTTGCTTTACTGCCCCCTTGTGGAGTGGGGCTATGTCTGTGTTTTTTAGTAACTTGGGACGACCCCCGTGTCCTCGCTCCCTCTCCATAGATGAAAAGGCCTCGTGATAAGGGCTTTCTTCATCTTGCAGTTCTTTATGAATCACAGAGTTCCATGAGTCTGGCCGTGGCAGAGTGCATGGGCCCATGTCATTTAAACCCGCCTGTTCGAAGTCATTGGCGTCAGATTAACATCGAATAAGCTTGTTGTTAATCAAATTTTTTGTAGGCTCTCTCATAAAAAATTCATTTTGATCTTCGACTCTCGTCTGGTTAGCGGCTTAGCTAAAAAACTGAGTCATACTTCAGGGACTTGATACTCACTCATTCCCTTGGCTGTCATCTGTGTAGGACCCATCTGTTTAAGTAGGGGCCCAACCACTGGACGTTGTGTCTCGATTTTGATTTGGCAAAGAGAAGAAATACTTTGGTTTCTCGATTCAATTATGGCTTTTAGTTCTCCCGCGATTTTCCTGACTCCTAAAAGGGATTCTTTTAGCTTAAGTTCGATTGCTTGCAATTTCTCTGACCATGACTCCCAACGCATTTCAGATAATATGACCACTTTTAAAGGCCGCTACTGTTATTCTTTTTCCGTCGCCTGTAAAGGGAGCGCCTGTCTCTTTCTATATTTACACTTACTCTCTCCTTTTTCTAAGAGGAAAAAGCCTTGTGCCATACATCGAGTGCCACCGAGTTAATCTGTTCTAGCATAGTTGGGTCAGTGTTGCTTAGTAGACTACCCAGCTTATAACGGTTAGGACTTGGATTACTTGTCCCACATTATGTTTTGTATTGGAAGTTGAATTTGGTGAATGCTCCCTCGTGACTATCTCATTTTGGTCGGTCGGGCTACCGCGCAGAAATGCTACTGAACTCAATTAATTTGTGATCAAGTAATAATTGTTTTTTGATATGGTGATATTTCTTATCAGATCAACCATTGTTAGAGCGAAGATGAGGAGTCTAAGTGTATTCTCCATCCTAGTAGGCTCTATTATTAGCTGAGTTTAAATTGAATTTTTGCAGAGATCTTAAAAGCTCGTGTGAGTGTGAGTTTTTCCCATCAGAGCTGCCTCCTGGGTGTTATTACTGCAACAATATTAATTGCTAATATTCCCCATATTAGGTGCCTTAAGTTGAAATTCCCCCCAGGAGCAGAGATGTTGGGTGCAGGAGCTGGACTGGAAGGTTTTCCCGACATTTGGTCAATTTTAACAGCAGTACCTTGAATTGCAGGATGTTGCATCCGGAGGCTTGTAGCTATCACAATGACTAGATTAGGTTCTCGACCTTTACTGCTATAACTCCACTACAATCATTTGAGGCATTTAGCAGTTCTGTGCAAACAAGTGACTCTGCAATGTTACAGCCAACCCCCCCCTTTTTGCCCTGTTCACTCTCTGTCTCAACTGTATATGGTTGTAGCCGGATCCATATTTCGTTGTCCAAGTGATCCTTTATGTGGTCTCAGTGTAAAGCCCGCAACATTGCCTTTGCCTCTGCAAGCGTCCACCACGGATGAAAGGTATTTTGTTGTTTGTTGCCTGGCTTTAGACCCTGGATATTAGCAAAGAAAGAATGTTATCGACTGTGGTCATTGTTGGTATGGGGGGATTTTTCTTCCGGCCATTAGTATCTTTATCTGTGGTTTGAGTGGAGGCCATCGACTGTGGATTCCACTCCAGGATGACTGGATTTGGTGTACGATTTCTCTCTGGCATTTCCTCCAGATTTTTTTCCTTCACTGGCACTAAAAAACCTCTCCCTCTTGAGTGCTGTGGCAACCCAGTTTTCCCATGCCTGCATTTTAGTATCTTTTTTGTCCCTTTAGATGGTATGGCCTGGCAATTTAAGTTATAGCACAGTCCTTTCTGTACTGAAGAGTACAACCAGTTCAGGTTGAAAAAGGCTACAGGAAGGGAGTTTGGCATTTTCCTGTTTGTCATATGGAGCATGTCATTTTCTAGGGTGGTCTATAGTAATCACGTCCCATGTTATTTCTTATTTTTTCCCAGAATTTCCCATGCCAGAGCATATACCGAGTGCATAGTATGTGGCACAGGCTTGGTTTCCCGTTTGCCTTGGTTTTCGAGTGACTGATTCCCTGTGGTGCATGTTTCCCTGTCTTACATTCTATCCTCCCTAGCCCAACAATGGAGCTCGCACCATTTGTTTTTTGGTAATACTATCCTCACAATGCTTAGTGAGTCTCTTGTTTGCTATTTCCTGCGGTATCTTTACTAGTTTGCTTGGTTGTATCTTAACTTTGACTACACTTGTTTCCCTACTATGGCTCCTGTCCCTTTGGGTCATTTATATTGTATTCCTTCTGCGTATAATTCCCGACTACCTGACACATCTCCATCTTCACCATTATTACTGTCTCCCAGGACAGCATCTCCAGCTTCCCATTACTGTCTCCCAGGACGCATCTCCACTTCACCATTACGTGTCTCCCAGGAGAGCACCCAGCTTCAAACCAATACTGTCTCCCAGGACATGCACCTCCAGCTTCCCCCATTACTGTCTCCCAGGACCGAGCATATCCAGCCTCCATTTTTACAGACTACCAGGACATCATCTCCAGCCTTACAGTTTTCTGACTACAATGGCCATATCAAGGCAGTTACCCATTCAGGCCCGGAGACTTTTTAAATGGTTCCCATCAGTTGTAGAAAGGCTTCCAGGTTTTCTATGAAAGCAGCCTTTGATGTTGACCTCTTTTACTACCCTTGTGATTTTAGATCCGCACAGATTTTTTCTCATTTGGGGCATACCCAAAAAACACATCCCTGGTTTTAATACTGCTTGTAGCTTATTTCTTGGTATCAGCAACAAGGGGCGTTCACCAATTTCACAGAAATGACAATTTTATGCATGTGGAAGCCGTTTGTTGAGACTGAACCACAGACTACACACAGCTTCATAATGATTTGAATGGTTTGATTACTGCCATTCTACTAGCAACCTCTTGAATATTGTCTATTAATAACCTCTCTAGGTGTGCACAACGAAACCGCTTGAAACCAGTCCAAGGGTTTCGGACCAGACAAGGGTTCGATCCCCAAGTTCAAGGGTTCGGACCAGTCAAGGTTCGGACCAGTCCAAGGGTTCGACCAGTCTATCTGATCGAACAGTGGGTCACTTATTTAAAACCATACTGGGTCGGTGATTTGAGCTATCACATGAAGGAAACTACTGGAAATTATCTACCCGAGTAAAATGTGATTTGATTTGATACACAAAGTATAACTTGCTGTTGAAGAGCCGGTGACTGCTGGCACCCTACAATGACAACGTCGAGCCTCCACCCTTGTTTATCAAGTCGCTGTATCGAGCTTCTCTATTTTTTTTTTTTTTAGTCTATGGTGCAGTCTCCACAAAAATAAAAATGCTATATTACACTATAGTTGACGTGCAAAATTTGGAGGAAGGGCGCTTTTTCTGAAGTAATAATTGCTCCCGTTGTGAATAATGCGACCGCTGTAACTACAGGTTATATACATTCGACAGTAACGTCGTATTTCAAGAAATAGAAAACTAATGAAAGTCACTCCACTCCACTCTAAGTACCATTTAATACTGGTTAGGGGTTGCCCCCCCCTACTACAAACACATGAATTTCTGCTATTCACTTGGTACACTAGATTAAAAGCGAGTACACTAGCAGGCCAGGAAATTATTAAAAACAGCTGACCTGTGGTAGGTTTCTGCGACTTCTGGCACCTGCCCTCTATAGGCTTATCACTCATTTACAAATTCACCTGTTTTCAAATGACACTTTAGCCTTTAACATCAATAACTAGGGAGCCACTTAGTATACACTATACAACTATGCATACTCATGCTTTCAGGGAGAATTTTCTTTCCTCTACACAAAGTTCAATTATTATTAATTTTCCAACACGGGACAGTCCTATATTCCCCTCTGGCAGTAAACTCTGTTAGGTAGTGCACACAATTCTCCTTTTTTTACTCAGTATATAATGTTTTCCGCCCAAGATTGGTTCCAGGCGCTAGAGGGATGTATCGTATAGGATTGATGACACAAATTAAAGTTCTAGCACGTAAGAGCGACCGTGAAAACACCAGAAAACCGGGAGCACAACGAGACACGCTGACACTGTCAAACCCTACCACTACAAGGCTTGGTTTCCATTTGACTTGGGTTTCTGTGACTGTATTTCCTGTTGGTGCATGTTTCCCTGTCTTACTCCTATCCTCCCTAGCACCAACAATGGAGCTCCCACCAGTTGTTTTTGGTAATATATCCTCACTATTGCTAGTGGAGTCCTCTTGTTTGCTATTTCCTGCTGTATTTCTAGTTTGGAATATTGGTTTTATCTTTTCTATGACTACACTTGTTTCCCTACTACGGCTCCTGTCCCCTATGAGGTCATTTATATGTATTCCTTCCTGCGTATAATTCTCGACTACCTGGAACAAAATCTCCACCATTCACCATTACTAGTCTCCCAGGACAGCACCCTCCACCTCACCATTACTGATCTCCCAGGACAGCATCTCCACTTCACCATTACTGTCTCCCAGGACAGCCCTCCAGCTTCACCTTACTGTCACCCAGGACAGCACTATCATCCCCACATTTACTGACTACCAGGACATCACCTCCACCTTACAGTTTCTGACCTACATGGCCAGTATCAGGCATCCATTCAGCTCCAGACTTTTAAGTTCCCATCTGTTGTAGAAAGCTTCCAGTTGTCTATGAAATCAGCTTTGAAGTTGTCCTCTTTTAATTAAAACCCTTGTGATTTTAGTCACAGATTTATCTCATTTGGCATCCCAAAACACTTCCCTGTTTTAATACTGCTTGTACTACTCTTGGATATGTGCACAAATGTGCGGCACCATTTCCAAAAAAAAGACAATTTATCCATGTGGAAGGCCCGTTTGTTTTGATTGACCGCAGAACTACACAGAGCTTCATAATGTTTGAATGTTGATTTACCGTAATTTCCACTAGCAAGCTCTTGATATTCTATTAATAACTTCCTTAAATGAATCTCCTAGCTATTTGATTTCTATTTCTAACTGTACTTGATATATGGAACAGCTACCTGCAACGTCTCCTGATTTATCTTGTATTGATTGTGTTTATAAGGGCACCTACCGAAATGAGTATAAAATAACCGGACAAAGATGAGAATAAGACACATGTGCAACATCTGGGTATCCTTTATTTGTAGACGTTACGCCATCCCGAGCTTTATCAATACAAATTCTAGGACATAACTTGAAGACCTACTTGGAAGGACCAACTCTGGGGGAATCCCTCCACCAGAGATATGCCCTCCCCCCGTCTGCTACACCTTACGTTTATTTATAAGCGCCAGGATCCTGTTCTTCTGCTTCAGAATCTCCACGACTATGGTGCTCATTCGCACCTACTCCTACGGTTGAGGGAACTATTACCTCATCATTCTGTTACATTGTATCTTACTGATCATCAGTTATGTCCAAGAATTTGTATTTGATAAACCCACTGGCAGGCGAAAACGTCACAATAAAGATTCCCCGAAGATGCCACATGTGTCTTAATCTCATCAGGAAATACAGTCCACAGAAACCCAGGCAAAACGGCAACCAATCCTGTGCACATACTACATGCACTTGGTAATCTGCGGCATGGGAAATCTGGAAAAACGATGGACGTTGCAACTATGACCTCCCTAGAAAATTGCCATCCCAACATGACAACAGAAAAATGCAAACTCCCATCCTGTAAAGCTTTTTTCACACCCTGAACAGTGTACCTCTTCAGTACAGGAAAGACTGCTATAACTAAATTGCAGGCATACCATCTAAAGGACAAAAAGGAACAAAAAATCCAGCCATGGTAAAATCTGGGTAGCCACAGCCACTCAAAAGTGGAGAGGTTTTTTATTGGGTCCCTGAAGGAAAAATAACTGTGCATGAAATGGCAGAAATCGTACACCACTATTCTCCGTCATTCCTGGAGTGGAACACCACAGTCCGATGCCACCACTCCAAAACCAACAATACAGAACTAATTCCGGAAAAAAAATCCACCCCAGTACCAGCAATACCACCAGTCTGATAACATTCTTTCTTTGCAAATAAACAGGTCTAAAGCAGCACCAAACAACAACATACTTGTCATTTGCATCCGTGACTGCTTGCAGAGGCAAAGGCAATGTTCGGCTGGCTTTCACTGAGACCCCATTAAGGACTCACATGGACAAACGAAATAATGGATCCCAGTTTACAACCTATACAGATGAGACAGATTGAAAACAGGCAAAAGGGGGGGTTGGCCAGTACATGCAGAGTCACTTGTTTGCACAAACTGCTTAATGCCTCAATGATGTAGTGGAAGTTTTAGCAGTAAAGGAGCGTCGAGAACCAAACCCTAGACATAGTGGTAGTCTACAGCTCCGGATGCAACATCTCAGCAATTCCAGGAACAGCTGTTTAAAAATTTGACTCACTGTCAGGAAAATCTTCCACTCCTGCACCCAATATCTTTCTCCTGGGGGATTTCAACTTAAGGCACCTAAAATGGAAAGGAAATATAGCAAATAATATTGTTGCAGTAAAACACACCATTAGGCAGCTCGAAGAAAACGCACACTCACACGACTTTAAAAATCTCTGCACAAACCTTCAATTTAATCCAGCAAATATAGAGCCTACTAGACTTGAGAATACACTAGACCCCATCTTCACTACACAATGATGATTTGATAAGAAATGTCACCATATCAAAAATAATATACTTAGATCACAACATATTGAGGCGTTCAGACAGTGTAATGGGTGGAGCCCCAGAACCGACATGAGATTAGTCCACCGAGGGACATACACCAAATCAACTTCAATAACATAAACGATAAGAGGGAACAAGTACACCAAAGTCCAACCGATATAAGCTGAGAAGACTCTATACTAAGCAACACAGACCCCAACATATGCCTATAACAGATTAACCCGGTGGCAACTCGAATGTATGGCATCAAGGCTTATTCCTCTAAGAAAAAGGAGAAGTATATGTCAATAGAAAGAGACATGCGGCTCCTTTAACAGCGAACGAAAAGAATAACATAGCGGCTAAAACAGGTCAATATATCTGAAATGCTAGGAGACACTGGATCAGAAGAAATTAGCAAGCAATGAACAATAAAGCAAAAGAATCCTTATTAGTCAGTAATTGCGGGAAGAACTAAAAGCCATAAATGAACTCGAAAGACAACCCCAAAGTATATCTTCTCCTATTCCAAATCAACATCGAGAACAACGTCCAGATATTGGGCCCAACTTGAAACAAGCAGGGTCCCAACACAGATGAGAAGCAAGGAAATGAGTGAGCTACTCAAGTCCCAATATGACTCAGTTTTTAGCAAGCCGCTAACCAGACTGAGAGACCGAAGATCAAAATGAATTTTTTATGAGAGAGCCACAAAATTTGATTAACACAAGCCTATCCCGATGTTATCCAGACGCCACATGACTTCGAACAGTCGATAAATATACAAGCCCCAAGCAACACTGCCCCATGGCCAACTCATGGACCACTGTGATCATCAGACTGCAAGAAGCCCTTAACACGAGCCTTTCCAACCTAAGGAGATGGGAGCATGACAACTGGGGACGTCCCACAGTTACTAGAAAAACACAGACATAGCCCCCACTCCACAGCGCTGGCAGTAAAGCAACAGCAAAGAACTATCAGACCAATAAGCACTAACAACCCATATCATAAAAATCATTTGAGCGAGGGTCCTAAAAGCTCAAGAACACCACCCATCATAGAAACCCATACCGTTACACAACCCAGGGCACATTAGTTAGAACAGGTCGCTCCTGTCTTCTCAACCTATTGGATAACTACTACAGGTCCTAAATGCACAAGAAGACAAAAAGAATGCAGATGTAGTAAATACATGACTTTGCAAAAGCCTTCGACAGGGGAGTGGTGACCATGGCGTAATAGCACACAAAATGTCGTGCTTAAAGGAATAACAGGAAAAGTCGGGTCGATGATCTATAATTTCCATCACTAACAGAACACGAGAGTATCGTCAACCCAGAGTAAAGTCCGAGGCACAACACGGTGAAAAGCACAGTTCCACCGTCAGTTGTCAATCGTCAGTGGTCACGTCGTCAGTCGCCAGTGGTCTGTGTAGTCACGTGAGGTCCACAGACCCTGAGCTGCACTTTGGATTAGTGTGGACGGCTTTACAAAAGCATGGCTTGCTTCAGCAGTGTTTTAAAAATTGAGGTTGGAGAGTTGAAGAGGAGGCTTGCTTCCTTTCTCCAGATTAGATTAGGAGGCTGAAGGTCAAACCACAATGGTCTGGGAGAGAGTGTGAGGTGCTGAGTTGTGGGAATGAGGCTTCTAGCAGTAGGAGGTAGCAGTCTGTCACTCGCAGGAGGAGCTGTCGTTATGGGGAGAGGTAGCAACGCTACCCTATGCAGTGAGGTGCAGTCCATCAACCTGCTACAAGTGCGAGTGTTTTTCACAGTAATGGAAGCGCAACAGAGTAAGGAAAGTTAAGAGTGAAGATCAGAGGTAGAAAATCGCTTCTCTGTTCTTCAGGATGAATGTTACTTCCGTGCCATAGTGAAGGGTAAGGGTACACAGTCCCTGCAAAAGGAGTAAGCGCATTCTTGTGGTTGGTGACTGTCAGGTAAGATATATTGAACCGTGCTATTTTGTAATAGTAATAAGAAGATGAGAGTAGACAGTGTGCATGCCTAGGAGCGGTGTAGGGACATTGTCAACAGGCCGGATAATATCAAGTCAGGTCAGGGAACAAGCCCATTATCTTGTCTCAGTGCTGGCTGGAAGATGAAATTTGGAAGGGTAGGAAGAAGAAGCTCTAGATCATTACAGTGTCACGCTATGATTTCATTAGTCTAAGGGAGGATCCCTAACAAATGCGTAGCATCTTGCCAAGAAGGGGAGTAGAAATGAATGGTTTTCTAGGTGCTATTGGCAGTAAATTGCTGCTTAGACAGATACTGCAAAGGAACTTGCAATCCCATTCATTGACAACTGGAACACTTTTTATGGCAAAACATATATGTAAGACAAGGGATTGGGGTACATCTCTCAGGTGCTGTGGTGTAGCATGCACATGCAGACTCGATTGAGCAGGGGCCATTGTGAATTGCCTATGATTTTTAAACTGATGGAAGATAGAAGTTAATGGGTGTGTGAGGATACAAAGCAGGTTGCACACTGGGTTGGAAACAAGTCAAATGTATAAAGAGCATTCAGACATGAAGTCATAAATAAAGACAATGAGATCAAGGTCCAGCAAACACAGGGGGACAGCAGAGGGCAAGCAAGGGACCTAGCTCCCTCTTAAGGTTAACTATACTAAATAGACAGGAGTGTAAGAAATAAGATAGATGACTAAGATTAATGCAAGTGCAGGAAACATAGACATATTATTGCTATTACATAGTTCTGAGCTCAATCTGAAAGATAGAGAGATGCCCCTCTGAATGTCACATACAAGGATATAAATTATTCCACACGACAGGTCAACAGAAAGGAGGTGGAGTAGCGATGGTATGTCAGAAGACAATTTAAATTGTTGCTTTAAGACAAGATAGGTAAATTAGATAGGCTTCAGCCACTGATCTATTGGTTACAGCTTCTCGAGGGCCGAGAAAAACTAATTTAGGGTGAGAATATTACAGGGCCCCAACTCTTATAGGGAGTGCAAGTAAACTTCTATGGTACGATATTCGTAGGCATCTAACATACGAAAATGTTTGTGCTAATGGGAGAATTTCCCACTATAGACAGATTGACTGGAGCAATTTGACAGGAAAAATATAGAGTCAGGTGACTTTCTTTATACGATCCAGGATTGTTTTATGAAAAGTTTTGTGACCGAGCCAACGTAGGGGAAATAACACTCCTTGACTTGGTTCGTGCCAGTAGGAAACACTAATTAATAAACTTGAGGTTAATGATGAGCTTGGGGAAAGTGATCACACATTCACTCATATTTAATATATCATGAGAATTCCCCTAATAATGGCAATCCAAGTCTCCGTCCCCTGACTTCGCATGGCTGATTTCCATAGGACTGAAAAATTAACTTAGGTGGGTCTGAACAGGAATGACCTGACTAAGGGTCAGGTAGGTGTGATGGTTGCTCGATATGAAGCATTTCAAGGGCATAGGGTTATCTGCTGCTCAGATCACATTAAGCGATCCAATAGGGAAATCAGATCAAACAAAAATGAGCCCTAAATGGATGAACAATAAAGATAAGATATCTATCGGTCAAAAGAGAGGCATATATAGGCAAATCAAAAGAGGAGAGGGGCAATTGAGAAACGAAATATTCAGTTAATAGCGAAATAAAAAAGGGAAATTAGAAAAGCACAAAAGAGATTATGAGGTTAATAAGTTGCAAGAGAAACGAATACCTAACCCAAAATGATTCTTTCAGGTATACAGAAGTAAGATCAGGGACAAGATAGGGCCCACTCAAAAGTCTTTCCTCGGTCCAGCTCACTGACAGTGATGAAGAAATGATTAGAATTATAACACCTACTTCTCACAGTTTTTACACAGGAAGGAATACCACGATATCCGTAATGATACATTATGTCTAGAACGGGACGTAATAAACTGTGGCACGATTTACAGTCACAAGTACCATGGTCCTATAGGCAAAATAGATAATAAAAACCTAATAAATCCCCAGGCCCATATGAACCTGTATGCAAGGTTCTAACTGGAATGTAAAGAGGAGCTTAGCCACACCTATGGCTAATCTTTTTCAACGTTAACATATCAACAACAAACTGGCATGGGCCAGATAATGGAAAAATGGCAAATGTGATACCTATTTTCAAAAACAGGTTGATCAGGTTTCATAGCTTACGAACTATAGACCAATAAAGCCTAACCTCCAAAGTCAGGGAAAATTTATGGACTCAATAATTGCGAGGCAGTTCGTAGCCACCTTGAAAAAGCATAAATATAATCAACGAATCTCAGCATGATTTTACAAAGGGCTTCCTGCCTTCGAATTTAAATTAACATTTTACACTAAGGGTATTTTGAAGGAGGTAGTATCATGGTAATGAATATGACAATTGTGTATATGAGACTTCAGTAAGGCTTCTTGACAGAGGTCCGCACATCAGAGACTATGAGGAAAATTAAAGCACAAGTGAATAGGAGGAGAAATTTTTTCCTGGAAAAGGCATGGTTGACAAATAGGCCAGCAGAGAGTTCGCATAAATTGGGGAGAAAATCAGAGTGGGGAACCGTCACTGAGGCGGTGTTCCACAAGGGGTCTGGTGTTGGGGCCCCCTGCTGTCACAATCTACAGTAAACGACATAAGAATGAGGTGCATAAAGAGCGACCATCGGGCAAGTTGGCCGATGACACCAAAATAGGCCGTCGAATTCAATGTCTGACGAGACATTCGAGCACTCCAGGAAGATTTGTAAAAGACCAGTATGCAGTGGTCGGAGAATTGAGCAGATGCGTTTAATATAGACAAATGCAGAAGTTCTAATGTTTGGACAGGACAATAACCAAGCCACATATAAACTAAATAATGTAGATCTTAATATTACGGATTCGAAAAAGATATTAGGATTCTTGTTACATTAATCTGAAACCAATGACAACAGTGCTCCTATAAGTGTTCGCAATCAAGCTAATACGAATCCTGCATCATATCCCAGAAGCATAAATAATCGGAGTCCTCAGTTGTTCTTCAACTCTATACATCCTTGTTTAGGGCCTCAATTAGAGATATGCTGCCAGTTATTGGTCACCGTATTAAACAGAATGGAATATAAATTCTCTGCAAAATGTCCAAAGGGAGATGAGCAAAGATGATCCCATGTATCAGAAACCTTCCCTAATGAGGATAGACTGAGGGCCTTAAACTGCACTCTCTAGAAAGACGTAGAATTAGGGGGGATATGATTGAGGTGTATATTATGAAGACAGGAATAACTAAAGGGGATGTAATATGTGCTGAAAATATCTAGCCTAGACGACTCGCTGCAATGGTTTAAGTTGGAAAAATTCAGATTCAGGAAGGATATAGGAATGAACTCCTGGGTTTGGTAAATAGAGTTGTGGATGAGTGGAACAAACTCCAAAGTGCCTGTTATCGAGGTCCAGACACAGTTTATGGTAGCTTTAAAAATAGGCTATGGATAAATACATGAGAAGATGTGGGTGGGTGAAGGTAACCTGATAGCTTGTGCAACCAGGTCATTGCCGAGTTCCGCCCTTATGTCAATGTACCTGACCTGACTAGCGGTTGGGTGCATGCTTAACCTGAAGGTACGATGACCAGCCTATCGCATGGGCCAGTAGGCCTTCGCAGTGTTTTCCTTCCTTCGATCTTATGTTCTTATGTTTCTTAGGCACAGTACTCGCTCCCATCTTGTTTCCCTCTCCTTCATATCCGACATAGACAGGTAAAGGAAGTCAGCCACAACACAGGTGTCTCTCCTTTGCAATGACACCCGAATCTGCATTACAGTGTCTTTCCATTAGCAGAAACTGCATAGGCTCATGCGGACATCAAACCAAATCTTTCAGTGGGGCTGCAGAAAACAATATAATTCCAAACGATGAGAAATTTCACAATTACTCATATATGTCAAACACGAGGAAATTTAAATCCCTTCATCAGAAGTACAAAACAAATTCTGCCACAAATAGAGAGAAACACCAACGACACAGACCTGGGAGTGATTATGTCGGAGGATCCTCACCTTCAAGGACCATATCATGTATCTAATCGCATCTGCAAGTAAAATGACAGGATGGGATAATGAGAACCTTCAAAACTAGGGAGGCCAGCCCAGAATACACTCTCAAGGTCACTTGTTTATCTAGGCTGGAAACATTGCTGAACACTAACAGCACCTTCACAAGGCAGGTGAAACTGCCGACCTAGAAAATGTACAGAGAAGTATTCACAGCGCGCATAACCTACTAGAATAAAACACCTCAATTACTGGAGCGCTAGAGGTTCCTAAACCTGTATTCCCCTGGAACGCAGGAGGGAGAGATACATGAATATATACACCTGGGGGAAATCCTAGAGGGACTGAGTACCGAACTTGAGCACACGAAAATCACTCACACAAACGAAAGCAAAAGACTTGCGACATGCACCATCCCCCCCAATGTAAAGCAGGGGTGACCACTAACTGACGTTTAAGCACCCATAACAATAAGTGTCAGGGCCCGAGACTGTTCAACTGCCTCCCAGCACACATAATGGGGATTAACCAACAGACCCCTGGCAGTCTTCAAGCAGCACTGGAGCAGGAGAGCACCTAAGCATTTCTGATCAGCCGTGCGTGGCTCGTACAATGAGTTTGCGTGCAGCCATCATCAACAGCCTGTTTGATCAATGCTCTGGTCCACCAGGAGGCCTGGTCACAGACCGGCCGCAGGGGCTCTGCAGGTAAACTCCCAGGTTTGTGCATACATCGAGTGCCACCAAGTTAATCTGTTTCGAAGGCATAAGTGGGGTCTGAGTGCTTAGTAATCTTCCCGAGCTTATATCGGTTAAACTTGATTTTACTTGGCCGACTTTATTTTTTGTTATTGAAGTTGAATTTGGTGAATGCTCCACTCGTGACTAGTCTCATTATGTCGTGTCTGGGTCTCCATGCAGACATGACCCTGAACCTCAATTAAGTTGTGATCTGAGTATATATTAGTTTGTTGAGATATGGTGAAATTTCTTATCAGATCAACATTGTTAGAGAAGGATGAGGTCTAGTGTATTCTCCAGTCTAGTAAGCGCTCATTAGTTGCTGTTTTAACATTGAATTTTGTGCAGAGAGTTTAAAAGCTCTGTGAGTGTGAGTTTTCATCAGATGCAGCCTTCCTGGTGATATTACTGCAGAAATATTATTTGCTATATCCTCCTTATAGGTGCCTTAAGTTGAAATCCCCCAAAAGCAAGATGTTGGGTGCAGGAGCTGAAGATTTTCTTCCCAGACATGGTCAATTTTTCAAACAGCTGTTCCTGGAATTGCCTGGATGTTGCATCCGGAGGCTTGTAGACTACCACAATGACTAGGTTTTGGTTCTCTACCTTTACTGCTAAAAACTTCCAACTACATCTTTCTGAAGGCATTAAACAGTTCTGTGCAACAAGTGACTCTGCAAATGTACAGGCGAACCCCCCCCCCCTTTGCCTGTTCACTCTGTCACATCTGTATAGGTTTGTAACTGGGAATCCATAATTTCGTTGTCCAAGTGATCCCTTATGTGGGTCCAGTGAAAGCCGCGAACATTGCCCATTTGTGCCTCTGCAAGCAGTCCACGGATGAAAGTATTTGATTGTTTGTTGCTGCTCTTAGACCTGTATATTTCAAAGAAGACGTCCATCGACCTGGTGGTCATTGTTGGTACTGGGGTGGGATTTTTTTTCAGGCATTAGTATCTGTAACAGTAGATTTGGAGTGGAGGCCATCGATTGTGGTCCACTCCAGGAATGACTGTATTTTGGTGTAGCGATTTCTCCATAATCCAGCATTTTCCTCTTTTCCTCCAGCCCTAAAAAACCTCCCTCTGAGTTGGCTGTGGCTACCCAGGTTCCCCTGGCCTGTATATTTTTGTATCTTTTTGTCCCCTTTAGATGGTTTGCCCTGGCAATTTAAGTTATAGCACAGTCTTTCCTTACTGAAAGAGATACACAGTTCAGGTGAAAAACTTAACAGGAAGGGAGTTTGCATTTTCCCAGTTGTCATATGGCATTCATTTCTAGGGTGGTCATAGTAGTCACGTACCCAACTGTCTTTCCCAGATTCCCATGCCTGCAGATACCAAGTGCATAGTAATTACCTGGAGTTTACCTCTAGAGAGTTCCGGGGTCAACGCCCCCGCGCCCCGGTCTGAGACCAGGCCTCATCCTTGGTGGATCGAGGCCAGATCACCAGCTGTTGCTGCTGGCTGCACCAAACCACACATACGAGCCACACCCGCTGACCGGAACTGGACCTTTAGGTGCTAGACAGTGCCACTTGAAGACTGCCAGGGTCTGTTGCGGTAATCCCCCCTTATGTGTGCAGGAGGGCAGTTGACAGTCACTCGTGCCCACCAGACACTTATTGTAGGGTCTCTTAACGAGCTAGTGACCACCCCTGCTTTACATGGGGGGATGGTGCATCGTCTGCCAGTCTATTGCTTTCGAATGATGATTTTTTCGTGTGCAAGTTCGGACTAGTCCCTCTAGGATTTTTCCAGGTGGTATATAATCAATATCTCTCCCTCCTCCGTCCAGTGGAAAAACAGGATTAGGACACCTCAAGCGCTCCCATAATCGAGTGTTTTACCTCCTTATGCGCGCCGAGAAAGTTCTCTGTACAGTTTTCTAGTCGGCAATTTCACCTCCTTGAAAGGTGCTGTTTAGTTTTGCAGCAGAAAATTCCAGCCTAGATAGAACAAGTGACCTGAAGAGTGTCATCAGGGCTTGTCCTCCTAGTTTGAAGTTCCTATATCCACCTGTCATTTCTAGCAGATGCTATTGATACAATGTTATGTCCATGAAGGTGAGAATCCCTCCGACATGATCACTTCCCAGTGGTCTTTGACGTTGGTGTTTCGCTCTAATTTGTGGCCAGAATTTGTTTTGTACTTCTGAAGAAGATGTAAATCCATCCATGTTTACCAAAAATAAACAAATCAAGAGTATTGAAATTTCATCTCGTTGAACTTCCATATTGTTTCTGCAGCCCACTGAAGATTTGGTTGATGCGCTACTGCCTGGGAGCGTTGCAGTGTCCTGCAATGGAAGACACTGTCATGCAGATTCGTTGTCATCTGCAAAGGAAGACACGAGTGCTGTGGCTGACATCCATGTCTATGTCGATATAAGATAGGAACAAGATGGGAGCGAGTACTGTGCCTTGTGGAACAGAGCTTTTCACGTAGCTGCCTCAGTCTTTACTCTGTTTTTGACGACTACTCGCTGTGTTCTGTAGTAGGAAATTAGAGATCCAACAACCGACCGGACTTTTTTCCTGTTTTTCCTTTAGCCAAGCATTTGTGCGCTATTACTGCCATGGTCACACTTGTCGAAAGGCTTTGCACAAAACTGATAAAATTCCATCTGTCATCTATTTGTCTTCTAGTGCATTAGGACCTTGTCGTAGTGGTCCCCAATAGTGAGACAGCTACAGGAGCGACCTGTTCTAACCCATGTTGCCCCTGGGTTGTGTAACTTGATGGTTTCTAGATGCGTGGTGATCTTGCTTCTTAGGACCCTTTCAAAGATTTTTTATATATGGGATGTTAAGTGCTATTGGGGTCTGGTAGTTCTTTGCTGTTGCTTTACTGCCCCCTTGTGGAGTGGGGCTATGTCTGTGTTTTTTAGTAACTTGGGACGACCCCCGTGTCCTCGCTCCCTCTCCATAGATGAAAAGGCCTCGTGATAAGGGCTTTCTTCATCTTGCAGTTCTTTATGAATCACAGAGTTCCATGAGTCTGGCCGTGGCAGAGTGCATGGGCCCATGTCATTTAAACCCGCCTGTTCGAAGTCATTGGCGTCAGATTAACATCGAATAAGCTTGTTGTTAATCAAATTTTTTGTAGGCTCTCTCATAAAAAATTCATTTTGATCTTCGACTCTCGTCTGGTTAGCGGCTTAGCTAAAAAACTGAGTCATACTTCAGGGACTTGATACTCACTCATTCCCTTGGCTGTCATCTGTGTAGGACCCATCTGTTTAAGTAGGGGCCCAACCACTGGACGTTGTGTCTCGATTTTGATTTGGCAAAGAGAAGAAATACTTTGGTTTCTCGATTCAATTATGGCTTTTAGTTCTCCCGCGATTTTCCTGACTCCTAAAAGGGATTCTTTTAGCTTAAGTTCGATTGCTTGCAATTTCTCTGACCATGACTCCCAACGCATTTCAGATAATATGACCACTTTTAAAGGCCGCTACTGTTATTCTTTTTCCGTCGCCTGTAAAGGGAGCGCCTGTCTCTTTCTATATTTACACTTACTCTCTCCTTTTTCTAAGAGGAAAAAGCCTTGTGCCATACATCGAGTGCCACCGAGTTAATCTGTTCTAGCATAGTTGGGTCAGTGTTGCTTAGTAGACTACCCAGCTTATAACGGTTAGGACTTGGATTACTTGTCCCACATTATGTTTTGTATTGGAAGTTGAATTTGGTGAATGCTCCCTCGTGACTATCTCATTTTGGTCGGTCGGGCTACCGCGCAGAAATGCTACTGAACTCAATTAATTTGTGATCAAGTAATAATTGTTTTTTGATATGGTGATATTTCTTATCAGATCAACCATTGTTAGAGCGAAGATGAGGAGTCTAAGTGTATTCTCCATCCTAGTAGGCTCTATTATTAGCTGAGTTTAAATTGAATTTTTGCAGAGATCTTAAAAGCTCGTGTGAGTGTGAGTTTTTCCCATCAGAGCTGCCTCCTGGGTGTTATTACTGCAACAATATTAATTGCTAATATTCCCCATATTAGGTGCCTTAAGTTGAAATTCCCCCCAGGAGCAGAGATGTTGGGTGCAGGAGCTGGACTGGAAGGTTTTCCCGACATTTGGTCAATTTTAACAGCAGTACCTTGAATTGCAGGATGTTGCATCCGGAGGCTTGTAGCTATCACAATGACTAGATTAGGTTCTCGACCTTTACTGCTATAACTCCACTACAATCATTTGAGGCATTTAGCAGTTCTGTGCAAACAAGTGACTCTGCAATGTTACAGCCAACCCCCCCCTTTTTGCCCTGTTCACTCTCTGTCTCAACTGTATATGGTTGTAGCCGGATCCATATTTCGTTGTCCAAGTGATCCTTTATGTGGTCTCAGTGTAAAGCCCGCAACATTGCCTTTGCCTCTGCAAGCGTCCACCACGGATGAAAGGTATTTTGTTGTTTGTTGCCTGGCTTTAGACCCTGGATATTAGCAAAGAAAGAATGTTATCGACTGTGGTCATTGTTGGTATGGGGGGATTTTTCTTCCGGCCATTAGTATCTTTATCTGTGGTTTGAGTGGAGGCCATCGACTGTGGATTCCACTCCAGGATGACTGGATTTGGTGTACGATTTCTCTCTGGCATTTCCTCCAGATTTTTTTCCTTCACTGGCACTAAAAAACCTCTCCCTCTTGAGTGCTGTGGCAACCCAGTTTTCCCATGCCTGCATTTTAGTATCTTTTTTGTCCCTTTAGATGGTATGGCCTGGCAATTTAAGTTATAGCACAGTCCTTTCTGTACTGAAGAGTACAACCAGTTCAGGTTGAAAAAGGCTACAGGAAGGGAGTTTGGCATTTTCCTGTTTGTCATATGGAGCATGTCATTTTCTAGGGTGGTCTATAGTAATCACGTCCCATGTTATTTCTTATTTTTTCCCAGAATTTCCCATGCCAGAGCATATACCGAGTGCATAGTATGTGGCACAGGCTTGGTTTCCCGTTTGCCTTGGTTTTCGAGTGACTGATTCCCTGTGGTGCATGTTTCCCTGTCTTACATTCTATCCTCCCTAGCCCAACAATGGAGCTCGCACCATTTGTTTTTTGGTAATACTATCCTCACAATGCTTAGTGAGTCTCTTGTTTGCTATTTCCTGCGGTATCTTTACTAGTTTGCTTGGTTGTATCTTAACTTTGACTACACTTGTTTCCCTACTATGGCTCCTGTCCCTTTGGGTCATTTATATTGTATTCCTTCTGCGTATAATTCCCGACTACCTGACACATCTCCATCTTCACCATTATTACTGTCTCCCAGGACAGCATCTCCAGCTTCCCATTACTGTCTCCCAGGACGCATCTCCACTTCACCATTACGTGTCTCCCAGGAGAGCACCCAGCTTCAAACCAATACTGTCTCCCAGGACATGCACCTCCAGCTTCCCCCATTACTGTCTCCCAGGACCGAGCATATCCAGCCTCCATTTTTACAGACTACCAGGACATCATCTCCAGCCTTACAGTTTTCTGACTACAATGGCCATATCAAGGCAGTTACCCATTCAGGCCCGGAGACTTTTTAAATGGTTCCCATCAGTTGTAGAAAGGCTTCCAGGTTTTCTATGAAAGCAGCCTTTGATGTTGACCTCTTTTACTACCCTTGTGATTTTAGATCCGCACAGATTTTTTCTCATTTGGGGCATACCCAAAAAACACATCCCTGGTTTTAATACTGCTTGTAGCTTATTTCTTGGTATCAGCAACAAGGGGCGTTCACCAATTTCACAGAAATGACAATTTTATGCATGTGGAAGCCGTTTGTTGAGACTGAACCACAGACTACACACAGCTTCATAATGATTTGAATGGTTTGATTACTGCCATTCTACTAGCAACCTCTTGAATATTGTCTATTAATAACCTCTCTAGGTGGGCACAAAAAAACCTTTTTAAACCTCCAGGGTTCGGACCATAAAGGGGTTGGGATCAGTAAAGGGGTTGGGCCCACAAGGGTTCGGACCATAAAGGGTTCGGACCAGTCTTTGTTTATCATGGTCACTTATTTAAACCATACGGCGGTGATTTGAGCTAACACATGAAAGGACTACGGGAAAATTACCCGAGTAATAGGGATTTGATTGATACAAAAGTAAACTTGCGTGTTGAAAGCCGGACGCTGGCACTCCTACAATGACGAACGTCGACCCTCCCCCCTTTGTTTATAAAACGCTGTACTGCTTCTCTTTTTTTTTTTTTTTTCCGTCTCCACCACAATAAATCTATATTACACTATGTTGACTGGTGAAAAATTTTGGGGGGGAAGGGCGCTTTTTCTGTATAAATAATTGCCCCTCGTTGTGTTATTGCGACCGTGGTAACTACAGTTAATAAAAATTCACAGAAACGTCGGGTATTCAAGAAAAAGAAACTAATGAAATCACCCCACCCACTAATCCCCTTTAAATACGGGTTTTATTGACTACAACACTGTATTCTCTTTTCCTGGTATCACAAATTTTATATGCGAGTACAAGCGGCCGGGAAGATTTTTAAAAACAGCGACCTTTGGTGGTTGGGGCGATTCGGCACCTGCCTCTTTAGGCTTTTTCCTTCATTTACAAATTCACCTTTTTTTCAATGACACTTTGCCTTTAATCAATTACAGGGACCACTGTATAACATATACACTTGCAACTCAAGCTTCAGGGAGACTTTCTTTTCCCCTTTACACAAAGTTCAATTTTTATTATTTTTTTCCCCACGGGGAAGCCAGATTCCCCCTTTGGGAGTAAACTCTGTTGGTAGTGCACACAATTCTCCTTTTTTTACTCAGTATATAAGTTTTCCGCCCAAGATTTGGGTTTCCCGGCGCTAGAGGGATGTATCGATAGGATTGATGACACAAAATTAAAATTCTAGCACGAAGAGCGACCGTGAAAACACCAAAAAAACCGGGGGCACAACCCAACACGCGACATGCCAAAAACCCCACCCTACAAGGCTTGGTTTCCATTGACTTGGGTTTCTGTGACTGTATTTCCTGTTTTGGGGCTGTTTCCCTGTCTTCTCCTATCCCCTAGCACCCAAAAAAGGACCCCCCCCTTTTTTTGGTAATATATCCTCACATTGTTGGGTCCCTTGTTTGCTATTTCCCGCTGTATTTTAGTTTGGGAAAATTGGTTTTTTTCTTTTCTATGACTACACTTTTTTTTCCTACTACGGCTCCTGTCCCCCTATGAGGTCATTTTTAGTATTTTCCTTCCTGCGTATAATTCTCGCTACCGGACAAAAACTCCAGCTTCACCATTACGTCTCCCAGGGAAACACCCCCACCCTTTACCATTTTCTGTCTCCCCGGACAGCATCTCCCTTCACCATTTTGTCTCCCCAAAAGCCCCTCCAGCTTCACCCCTTTCTGTTCCCCAGGAAGCACTATCAGCCCACTTTTTTTGACTACCAGGACTTTCCCCCCACCTTACAGTTTCTGACTAATGGCCGTATCAAGGGGGAAACCCTTCACCCAACTTTTTTTTGTTCCCCTCGTTGTAAAAGTTCCGGTTTCATAAAGAGCTTTTAATTGTCCTCTTTTAATACCCTTGTGATTTTAGTCCACAGATTTTCTCATTGGGCATTTCCAAAAACACCCCCCGTTTTAAATACTGCTTGAGCAGTTCTTGGATTGTGCACAAATGGGCGTGACACCAATTTCCCCAAAAAGACAAATTTATCCTGTGGAAGCCCGTTTTTTTGATTTTACCGCAGACTACCGGTTCATAATGATTTTTAAAGGTTGATTTTTCTGTAATTCCATAGCAAGCTTTGAATATTCTTTAAAACTTCCTTTAAAAGAATCTCTAGCTATTTGTATTTCTATTTCTAACTGTACTTTTATATGGCAGCTTTACCGGCACGTTTCCCGATTTTTATTTATTTTTTGTGTTTTTTAAGGGGGACCTACAAACCCCACGTTTACAGTCCCTTTTTTTGTTTAAAAAGAAACCGTTTGAAAAAAGTCAAAGGGTTTTGGGCCAGTCAAAGGGTTCGGGCCAGTCGATCTGACTGATCAGGGGGCCCTTTTTTTAAAAAATCTGGTCGGTGATTGGGCTAACACATGAAAGGGTCTACTGGAAATTACTACCCCAGTAATATGGATTTGATTGAAAAAATATAACTTGCGTGTTGAAGAAACCGGTGATTTTTTGGAGTCCTACAGTGCGATCGGTCGTGCCCCCAAAACCCCTTTTTTTCAATCGCTGTATCTGCTTTTCATTTTTTTTTTTTCTCTCCACCCCAATTGTTAGTTTAATATTTTATTAAGCCCCCAAAACCCTCCTGGGGCGGGATCAAAAATTAAGAGGTACACAATGGGTCCAGGGACGCGGGCCTCCAAATTTTGATGGCTGAACTAGTACAAGGTAATAAAACTCACAATTACAAAGGTAATGACTCACAAGTTACAAAAGGAATGAATACTGTATGAATGGTTACTTACGTTTATACATGGTGCAATCATGTACAAATTTTAGAGTAATGAGCAATTCACACTTCCACACCCGGACCAACTGTAGTTGAAAGTTATTGGTGCAAAAAGTTGATTGCAGAGTCTCCTCTCTCCTTCTCACACACACACACACACACACACATCACACCACATACAAATTCATACCACAACACACATAAAACACACACACACCCACACACAACACAACTCATACACACCGGCACTACACACTACATACTCACACACACTCAAGCACCACACTCACTACGGAGGGGGGGGGGGGCCATACCACACACACAACTCAAACTCACCACAACACACACACACACACACACAACACACACACAAAGGACACACACACACAGCACACATTGGTAATGCTTTTTTACAGCTAGCAAAGACAGGGTATTTCTCCAGAATGGTCTGTAATATACCACTGTGGATAAAATACTTAGCCATTTTCTTGAACACTTCTGAGTGAGTTGTTTCTAAATTCATTATTTTATCGCACTCCAGTACATAATGACGCAGGGTGTGACAATAACCATCAGGCAAAGTTTACATTTCGTATTTATTATTTGTTCCCTACAATCTGGTTGGTGTGATTTAACACTGCCAAGTACTTGTAACCCAGCCGGAGCCGGGCGGGTAGTGACTCCAAGAGTCCTGCTTATTTTGTTGGATGCAACCATAGTCATGTGGTCGCTCCCTCCTGCATGATAAATGAGATAGATGGACTCCACTTGGTGTCAATCTCCCTGAGCCAAAGTCTATAAAAATACAGCTGAAGTTCTTTCGTATTATGTTCTCAAACTACTACCTACAAGCCAAGATTGTAAACTACTCCCTCTTGAAAGCTACAGCTTAGCCAATTTATCAGTTCTAATCATTCATCTGAAGACGCAATGGAGATGGAATCCACAGCATGGTGCACCTGACCTCCACTGTCCACAATCCTACCATACCTGTGCTGGCTTCTGACACAAGCATGCAACATTTTAAGCTTAATGAGTTGAGAGAGCATTTATGGATGACAGAGAATCAGTTACAATTAAACTGTCAAACTTTCTGATACATATATGCATTTCAGTGCAAGGAGTATGTCAAACAGTCTGTCTGAAGGGTAGAGGCCCAATTTTGATGCGTGCTCCCATTTCTTTAATAGCCATCATACTCTGTACACAAAGTCAAGCACTACCAGCTCAACCAGTGGATTGGGAACAGAACCTCCAAACGTATAATAATATTGCGAGAGTGTGTGCTGGTGACTAAGTTATAATACAGCTTAAGGCCTCATGTTTGGCTTCAAGGCGAAGTTTTGGTTTGATTAAGAAGTAGTTTGGGGGGAAATTTGGAAAGGGAATGGTAGTTTTGGAATGGGGTAATAATCCACCATGGAGCGGAGAAAGTGCCGCTGTTGCCTTACTTGACATAGATCATGTACTGATTCATGCGGAGGTGTCGGTTCCAGTCTTTTCGATCCTCTGGAGGAGTGTTCACCAGTGATGAGGAAATTGGAGGGCTTTCTGTGCAGGGGTTTGAATAGCTTGCCAGAGCTTATTAACCCCAATTAGGATATTTCGTATTTCCTTTCAGTAATACACGATCTCTGATGCTTGAATTCAAGTATCTTTTTGCATATTTAAATTTTGGGCAGTACGAGGATCCTAGATGATCTCATTGCTTCGTTCTGCATTTTTTTCCACCCTCCAAGCTTCCAGTCAACCAACAAGAGCAAGTAGTATGGCCGCAGCATAATCAACCAATGATCTAATATAAGCTAGATACATCATTTCACAATTTTAACATTAACACCATACCTGGGGTGAAGCCCTGCCACAACTCTAAGTGCTCTTAGTCGTTTCTTTGTAATGGCGACAAAGTCTTGTACAACAGTCCAAGAGTGGAACCTCAAAGCCTAGATACCTGTATCTGCTTACATATTCTAGAAGAGACCCATCAATGCAATTGGATCTGACGAACTGTGCCTCTCTGTCGAGGAGGACGCCTATTGAGTATCTTTGTTTACAGTAGAGATAATCAACCCCAGGTCCTGAAACGAGGCTAGTAACATATTAAGAATGTTTTGGGTGTTGGAGAATCCGGGAGTGAATCATTATAACATCAGCAAAACTAATCCAAACATAATTATGGGGCTGACTAGGCATAGCATTAAGTAAATGCATTTAATTAGAATATTGAACATTGTGGGACTGAGAGCACACCTCCCTGTGGGGTTCCTAATTCAAAGTCTTAGTTACACATCTATGTCCCTGGAACAACACAAGACGATTTCTTCTGTTGGGACAGGTAGCCTTTAATACCAGCGGAGAACCATCCTGCCAACATCCCACTGGGCAAGTCACTAATTATTACATGTCGTTGGGGCTACATCGAAAGCGATTTAAAGGTCAAGGAAGGTAGTGTAGGAACTGTCATGTGCCGGGTGAGAAAGGTGGCTATGCAATGATGCACGCTCCTTTCCATGCATGAAACCATGTAACCGGGGAGACAAAAAATTGTTTGATTCTGTACATGAAGACGATTAAGAATCATTCTCTTCAAATGTTTTAACAACAAGCAGCTAGTAGAGAGATATTGGGCGAAATGCATTTTGTTGATGTGGGCTTAGGAATTGAATGATGAGGCTGTTGGTCCCAAGATTGAGGGAGCTCCCAGTTTACATAGCTCATGTTATATAATTCAAGTAATGGATTACCTGGTACTCGACACAGCAATCTGAGTTGTTGTAAGTAATACCATCCTCACCAGGCGACGTGGAGTTGCCTAGTTACGCTGCATCAATTCATAATTAGTGAAAGGAATTGTTGCAATCATCTGCCTTCTACTGAGCTTAAAGCAAACAAGTCTCTTCCTTGCATCATATTTATCATTTAATTTTGCCTTGTGTGGTACTGGGACATTCATAGCTAGAGTAGCAGCCCAAGCACTGCTAACTTCATTCGCCCTATGCAAGGGATGAAGGGTGCGCGATCTGCCCAGTTTCTTTACTACCCTTAATTCCTATTTAGTCCCCTCCATGCCCGCTAGTGGGGTGTGAGCATTAAGACCGTTGACAAATTTTCCCAGTCGGTTTGCCGCAGCTCTGTCCATATAACGCTCTCTGGCAGCAGGCAAGGTGCAGTTTGGAAGAGCCCTCGCATCCAGGGGTACGATGTTTTCTATAGGCTAGGCCTAGTCTGCGAGCAGTAACGTTTCAGTGTGCGAAGTTTTAAGAATCATTGTAATAAGTTATGGTTTTTTGAAGGTGGTATGATTTAATACGAAGTTTGTTGGGTTTAGAGTACCAAGAGGTTCAGTGGGGCTCTAAGTAGTTCTGAATACTGCCTCACAAGTCATTGTTAAAGGTCTCTACGAGGAACACTCATAGGAATTATACTCAGTCATCACATGTGCAGCAAAGTCATCAGCAGATCTTTGGGAACATAAAACGTTTTTCCGTTTGAATATCCACCCAGGAAAGGATAGAATTACCAATATCTAGAGAGTTAGCCCCCTAGGGAAATGCTCAACGCTATATCTGTTACAATGGAAGACTCACAACGGCGAAGTAATGTAAGCCCAGCACAGATCAAGGACGCCTCATAGATAAGTTGGGTTCAAGGTCCCTCTCCTACAATTTGGACATTTATCGTGACTGTTTTAAGAGTGACAACAGTTGATGCCATTGACGGATACCAAACTGTGAAAGTTTCAATGCTTTTGTGTCTCGCATTGGTAACGCCAATAATAAGAGTAAGCTCAAATGCGCACAAGTAGGGGAGCTCAGTAATTAAATTTATCAGCAGGAGCATACAAGTTAAATATGTTTTGAAGAGCAGAGTATTTCCCTAATTAAATCCTAACACCGGATATTGTAGCCCTCGTTTTCTTGTGTCAAGAAGTTGATGGGGAAGTGATTTTTTATATATATAGAACACAAGAGTTAGTAGATTTGAGGTTATATGCCAACAAATGATGGTAATTTAGGGTTGGGATTTTTCAGGGACCTCTGCACACTTCCTTGTAAGACACACAACATCAATGGGTTCGGTGGTTACTTTATGATGAAGTTCAGAAGCCTTTTTGCTAAGTGATGCAAATACCAGCTTAATATAGAAAGTTTATACGAGTTTTGATTCCATTATAAAGTCCTGGTATCATCTGAAGTTTCTCAGCATAATGAAAAATTGTTCATGATAAAATAGCAGACCTTATCAATGTCAACAGTGCTACCCTTGTCCATGATTTTTGGCAAGTGCACCTCCTGTTGTAAGGCCTACGTGGGAGTCTTCGTAAACCCAAGCAGACGCTGTTTATGTGTGAATGTATGATAGGTGGACACCACCACCAACTCAACATTCCCTCCCCGCTAACATTACACGCAACACCACTACAACTTGTCATATCCACCAGCGCCACTACAACATTGTGTTCATTTACATTTGTCAACAGTATTGTACTTTCACATTAATGCTCATATGTGACTAACCTCATCACACTCTGCACCACCACTTTATATTATGCCATCACTATTACTAACATTATAGACAACCACCACTTCTCATCACACTCTTTCACCACCACTTAAATTATGCTCAATCACTATTATAACCATTATAGACAACCACCGCTCTCATCACACTCTTCACCACCACTTAAATTATGCTCATCACTATTACTAACATTATAGGACACCATAGCCCTCATCACACTCTTCACCACCACTGATATTACGGTCATCATTTTTCTATTACAACATCATTGGACAAACCAAAGCCTTCGTTATGATGCTCACTACATTATCAACACAAGTATTTATAATCGTCATTACTGGTGATTAAGAACACCACCACCACCTTGTCAGCAGCCTTACACTAGCTTTCACAAATTGGTGACAATCTTGTATTGTACACTCTACACATCTTTCCTTGTGTTGTTCAATTGTTGTTTCAGGATAACTGTGTGTTTTCACAGTATTTTTTTATGCGGGACTCAGGTTGTATCCACAGGAGCAAGACTTGGAACATCTGAGACAGAAGCCCGGTCAGCAGAGCTATTTGGCCTGACTGTTCACTGACACAGCTAGGCTGGTATTGGACAGCCGATGTGATGGTGGTCCTGTTGGACGTGCTACCCCAGGTGAGGTGCTCAACCCCATTGTCTGAGGGCAGGCATGAAGCCAGTATTCAGTACCTCCGAGTACCTGGTAGTCCTGGGGGGCCATTATGAGGGTACAAGGGTGAAAGTGCGGTGGCTGCGATGCGATCAGCCCTCACACTGCAGTCCAGCATGAGCTGCTGTGACTTCCTGAGGTTCTAACAATTGATACATTGTTTAACAACAGTCCTGTGCTGTTTGATCATAGCATAACACCGTTCAAGAGGATGACATTGCACACACTGCCACACCAGTGTGACTTAGATGGGGCATTTCCTGGCGATGTGCCCCAGCGTGACACATATATCATCGGGGGGAACGTTGATGAGGTCTGTACAATGCAATGTAATAGCGTCGTTGAGGGCGCACGGGAAGTATAAGCGTGGGCCCAGAGTCCCCTGCCAGTCCACTCAGCTAATATCAAGACCGTTGGAAAGTCGACGAGGGCTTGCAACTTGCTCTGAACCCCAGATTTTGAGGTTTCAAGTGCTTGTTGACTTTGTAGTTTACTCAACAATCAATATTCCCCAAATAACTCATTACAGTTGTGACCGGTGTGAAGTGTAATTTCTCATTACCATAATTTGTTCATGTTTGTAGCCAAATTAAACTAAGTAACCATTCTACAGAATCATTACCTTTGAACTTGTGACTCATTCCCTTTTTGTCCCTATTCACTTCAAAATTTTGGGGGGGCCCACCCCGGGACCCATTACGACCCTGTAATCTTAAATACCTTTGTAACTTGTCATAAATTGGACCAACTTACCGGGATTCATTCCTTCGTAAATTTTTACCTGGAGTTTACCTGGATAGATTTGGGGGGTAAAACCCCCCGGGGCCCCGGGTCGGACCAGGCCTCCTGTGGATCAGCCCCTGATCAACCAAGGCTGTTGCTGCGGGCTCACGAAAACCAACGTACAGCCACAGCCCGGGCTGATCAGGAACTGACTTTAGGTGCTTGCCCAGTGCCACTTGAAGACTCCAGGGGTCTGTTGGTAATCCCCCTTAGGTGCGGGGGGCAGTTGAACAGTCTCGGGCCCCGACACTTATTGTTGGTCTCTTAACGTCTAGTGACCCCCCTGCTTTTCAGGGGGGGATGGTGATCTCTGCCAAGTTTTTTGTTTTCGAAATTAGTGACTTCGGTGCAAGTTCGGTACTATCCCTCTAGATTTTCCGGGTGTATATAATCATTATCTCCCCCCTCCTCGTTCCGGGGAATACAGGTTTAAACCTCAACGCCCCAGTAATTGGGGGTTTTTATCCCCCTTTTATGATCCGTGAAAGTTCCTGTACATTTTCTAGGTCGGCAATTTCACCTCCTTTGAAAGGTGCTTTTAAGCACCTTTGTGAGTTCATTATTTTTGTAAATTGTTTACCGGGAGTTTACCGGGAGAAGTTGGGGGGTCAACGCCCCCGCGGCCCGGGTCTGTGACCAGGCCTCCGGTGGATCGGGCGCCTGATCAACCAGGCTGTTGCTGGCTGCACGCAAACCAACTACGAGCCACAGCCCGCTGATCAGAACGACTTTAGTGCTTGCCCATGCCACTTAAAGACTGCCGGGGGTCTGTTGTAATCCCCCTTATGTTGCTGGGGGGGCGTTGAACAGTCTGGGGCCCCTGACACTTTTTGTATGGCCCTTTTAACGTGCTAGTGAAAAACCCCGCTTTAAATTTTAAATTTTGAAAAATTGGGTCATTACCTTTGAAAATTGTGATTTCATTACCTCTGTAACTTGCCACACAAAATTTTGGGAGTCCAGCCCCGGACCTTATGTACCTCTGAATCTTTTGACTACCGCCCACGGGAGGGGGTATGGGGTGCAAATAAACATATAAACAACTAACCTTCTGAGTAAAAAAAGGCATGTTGAGTGTTGCCATCTCGGTTTGGTTAAAAATTTTTTTTTAAAATTTTTTTTCATTTTTTTATTTTTTTTTTTTGTTAAATTTTTTAAAAAACAATTTTTCTCTCCAAACCTTGAACTTTTTTGGTAGGGGCCCCTTTGCACTTCACCATTGGCAGCTTGGATAGCCCCCTGAACCCCCTTGGGCCCCGGGCCCCCAAATGCGCGGGGCCCTAGGGAAATGCCTAGTTTTCCTATGCGGGAATCCGGCCCTCTTATCCCCGTTTTAACCAACTTGTCCCAGTTTAAATTTAAAATTAGCTTTTGAAATCGCAATTAACTTTTAAGGAATTGATGAATACTTAAAAAAAATTTGTTTTTCACTGTAAAACCAAAAAAAACCAAATTTCTGTAAACTCAGCATTGTAAAAACCTTTGAATTTGAATGTGAATTATTTTGGGGCCCCAGTGGGCCCGGGGGAAAAGCTCCTCTTCACACGGAGGGCCCGGTTCGATTCCCGCGGGGTGAAAACATTTTCGACTGTTTCCTTACCCTGTTTCAGTTCACCTACAGCAAATAGGTACCTGGTGTTAGTCGCTGGGTGGGTCGCATCCTGGGGGGCAAGATTGAGGGCCCCAAGGAAATAAGACTGACGTCCTCGATTATACGATTTTCTTGATTAAACCAGGGGCTAAAACCCCCCGGGGGTTAAAAATCCCAAGAAAATCTTACTGCTTGTCCCTTGGGGGACCTGGAGGATTCCGGGGGGCAACCCCCCGCGGCCCGGGCTTGACCAGGCCCCCTGGTGGATCAGAGCCTGATCAACCCGACTGTTGCTGCTGGGTGCATCAAAACCAACGTACAGCCACAGCCCGGCTGATCAGGAAACCCCTTTAGGGGCTTTTCCAGTGCCAGCTTTAAGACTCCCGGGGTCGTTGGTAACCCCCTTTTTAGCGGGAAGGCATTTTAAC
>NC_069458.1:9375401-9484735 GCF_026875155.1 Cherax quadricarinatus | reverse complement strand
CAACCTGTATGCATATATGAATGCGTGCCCCTAAAATCGTAATTTTAAAATGCGTAGCTACCTGTTGCAGTAATGTTAATGCTGTAGCTAGCTGTATGCAGTAAGTGAATGCTGTAGCACCTGTATGCAGTAATGGAATGCTGTAGCCCTGTAGAGTAATGTTAATCTGTAGCTACCTGTAGCAGAAATGAAGCTGTAGCTCCGTTGCAGTAAGTGAATCCCGTGAAAACCTGTAGCAGTAATGTTAAACGTGTCCCTGTATGCAGTAAGTGAATGCTTAGCTACCTGTATGCGTAATGTGAATGCTGTAGTACCTTATGCAGTAAGTAAATGCTGTGAAACCTGTAGCAAAAAAGGGAAGCTGTAGCCCCGTAGCATAATGTTAATACTGAGCTACCTGTTCGTAAGTTAAAGCTGTACTCCCTGTATGCAGAATGTTAAGCTTTTCTACCTGTTCGTAAGTAAAGCTTACTACCTGTAGCAGAAATGTTATGCGTAGCTACCTGTACAAAATGTGAATGCTGTAGACCGTTCGAAATGTAAATGCTGTAGCAAACCTGTATGCGAAAATTTTAATACTGTAGCTACTGTATGCAGTAATGTTAATGCTGAGCTACCTGTATGCAGTATGTGAATGCTGTAGCTACCTGTATGCATAATGTGAATGCTGTAGCTCCCTGTATGCAGAATGTTAATGCTGTAGCTACCTGTATGCAGTAATGTTAATGCTGTAGCTACCTGTATGCAGTAATGTGAATGCTGTAGCTACCTGTATGCAGTAATGGGGAATGCTGTAGCTACCTGTATGCATTTAATGTTATACTGTAGCTACCTGAAAGCAGTATTGTTAATGCTGTAGCTACCTGTATGCAGTAATGTGAATGCTGTAGCTACCTGTATGCAGTAATGTTAATACTGTAGCTACCTGTATGCAGTAATGTTAATGCTGTAGCTACCTGTATGCAGTAATGTTAATGCTGTAGCTACCTGTATGCACTAATGTTAATGCTGTAGCTACCTGTATGCAGTAATGTTAATGCTGTAGCTACCTGTATGCAGTAATGTTAATGCTGTAGCTACCTGTATGCAGTAATGTTAATACTGTAGCTACCTGTATGCAGTAATGTGAATGCTGTAGCTACCTGTATGCAGTAATGTTAATGCTGTAGCTACCTGTATGCAGTAATGTTAATACTGTAGCTAACTGTATGCAGTAATGTTAATACTGTAGCTACCTGTATGCAGTAATGTTAATACTGTAGCTACCTGTATGCAGTAATGTGAATGATGTAGCTACCTGTATGCAGTAATGTGAATGCTGTAGCTACCTGTATGCAGTAATGTGAATGCTGCAGCTACCTGTATGCAGTAATGTTAATGCTGTAGCTACCTGTATGCAGTAATGTGAATGCGGTAGCTACCTGTATGCAGTAATGTGAATGCTGTAGCTACCTGTATGCAGTAATGTGAATGCTGTAGCTACCTGTATGCAGTAATGTTAATACTGTAGCTACCTGTATGCAGTAATGTGAATGCTGTAGCTACCTGTATGCAGTAATGTTAATGCTGTAGCTACCTGTATGCAGTAATGTTAATGCTGTTAGCTACCTGTATGCAGTAATGTTTAATGCTGTAGCTACCTGTATGCAGTAATGTTAATGCTGTAGCTACCTGTATGCAGTAATGTGAATGCTGTAGCTCCCCGTGTGCAGAAATGTGAATGCTGTAGCTACCTGTAGCGTAATTGAATGCTGTAGCTCCCTGTATGCAGTAATGTGAATGCTGTGCCCCTGTATGCAGTTTTGAATCTGTAGTCCCTGTATGAGTAAGTAAATGCTGTACTACCTGTATGCAGTAATGTAAATGCTGTAGCTACCCTGTATGCAGTAATGTTTATGTTTGTAGTACCTGAATGCAAAATGGAATGCGTAGTCCCTGATGCAGTATTGAATGCTGTAGCTCCCGGGGTTGCAGTAATGTGAATGCTGAGCTCCCTGTATGCGTAATGTGAATGCTGTATACCTGTATGCAGTAATTTTAATGCTGTAGCTACCTGTATGCAGTAATTTAATGCGTAGCTACCTGAAAGCAGAAATGTTAATGCTGTAGAACCTGTAGCAGATGTTAATGCTGTACTACTGTATGCTAATGTTAATGCGGGGAGCTCCCTGTATGCGTAATGTTAATGCTGTAGCTACCTGTAGCAGTAATGTTAAGCGTGCTCCTTATGCAGTAATTTTTAATGCTGTAGCTCCCTGTATGCAGTAATTTATGCTGTGCTACCTGTTGCAGTAATGTGAATGCTTAGCTCCCTGAGCAGTAATGGAATGCTGAGCTACCTGTAGCATAATGTGAATGCTGTACTCCCTGATCTAATTGTGCTGTAGTACTGTATGCAAATTTTATGCTTTAGCTCCCTGTATGCAGTAATGGATGCTGTAGTACCTGTACAGTAATGTGA
Source organism: Cherax quadricarinatus (assembly GCF_026875155.1). Taxonomy (NCBI): domain Eukaryota; kingdom Metazoa; phylum Arthropoda; class Malacostraca; order Decapoda; family Parastacidae; genus Cherax; species Cherax quadricarinatus. The sequence continues at coordinate 9,482,274 of NC_069458.1, read as the reverse complement.
AGCTTTCTCCCGTATCAGTAATGTGAATCTGTAGCTACCTGTTGCAGAAATGGAAATACTGTAGCTACCTGATGCAGTAATGTTAATGCTGAGCTCCCTTATGCAGAAATTTTAAGCTGTGCTACCTGTATGCAGTAATGTTAATGCTGTACTACCTTTGCAGTAATTGAACACGTAGCTACCTGTAGCAGTAATGTTATTCTGTAGCTACCTGTATGCAGTAATTTTAAATGCTGTACACCTGTAGCAGTAATGTTAATGCTGAGCTACCTGTTGCAAAATGGAATGCGTGTCCCCTGTTGCAGTAATGTTAATGCTGGCACTGCATGCGAAATGGAATCGTAGCTACCTTATGCGTAATTGAATGCTGTAGCTACCTGTATGCAGTAGTGAAGCTGTAGTACCTTACAGAATGTTTAATGGTAGCTACCTGTAGCGAAAATGTGAATGTGTGCTACCTGTATGCAGTATGTGAATGCGTAGCTCCCTGTATGATAATGTGAATGCTGTAGCAACCTGATCTTTAATGTGAACTGTAGCTCCCTGTAGCAGAAATGAAAATGCGTAGCTCCCTGTATGCGAAATGTGAATGCTGTAGTACCTGTACAGTAATTTAATACTGAGTCCTGATGCAGTAATGTGAATGCTGTAGTACCTGTATGCAGAAATGTTAATGTGTAGTACCTGTAGCAGTAATGTTAATGCTGTACTCCCTGATGCGAAATGTTAATGTGTAGCTCCTGTATGTAGTAATGTTAATGCTTGCTCCTGTATGAGAAAAGTTAATGCTGTAGTCCTGTATGAAAGTAAGTTAAGCTGTAGCTACCTGTATGCAGTAATGTTAATGCGTAGTACCTGTATGCAGTAATTTATGCTGTGCTCCTGTATGCAGTAATGTTAATGCTGTAGTACCTGTTGCAGAAATTTAAAATGCTGTAGCTACCTGTAGCAGTAATGTTAATGGTAGCTACCTGTATGCAGTAAGGAATGCGTAGCTATTTTGCAGTAATTTTAATGCTGTAGCTACTTTGCAGTAATGTTAATGCGTAGCAAAAACCTTAGCAGTAATTTTAATCTGTAGCTACCTTTGCAGTAATTTAAGCGTAGCTACCTGTATGCAGAATGTTAATGCTGTAGCTACCTGTATGCAGTAAGTAAATGCTGTAGCTCCTGTTGCAGTAATGTGAATGGTAGCCCCCTGTATGCATTTTGTGAATGCTGTAGCCCCCCTGTTTGCAGTAAGTTAAGCTGTAGCTCCCGTATGCGAAATGTAAATGTGTAGCTACCTGTATCAGTAATTTTAATGCTGTGCTACCGTTTGCAGTAATGTGAATGCTGTAGCTACCTTATGCAGAAATGTAAAGCTGTGCCCCTGTATGCAGTATTGTGAATGCTGTAGTCCCGTTGCAGAATGTAATCGTAGCTACCTTTGCAGTAATGTGAATGCTGTAGCTACCTGTATGCAGTAATGTTAATGCGTAGCTCCCTTTTATGCAAAATGTGAATGTGTAGACCTGTAGCAGTAAGTTAAGCTGTAGCCCCCCGTATGCGTAATGTAATGCTGTGCTCCCTGTATGCAGTAATGTGAATGCGTGCTACCTTTTTGCGTAATGTTAATGCCGTAGCTCCCTGTATGCGTAATGTTTTGCGAAAGCTACCTGTATGCAGTAATGTGAATGCTGTAGCCCCTGTATCGTTGTGAATGTGTAGTACCTGTAGGCGTAATGTAAATGCGTAGCTACCTGTATGCAGTAATGTGAATGCGTAGCTCCCTGTATGCAGTAATGTTAATGCTGTAGTTTCCCTGTAGCAGAAATGTTAATGCTGTGCTACTGTATGCAAAATGTAAATACTGTAGCTACCTGTATGCAGTAATGTGAAGCGTAGCCCGTAGCGAATGTGAATGCTGTAGCTACCTGTATGCATAATGTTAAGCTGTAGTCCCTGTAGCAGAATGTGAATGCTGTAGTCCCTTTGCAGAAATGTGAATGTGAGTACCGTATCAGAAATGTGAATGCTGAGTACTGTAGCAGTAATGGAATACTGTAGCTACCTGTTGCATAATTTTAATGCGTAGCTCCCTGTTGCAGAAAATGTTAATGCTGTAGTACGATGCAGTAATGTTAATGCTGTAGCTATTTTATGCAGTTGTGAATACTGTAGAACCTTTTTGCAAATTTTTAATGCTGGCTATTGTATGCAGTAATTTTAATGCTGTAGCTACCTTAGCAGTAATGTTAATGCGTAGCTCCTGTATGCAGAATGTAAAATGCTGTAGTCCCTGTTTGCAAAAAAGTTAATGCGTAGTACCTTATGCAGTAATGGAATACTGTAGCCCCCTGTATGCGTTATGTTAATGCTGTAGCTCCCTGTATGCATTTAATGTAAATACTTAGCTCCCTTATGCGTAATGTGAATGCTGAGCTCCCTGTAGAGTTTTTTTTAATACTGTAGCTACCGTTGCGTAATGTGAAGCTGTAGTACCTGTTGCAGTAATTTTAATGCTGTAGCCCCTGTATGAGTATTTTAATTGCTGTGCTCCCTGTAGCAGAAATGTTAATGCGTGAAATGTATCAGTAATGTGAATGCTGTAGCTACCTTTATGCAGTAAGGGGTTAATGCTGTAGTCCCTGTATGCAGTAATTGAATACTGTGCTCCTGTTTGCAGTAATTTTTGCGTAGCTCCTTTTCAGTAAGTGAATACTGTGCTACCTTATGCAGTAAGGGGAATGCTGTAGCTACCGTATGCAGTAATGTTAAATCTGAGTACCGTATGCAGTAATGTAAAATGTTGTCTACCTGTTGCAGAAAAGTAAAAGTGTAGCTATGTATGCATAATGTAATGTGTGCCCCGTATGGAAATTTTAATGCTGAGCTCCCTGATGCATAAGTGAATGCGTGCTACCTGTATGCGTAATGTGAATGTGTAGTACCGTAGCAGAAATTTTTAATGCGTAGCTACCTGTATGCAGAAAATGTAATGCTGTAGTCCCTGTAGAGTAATGAAATGCTGTAGTACCTTATGCAGTAATGTGTTTGCGAAAGCTACCGGGACGCGTAATTTTAAATGTGTAGTACCTTATGCAGTAATGTTTAAATGCTGTGCACCTGAAATGCAGTAATGTAAATGCTGTATACCTGTAGCGAAATTTTTATGCTGTATTCCCTGTATGCAGTAATGTTAATGCTGAGCACTTGTATGCTGAAATTTTTAATATAGAAAAACCTTTTAAAGTAATTTTAAATGTAGGGAGTACCTGTAATGTTAATATAGAAAGAGATTGTACATTGCATTGTTAACATTACAGTATACAGGTAAGTACAGTATTATCATTACAGTATATAAGTAGCTACAGTGCTAACTTTACACTATACAGGCAGCTACAGTATAAACATTATAGTGTACAGGTAGCTACAGTATTAACATTATAGTGTACAGGTAGCTACAGTATTAACATTACATTAAAGACAGCTACAGTAATAGCATTACAGTTCACAAGCAGCTACAGTATTAACATTACACTATAGAGGTAGCAACAGTATTAACATTACAGTATACAGGCAACTACAGTATTAACATTACAGTATACAGGCAGCTACAGTATTAACATTACAGTATACAGGCAGCTACAGTATTAACATTACAGTATACAGGCAACTGCAGTAATAACATTATAGTATACAGGTAGCTTCAGTATTAACATTACAGCATGCAAGTAATTACAGTATTAGAATTACAGTATACAGGTAGCTACAGTGTTAACATTACAATATACAGGTAGCTACAGTATTAACATTAGAATAAACAAGTAACTACAGTTTTAACAATACAGTATACCTTTAGCTACAGTATTAGCATTACAATATACAGGTAGCAGCAGTATTAATAATACCATATACAGTAAGCTGCATTATTAACATTGCAACAGTGGCAGCTACAATATTAACATTACAGTATACAGGCAGCTACAATATTAACATTACAGTATACAGGCAGCTACAATATTAACATTACAGTATACAGGAAACTACAGCGTTCACTTTACAGTATACAGGCAACAACAGTATTAACATTACAGTATACAGGCAGCTACAGTATTAACATTACAGTATACAGGCAGCTACAGTATTAACATTACAGTATACAGGCAACTACAGTATTAACATTACAGTATACAGGCAACTACAGTATTAACTTTTACAGTTTTACAGGCAGCTACATTTATTAACATTACAGTATAAAAGGCAGCTACAGTATTAACATTACAGTATACAGGCAGCTACAGTATTAACATTACAGTATACAGGCAACTACAGTATTAACATTACAGTATACAGGCAGCTACAGTATTAATATTACAGTATACAGGCAGCTACAGTATTAACATTACAGTATACAGGCAGCTACAGTATTAACATTACAGTATACAGGCAGCTACAGTATTAACATTACAGTATACAGGCAGCTACAGTATTAATATTACAGTATACAGGCAGCTACAGTATTAACATTACAGTATACAGGCAGCTACAGTATTAACATTACAGTATACAGGCAGCTACAGTATTAACATTACAGTATACAGGCAGCTACAGTATTAACATTACAGTATACAGGCAGCTACAGTATTAATATTACATTATACAGGCAGCTACAGTATTAACATTACAGTATACAGGCAGCTACAGTATTAACATTACGGCATGCAAGTAGCTACAATACACAAATAACCCGCACATAGAAGAGAGGAGCTTACAACGACGTTTCGGTCCGACTTGGACTATTTACAAAGTCACAATTTTCAGAAGTGGAGAAAGGGCGGCTATATATAGGCAGGGAAAAGGTAGTGGTGGTAGTAGTAGTAGTAGTAGTAGTAGTAGTAGTGGTGGTAGTAGTTGTAGTAGTAGTAGTAATAGTAGTAGTAGTAGTAGTAATAGTAGTAGTAGTAGTGGTAGTAGTAGTAGTAGTAGTAGTAGTAGTAGTAGTAGTGGTAGTGGTAGTAGTGGGGAATTTAGGAGGCGCCAGTCAAATACAAAGAAAGGGGAGCACTGCAAGGGAGCTAGGTGCCCAAAGGGGCTAGGTGCCCACAAGGGAGCTAGGTGCCCACAAGGGAGCTAGGTGCCCACAAGGGAGCTAGGTGTCCACAGAGGGAAAGCAAGTTCACAGTGGTTGGGGGGAGGGGAAGTGGTGAAATAAATAATGAAGGAACAGAAACACGAGACAGAAGACAGAAAGACAACCCAGAGGAGAAAAAGGAAAGAGGAAAGGGGAAAGAGGGAGAAGAAAAAAAAAATGAGGAATCAGGTTAAGTCACGGGTGTTCTGAAGTTTGGAGCATTTTACAATGTAGTGGGAGAGGAAGGCATCTACAGAGACGAAGGCACGACTAAGATTCATACAAGGAAAGTTGTGTATTAGAGAGGATTCAACTAAACGGCGACTGTTAGAGTTGGAAGCAGGGAAGACAGTTTTAGCAGAAGACCAGCCAATAGGATGGCTATAATCTCTGACGTGACAGAAAAGAGCATTGTTAGTGTTGGCAAGCCTAACACTATTTTTGTGCTCCCTAAGTCTGTCAGAAAGAGATCGACCAGTTTCTCCAAAGTATTGAAGAGGACAGGAGGAGCAAGAAATAGAGTAGACACCAGGAACATCTGTAGAGGGAGGAGAGGTTATGAACGAGATTAGTGCGAAGAGTGTTAGTCTGGCGGAAAGTAAGCATGATGTCTAAGGGACGGAGAGAATTGTTGAGATTAGAAAGACCGGAAATGTATGGAAGGCAGAGAACAGAAGAGTTCCCAGGAGTAGAGAGTTTAGGAGAGAAGAAATTACGTTTTGCACGTGAGAAGGCAGAGTCTATGAAATTGGAAAGGTAGCCAAGACGGGAAAACGAATTATGAAGAGTGGAAATTTCTGCTGGAAGGAACTGAGGATCACAGATGCGGAGGGCACGGAGGAAAGAGGGAGATAAGAACACTTTTCTTGACAGGGGAAGCATGACAGGAAAAGTAGTGAATGTACATGCCACTGTGCATAGGTTTTCGGTAAACAGAAAAGTAAAAACTGTACCTGAGCGGTGGACATGGACATCAAGGAAAGGAGGCAAGGAATTAGATTCCATCCAGCTTTAAACTTAATGGAAGGGGCAAGATTATTAAGGCTTCAAGAAAAGGTTGGAAGAGACTGGAGTCATGAGGCCACAGAGCAAAGATGCCATCAACATAGCGGAGCCAGAGGTGAGGTTGCACATCGATGTAGGAAGAAGAACAGTCTAGAAGTATTAAGTATTCCATGTAAAGATTAGCAAGGACAAGATAGAGAGGAGAGCCCATAGCCACACCGAAGGTTCGAGAAGGAAAAGGAATTAGAGTCCACACAGAGGCGGATAAGATCAAGAAAGGACATCAGTGGGGATAGGGAGATATAGAAACCCTTCATGGGCCTTCTCTCTAAGAATATCAAGGACATCATCAAGAGGGACATTGGTGAAGAGGGACTCAACGTCAAGACTAAGCATCTTACAGGTTGGGAGAGAGCGAACCCGTTCAATGAAGTCTTGAGAGTGACGAAGGCGGGCAGGAGAAAAAGTACCAAGAAAGGGAGTGAGGGTTTTGGCCAGCCAGAAGAGCAAGAGAATAAGAGACAGAACCTCTAGTCTAGAGGATGTGATAGGACGTAGAGGAATATCAGGTTTATGAGTTTTGGGAAGACCATAGAAATAGGGAAGAGAGGGATAAATGACACGAAACCGTTGAACAAGGTCAAAGTCAGGAGGACAGAGGTCGGAGAGAGTCCTTAGTTTCTTGTTGAAAGTTCTCTTGATGCGATCAAGAGGATGGAAACGAGAGGAGTGTAGGTAAGTGAGTCAGAGAGCAAGACATCAGCTTTACGGAGGTAATCCTCGCGATCAAGGATAACTACCGAATTACCTTTGTCAGAAGATAGTATGCCAATGTTAGTGTTAGATTTAAGAGAAGAAAGGGCAAGTTGGTAATGGCGCAGAAGGTGGTGATTCTTAGAAAACAGACTAACAAGAGCAGGAAGGAGAGTGCCACGAAAAGTGGACAAGTCAGAAAGATTACGGGAGCAAGATTGACGAAAGGAATCAAAAGAGGTGATCAGAGCAATACCAGCGCGAGGGGCAGGTGAAGTGGCAAAGGAAAGGCCAAAACCAAGAAGTTCAAGCTCATACCGAGAGAGTGAGACAGTAGACAAGTTAGTAACACAGTCAGTGAGGGAGAATTTAGACCAAGGGCTAGCTGAGATGAGACATTGAAGTTTATTTTGTAGTTTGGAAGAATTAATTTGTGCATTCAGGCGAGCAGTGTCAAAGGCAATGGTAGAGAGAAGGTTACAGAGATCCTGTGGTAGAGCAGCAAAGAGAGCACGTTGACGTTGACGGAAAGTAAAGAAGGCATCTTCAACTGTGATTTAGTAGAAAGAATGAGCTGTTGAAGTAGGAGACGGGCATGATCAGGAAAGGGAGTGCCCAGTGGGTTGGGTTTCAGGAAGTGGGAGAAGGAAGGTGGCGAACTTGCTCAGCAAGACAGTCACGTAGGAAGCGAAGCTGATTCTTACGACGCCGGGTAGCAATAGAGCAGCTCATAAGATCGAAAGAGGGGTTTAAAAGAGGGAAGACATTAAAAAGTTGGAGAGAATAATGAACGCTTAACAGGAAGCTGCAGAATAATATTACATTATAGATGCACATACAGATTACCATTACAGCATTACAGGTAGCTACAGTATTAATATTTCAGTATACAGTCGTCTACAGTATTAACATTACACAGTATTAATGTACAGCTTACAGTTACATTACAGACACACATACAGATATCATACATATAAGGCAGATAATATATAACGGGCTATCACTTTTTAATCATACAGTATAAAACTTACAGTATAGACTAGTTACAATTATAATTACAATTACAAGGACACAGTATTAACATAGTATCAGGAACATACATATACATTACGTAACAGGCCTTACATAACTACGTACAGACTAACATTACATTAACAGGAACTACAGTTACTTTTATACAGTAAATTACAGTATAGGCACTATATAACATTACAGTATACAGCACTACAGTATTAACATTACAGTATACAGAGCAAGTCATATTCGCATACAGTATACATCGAATACAGTATACTTACAGTTGGAAGCTAAGTTTACAGTACAGATAAGAGTACAGTATTAACATTACAGTATTACAGGCAACTACAGTAAACTTACAGTATCAGGCACACAGTATTAACATTAAATACAGGAACAGTAACTAATACAGTAACAGGACATAAAAATTACAGTATTACAGGCAGAATAAACTTACAGTATAAGCAACTAGTATAAAAATACAGTTTACACATAAGTTTAAGATAATTAAGTTCCAGATAATTAAGTACGGATACAGTATTACGTAAAAACAAGTATTACATTATTAAGGCTAGTTTAATTAACATCAGCTTCAGGCAACTAAATAACATTCAGAACAGGCTAATATACATGTTCTGCTAAGTATTAATAACTATAACATAAGTTTAATAGTGATAACAGCCATGTTAACTTAAAGTGCTTCAGAAATTTTTTGTCTTACTGTAAGTATTGATTTAATATTAAAGAAAATTGTCGTGTGTCAGGACATAGTCTAAGAGTATGTAAGCCGATCTGAAGACTGTCAGAAGGGTTGAATTGTCTGAGGAACCGAATTGTATGCAGTGCGTAATCTGATAAAAAGTTTGAAATGGACATGCTAAGATATGATAAATTGCTGGATAGTCTTATGTCTTTTCGACCAGTATGGTCATAAGGATTTAAAATATGTAGCCATAATTTGGATTTCAGCTAATCCTAGAAATTGTGCCAATAATCTTTATATCAGTAGTCCAAAGACAGATATGTCTGGTATTAGCTGGATAGTACCTAATACCGTTTCCAAAAAGCGGTTTACTCATAGCCTGACCAGAATTCCGGATATCTAACTCAATAATCCTAGGATACTTGTCATTAAGCCAGGATATTCCAGAATAGCTCTGATTTTTCCAACCACATCTGATAATCTTGTCCAGATCAAGCAATTTTGGATAATTTGTCCGACCCAGCTGGATTTTCGTCCAGCCTACTGAATCTGGAAGACCATCAACCTGGATATCTTGCCAGACACAATCTAGGTTCTTGCAATAACCGATCAACCTGTATTCGTCCACGATACTTCACCTGAATTTTCTGAAAACCAACTGTCCAATCTGAATCCAGTGATATTTTTTCCGACTGGATATCTTGTCCAGACCGTACTGGATGGTAACTTGCCATCCAGCATCTCTAAGCCCATGGATATTTTGTCCAGCCGATGGACTGGATATTGTCCAGAACCAATGCTGGAACTTGTCCAGACCATGTGGATACTTGTCCAACCTACTGGATATTTCCACACAATCCTGGATCTTAGCTCCAACTTGGTCTGCGGGAATTTGGATTACCTGTGAACTAAAGCCGGAATTTGTCCTAGGAAATTGAACTCAGACAAGCCTGGATATTTGTCCTGTACGAATTTCCGTAACTGTCCAGATACAAGTCCTGACATGAAGGATTTGACTTTCCACTACAAGTCTGATATTGTCCGACTAATCTGGATAACATTGATCAACGACTTGTAATGATCTGGATACTTCTGACTACAATGATAAGCTACCAGAATCTTTTACCGTGAATATTATGTAGCAAGCTTAATATACAGAATTACATATTGTACATACATTTGAGCTGTATCTTACATAAGCTAGACATGTTAACTTACTTAGTATGCAGGCAGTACATTATTAACAATAATACGGCAACTAAAGCATAACATTACAGTATACAGGCAATACAGTATTTAACATTACAGTATACAGGCAACTACAGTATTAACATTACAGTATACAGGCAACTACAGAATTAACATTACAGTATACAGGCAACTACAGTATTAACATTACAGTATACAGGTAACTACAGTATTAACATTACAGTATACAGGCAACTACAGTATTAACATTACAGTATACAGGCAACTACAGTATTAACATTACAGTATACAGGCAAATACAGTATTAACATTACAGTATACAGGCAACTACAGTATTATCATTACAGTATACAGGCAACTACAGTATGAACATTACAGTATACAGGCAACTACAGTATTAACATTACAGTATACAGGCAACTACGGTATTAACATTATAGTATACAGGCAACTGCAGTATTAACATTACAGTATACAGGCAACTACAGTATTAACATTACAGTATAGAGGCAACTACAGTATTAACATTACAGTATACAGGCAGACACAGTATTAACATTACAGTATGCAGGCAGCTACAGTATTAACATTACAGTATACAGGCAACTAAAGCATTAACATTACAGTATACAGGCAACTACAGTATTAACATTACAGTATACAGGCAACTACAGTATTAACATTACAGTATACAGGCAGCTACAGCATTAACATTACAGTATACAGGCAGCTACAGTATTAACATTACAGTATACAGGCAGCTGCAGTATTAACATTACAGTATACAGGCAGCTGCAGTATTAACATTACAGTATAGAGGCAACTACAGTATTAACATTACAGTATACAGGCAGCTACAGTATTAACATTACAGTATACAGGCAGCTACAGTATTAACATTACAGTATACAGGCAACTACATTATTAACATTACAGTATACAGGCAGCTGCAGTATTAACATTACAGTATACAGGCAACTACAGTATTAACATTACAGTATACAGGCAGCTACGGTATTAACTTACAGTATACAGGCAAACTACAGTATTAACATTACAGTATACAGGCAACTACAGTATTAACATTACAGTATACAGGCAACTACAGTATTAACATTACAGTATACAGGCAGCTAGAGTATTAACATTACAGTATACAGGCAACTACAGTATTAACATTAGAGTATACAGGCAACTACAGTATTAACATTACAGTATACAGGCAACTACAGTATTAACATTACAGTATACAGGCAACTACAGTATTAACATTACAGTATACAGGCAACTACAGTATTAACATTACAGTATAGAGGCAACTACAGTATTAACATTACAATATACAGGCAACTACAGTATTAACATTACAGTATACAGGCAACTACAGTATTAACATTACAGTATACAGGCATCTAGAGTATTAACATTACAGTATACAGGCAACTACAGTATTAACATTACAGTATACAGGCAGCTAGAGTATTAACATTACAGTATACAGGCAGCTACAGTATTAACATTACAGTATACAGGCAACTACAGTATTAACATTACAGTATACAGGCAACTACAGTATTAACATTACAGTATACAGGCAGCTACAGTATTAACATTACAGTATACAGGCAATTACAGTATTAACATTACAGTATACAGGCAACTACAGTATTAACATTACAGTATACAGGCAGCTACAGTATTAACATTACAGTATACAGGCAACTACAGTATTAACATTACAGTTTACAGGCAACTACAGTATTAACATTAGAGTATACAGGCAGCTACAGTATTAACATTACAGTATACAGGCAGCTACAGTATTAACATTACAGTATACAGGCAGCTACAGTATTAACATTACAGTATACAGGCAACAACAGTATTAACATTACAGTATACAGGCAACTACAGTATTAACATTACAGTATACAGGCAACTAGAGTATTAACATTACAGCATACAGGCAGCTACAGTATTAACATTACAGTATACAGGCAACTAGAGTATTAACATTACAGTATACAGGCAACAACAGAAATAACATTACAGTATACAGGCAACTAGAGTATTAACATTACAGTATACAGGCAGCTGGAGTATTAACATTACAGTATTCAGGCAACTACAGTATTAACATTACAGTATAGAGGCAACTACAGTATTAACATTACAATATACAGGCAACTACAGTATTAACATTACAGTATACAGGCAACTACAGTATTAACATTACAGTATACAGGCAAATACAGTATTAACATCACAGTATACAGGCAACTACATTATTAACATTACAGTATACAGGCAACTACAGCATTAACATTACAGTATACAGGCAACTACAGTATTAACATTACAGTATAACAGGCAAACTACAGTATTAACATTACAGTATACGGGCAACTACAGTATTAACATTACAGTATACAGGCAACTACAGTATTAACATTACAGTATACAGGCAACTACACTATTAACATTACAGTATACAGGCAACTACAGTATTAACATTACACTATACAGGCAACTACAGTATTAACATTGCACTATACAGGCAACTACAGTATTAACATTACAGTATACAGGCAACTACAGTATTAACATTACAGTATACAGGCAACTACAGTATTAACATTACAGTATACAGGCAACTACATTATTAACATTATAGTATACAGGCAGCTACAGTATTAACATTACAGTATGCAGGCAGCTACAGTATTAACATTACAGTATATAGGCAACTACAGTATTAACATTACAGTATACAGGCAACAAGAGTATTAACATTACAGTATACAGGAAACTGGAGTATTAACATTACAGCATACAGGCAGCTACAGTATTAACATTACAGTATGCAGGTAGCTGCAATATTAACATTACAGTATACAGGTAGCTAGAGTATTAACATTACAGTATACAGGCAACTAGAGTATTAACATTTCAGCATACAGGCAGCTACAGTATTAACATTACAGTATACAGGCAACTAGAGTATTAACATTACAGTATACAGGCAGCTAGAGTATTAACATTACAGTATACAGGCAACTAGAGTATTAACAGTACAGTATACAGGCAGCTAGAGTATTAACATTACAGTATACAGGCAACTAGAGTATTAACATTACAGTATACAGGCAGCTAGAGTATTAACATTACAGTATACAGGCAGCTAGAGCATTAACACTACAGTATACAGGCAGCTAGAGTATTAACATTACAGTACACAGGCAGCTAGAGTATTAACATTACAGTATACAGGTAGCTAGAGTATTAACATTACAGTATACAGGCAGCTAGAGTATTAACATTACAGTATACAGGCAGCTAGAGTATTAACATTACAGTATACAGGGAACTACAGTATTAACATTACAGTATACAGGCAGCTAGAGTATTAACATTACAGTATACAGGCAACTACAGAATTAACATTACAGTATACAGGCAACTACAGTATTAACATTACAGTATACAGGCAACTACAGTATTAACATTACAGTATACAGGCAACTACAGTATTAACATTACAGTATACAGGCAGCTAGAGTATTGACATTACAGTATACAGGCAACTACAGTATTAACATTACAGTATACAGGCAACTACAGTATTATCATTACAGTATACAGGCAACTACAGTATAAACATTACAGTATACAGGCAGCTAGAGTATTAACATTACAGTATACAGGCAACTAGAGTATGAACATAACAGTATACAGGCAACTACAGTATTAACATTACAATATACAGGCAACTACAGTATTAACATTACAGTATACAGGCAACTACAGTATTAACATAACAGTATACAGGCAACTACAGTATTAACATTACAGTATACAGGCAACTACAGTATTAACATTACAGTATACAGGTAACTACAGTATTAACATTAGAGTATACAGGCAACTACAGTATTAACATTACAGTATACAGGCAACTACAGTATTAACATTACAGTATACAGGCAAATACAGTATTAACATTACAGTATACAGGCAACTACAGTATTATCATTACAGTATACAGGCAACTACAGTATTAACATTACAGTATACAGGCAACTACAGTATTAACATTACAGTATACAGGCAACTACGGTATTAACATTATAGTATAGAGGCAAGTACAGTATTAACATTACAGTATACAGGCAACTACAGTATTAACATTACAGTATACAGGCAGCTACAGTATTAACATTACAGTATACAGGCAGCTACAGTATTAACATTACAGTATGCAGGCAGCTACAGTATTAACATTACAGTATACAGGCAGCTACAGTATTAACATTACAGTATACAGGCAACTACAGTATTAACATTACAGTATACAGGCAACTACAGTATTAACATTACAGTATACAGGCAGCTACAGCATTAACATTACAGTATACAGGCAGATACAGTATTAACATTACAGTATACAGGCAGCTGCAGTATTAACATTACAGTATACAGGCAGCTGCAGTATTAACATTACAGTATACAGGTAACTACAGTATTAACATTACAGTATACAGGCAGCTACAGTATTAACATTACAGTATACAGGCAGCTACAGTATTAACATTACAGTATACAGGCAGCTACAGTATTAACATTACAGTATACAGGCAGCTGCAGTATTAACTTTACAGTATACAGGCAACTACAGTATTAACATTACAGTATACAGGCAGCTACGGTATTAACATTGCAGTATACAGGCAACTACAGTATTAACATTACAGTATACAGGCAACTACAGTATTAACATTACAGTATACTGGCAACTACAGTATTAACATTACAGTATACAGGCAGCTAGAGTATTAACATTACAGTATACAGGCAACTACAGTATTAACATTAGAGTATACAGGCAACTACAGTATTAACATTACAGTATACAGGCAACTACAGTATTAACATTACAGTATACAGGCAACTACAGTATTAACATTACAGTATACAGAGAACTACAGTATTAACATTTCAGTATACAGGCAACTACAGTATTAACATTACAATATACAGGCAACTACAGTATTAACATTACAGTATACAGGCAACTACAGTATTAACATTACAGTATACAGGCAGCTAGAGTATTAACATTACAGTATACAGGCAACTACAGTATTAACATTACAGTATACAGGCAGCTAGAGTATTAACATTACAGTATACAGGCAACTACATTTTTAACATTAGAGTATACAGGCAACTACAGTATTAACATTACAGTATACAGGCAACTACAGTATTAACATTACAGCATACAGGCAGCTACAGTATTAACATTACAGTATACATTCAACTACAGTATTAACATTACAGAATACAGGCAACTACAGTATTAACATTACAGTATACAGGCAGCTACAGTATTAACATTACAGTATACAGGCAACTACAGTATTAACATTACAGTTTACAGGCAACTACAGTATTAACATTAGAGTATACAGGCAGCTACAGTATTAACATTACAGTATACAGGCAGCTAGAGTATTAACATTACAGTATACAGGCAACAACAGTATTAACATTACAGAATACAGGCAACTATAGTATTAACATAACAGTATACAGGCAACTAGAGTATTAACATTACAGTATACAGGCAGCTATAGTATTAACATTACAGTATACAGGCAACTAGAGTATTAACATTACAGTATACAGGCAGCTGGAGTATTAACATTACAGTATTCAGGCAACTACAGTATTAACATTACAGTATACAGGCAACTACAGTATTAACATTACAGTATACAGGCAAATACAGTATTAACATCACAGTATACAGGCAACTACAGTATTAACATTACAGTATACAGGCAACTACAGTATTAACATTACAGTATACAGGCAACTACAGTATTAACATTACAGTATACAGGCAACTACAGTATTAACATTACAGTATACAGGCAACTACAGTATTAACATTACAGTATAGAGGCAACTACAGTATTAACATTACAGTATACAGGCAACTACACTATTAACATTACAGTATACAGGCAACTACAGTATTAACATTACAGTATACAGGCAACTACAGTATTAACATTACAGTATACAGGCAACTACAGTATTAACATTACAGTATACAGGCAACTACAGTATTAACATTACAGTATACAGGCAATACAGTATTACATTACAGTATACAGGCAACTACAGTATTAACATTATTGTATACAGGCAGCTACAGTATTAACATTACAGTATGCAGGCAGCTACTGTATTAACATTACAGTATACAGGCAACTACAGTATTAACATTACAGTATACAGGCAACTACAGTATTAACGTTACAGTATACAGGCAACTACAGTATTAACATTACAGTATACAGGCAGCTGCAGTATTAACATTACAGTATACAGGCAGCTACAGTATTAACATTACAGTATACAGGCAGCTGCAGTATTAACATTTCAGTATACAGGCAACTACAGTATTAACATTACAGTATACAGGCAGCTACGGTATTAACATTACAGTATACAGGCAACTACAGTATTAACATTACAGTATACAGGCACCTACAGTATTAACATTACAGTATACAGGCAACTACAGTATTAACATTACAGTATACAGGCAGCTAGAGTATTAACATTATAGTATACAGGCAACTACAGTATTAACATTACAGTATACAGGCAGCTAGAGTATAAACATTACAGTATACAGGCAACTACAGTATTAACATTACAGTATACAGGCAACTACAGTATTAACATTACAGTATAAAGGCAACTACAGTATTAACATTACAGTATACAGGCAGGTAGAGTATTAACATTACAGTATACAGGCAACTACAGTATAAACATTACAGTATACAGGCAACTACAGTATTAACATTACAGTATACAGGCAACTACAGTATTAACATTACAGTATACAGGCAACTACAGTATTAACATTACAGTATACAGGCAGCTGCAGTATTAACATTACAGTATACAGGCAGCTAGAGTATTAACATTACAGTATACAGGCAGCTAGAGTATTAACATTACAGTATACAGGCAACTACAGTATTAACATTACAGTATACAGGCAGCTACAGTATTAACATTACAGTATACAGGCAATTACAGTATTAACATTACAGTATACAGGCAACTACAGTATTAACATTACAGTATACAGGCAACTACAGTATTAACATTACAGTATACAGGGAACTACAGTATTAACATTACAGTATACAGGTAGCTACAGTATTAACATTACAGTATACAGGCAGCTACAGTATTAACATTACAGTATACAGGCAGCTACAGTATTAACATTACAGTATACAGGCAACTACAGTATTAACTTACAGTATACAGGCAACTACAGTATTAACATTACAGTATAAAGGCAGCTACAGTATTAACATTACAGTATACAGGCAACTACAGTATTAACATTACAGTATACAGGCAGCTACAGTATTAACATTACAGTATACAGGCAGCTACAGTATTAAAATTACAGTATACAGGCAACTACAGTATTAACATTACAGTATACAGGCAGCTACAGTATTAACATTACAGTATACAGGCAGCTACAGTATTAATATTACAGTATACAGGCAACTACAGTATTAACATTACAGTATACAGGCAACTACAGTATTAACATTACAGTATACAGGCAGTTACAGTATTAACATTACAGTATACAGGCAACTACAGTATTAACTTTACAGTATACAGGCAACTACAGTATTAACATTACAGTATACAGGCAATTACAGTATTAACATTACAGTATACAGGCAGCTGCAGTATTAACATTACAGTATACAGGCAGCTAGAGTATTAACATTACAGTATACAGGCAGCTAGAGTATTAACATTACAGTGTACAGGCAATTACAGTATTAACATTACAGTATACAGGCAGCTACAGTATTAACATTACAGTATGCAGGCAACTACAGTATTAACATTACAGTATACAGGCAACTACAGTATTAACATTACAGTATACAGGCAACTAAAGTATTAACATTACAGTATACAGGCAACTACAGTATTAACATTAAAGTATACAGGCAGCTAGAGTATTAACATTACAGTATACAGGCAGCTACAGTATTAACATTACAGTATACAGGCAACTACAGTATTAACATTACAGTATACAGGCAGCTACAGTATTACCATTACAGTATACAGGCAACTACAATATTAACATTACAGTATACAGGCAGCTACAGTATTAACATTACAGTATACTGGCATCTTCAGTATTAATATTACAGTATACAGGCAACTACAGTATTAACATTACAGTGTACAGGCAGCTACATTATTAACATTACAGTATACAGGTAACTACAGTATTAACATTACAGTATACAGGCAACAACAGTATTAACATTACAGTATACAGGCAGCTACAGTCTTAACATTACAGTATTACAGGCAGCTACAGTTAATTTTCAGTATACAGGCAGCTACAGTATTAACATTACAGTATACAGGCAACTACAGTATTAACATTACAGTATACAGGCAACTACAGTATTAACATTACAGTATACAGGCAACTACAGTATTAAGATTACAGTATACAGGCAATTACAGTATTAACATTACAGTATAAAGGCAGCTACAGTATTAACATTACAGTATACAGGCAACTACAGTATTAACATTACAGTATACAGGCAACTACATTATTAACATTACAGTATACAGGCAGCTACAGTATTAACATTACAGTATACAGGCAACTACAGTATTAACATTACAGTATACAGGCAACTACAGTATTAACATTACAGTATACAGGCAGCTACAGTATTAACATTACAGTATACAGGCAACTACAGTATTAACATTACAGTATACAGGCAGCTACAGTATTAACATTACAGTATACAGGCAGTTACAGTATTAACATTACAGTATACAGGCAACTACAGTATTAACATTACAGTATACTGGCAACTACAGTATTAACATTACAGTATACAGGCAATTACAGTATTATCATTACAGTATACAGGCAGCTGCAGTATTAACATTACAGTATACAGGCAGCTAGAGTATTAACATTACAGTATACAGGCAGCTAGAGTATTAACATTACAGTGTACAGGCAATTACAGTATTAACATTTCAGTATACAGGCAGCTACAGTATTAACATTACAGTATGCAGGCAACTACAGTATTAACATTACAGTATACAGGCAACTACAGTATTAACATTACAGTATACAGGCAACTACAGTATTAACATTACAGTTTACAGGCAACTACAGTATTAACATTAAAGTATACAGGCAGCTACAGTATTAACATTACAGTATACAGGCAGCTACAGTATTAACATTACAGTATACAGGCAACTACAGTATTAACATTACAGTATACAGGCAGCTACAGTATTAACATTACAGTATACAGGCAACTACAATATTAACATTACAGTATACAGGCAGCTACAGTATTAGCATTACAGTATACAGGCAACTACAGTATTAACATTACAGTATACAGGCAACTACAGTATTAACATTACAGTGTACAGGCAGCTACAGTATTAACATTACAGTATACAGGTAACTACAGTATTAACATTACAGTATACAGGCAACTACAGTATTAACATTACAGTGTACAGGCAGCTACAGTCTTAACATTACAGTATACAGGCAGCTACAGTATTAACATTACAGTATACAGGCAGCTACAGTATTAACATTACAGTATACAGGCAACTACAGTATTAACATTGCAGTATACAGGCAACTACAGTATTAACATTACAGTATACAGGCAACTACTGTATTAACATTACAGTATACAGGCAACTACAGTATTAACATTACAGTATACAGGCAGCTACAGTATTAACATTACAGTATACAGGCAACTACAGTATTAACATTACAGTATACAGGCAACTACAGTATTAACATTACAGTATACAGGCAACTACAGTATTAACATTACAGTATACAGGCAGCTACAGTATTAACATTACAGTATACAGGCAGCTACAGTATTAACATTACAGTATACAGGCAGCTACAGTATTAACATTACAGTATACAAGCAGCTACAGTATTAACATTACAGTATACAGGCAACTACAGTATTAACATTACAGTATACAGGCAGCTACAGTATTAACATTACAGTATACAGGCAACTACAGTATTACATTACAGTATACAGGCGCTTCAGTATTACATTACAGTATACAGGCAACTACAGTATTAACATTACAGTATACAGGCAACTACAGTATTAACATTACAGTATACAGGCAGCTACAGTATTAACATTACAGTATACAGGCAGCTTCAGTATTAACATTACAGTATACAGGCAGCTACAGTATTAACATTACAGTATACAGGCAGCTACAGTATTAACATTACAGTATACAGGCAGCTAGAGTATTAACATTACAGTATACAGGCAGCTACAGTATTAAGATTACAGTATACAGGCAACTACAGTATTAACATTACAGTATACAGGCAACTACAGTATTAACATTACAGTATACAGGCAGCTACAGTATTAACATTACAGTATACAGGCAGCTACAGTATTAACATTACAGTATACAGGCAGCTACAGTATTAACATTACAGTATACAGGCAACTTCAGTATTAACTTTACAGTATACAGGCAACTACAGTATTAACATTACAGTATACAGGCAGCTACAGTATTAACATTACAGTATACAGGCAACTACAGTATTAACATACAGTATACAGGCAACTACAGTATTAACATTACAGTATACAGGCAACTACAGTATTAACATTACAGTATACAGGCAGCTACAGTATTAACATTACAGTATACAGGCAGCTACAGTATTAACATTACAGTATACAGGCAGCTACAGTATTAACATTACAGTATACAGGCAGCCACAGTATTAACATTACAGTATACAGGCAGCTACAGTATTAACATTACAGTATACAGGCAACTACAGTATTAACATTACAGTATACAGGCAACTACAGTATTAACATTACAGTATACAGGCAGCTACAGTATTAACATTACAGTATACAGGCAGCTACAGTATTAACATTACAGTATACAGGCAGCTACATTATTAACATTACAGTATACAGGCAGCTACAGTATTAACATTACAGTATACAGGCAGCTACACTATTAACATTACAGTATACAGGCAACTACAGTATTTACATTACAGTAACAGGCAGCTACAGTATTAACATTACAGTATACAGGCAACTATAGTATTAACATTACAGTATACAGGCAACTACAGTATTAACATTACAGTATACAGGCAACTACAGTATTAACATTACAGTATACAGGCAGCTACAGTATTAACATTACAGTATACAGGCAGCTACAGTATTAACATTACAGTATATAGGCAGCTACAGTATTAACATTACAGTATACAGGCAGCTAGAGTATTAACATTACAGTATACAGGCAGCTACAGTATTAACATTACAGTATACAGGCAACTACAGTATTAACATTACAGTATACAGGCAACTACAGTATTAACATTACAGTATACAGGCAGCTACAGTATTAACATTACAGTATACAGGCAACTATAGTATTAACATTACAGTATACAGGCAACTACAGTATTAACATTACAGTATACAGGCAACTACAGTATTAGCATTACAGTATACAGGCAACTACAGTATTAACATTGCAGTATACAGGAAACTACAGTATTAACATTACAGTATACAGGCAGCTACAGTATTAACATTACAGTATACAGGCAGCTACAGTATTAACATTACAGTATACAGGCAGCTACAGTATTAACATTACAGTATACTGGCAGCTACAGTATTAACATTACAGTATACAGGCAGCTACAGTATTAACATTACAGTATACAGGCAACTACAGTATTAACATTACAGTATACAGGCAACTACAGTATTAACATTACAGTATACAGGCAGCTACAGTATTAACATTACAGTATACAGGCAGCTACAGTATTAACATTACAGTATACAGGCAGCTACAGTATTAACATTACAGTATACAGGCAGCCACAGTATTAACATTACAGTATACAGGCAGCTACAGTATTAACATTACAGTATACAGGCAACTACAGTATTAACATTACAGTATACAGGCAACTACAGTATTAACATTACAGTATACAGGCAACTACACTATTAACATTACAGTATACAGGCAACTACAGTATTTACATTACAGTATACAGGCAGCTACAGTATTAACATTACAGTATACAGGCAACTATAGTATTAACATTACAGTATACAGGCAACTACAGTATTAACATTACAGTATACAGGCAACTACAGTATTAACATTACAGTATACAGGCAGCTACAGTATTAACATTACAGTATACAGGCAGCTACAGTATTAACATTACAGTATACAGGCAGCTACAGTATTAACATTACAGTATACAGGCAGCTAGAGTATTAACATTACAGTATACAGGCAGCTACAGTATTAACATTACAGTATACAAACAACTACAGTATTAACATTACAGTATACAGGCAACTACAGTATTAACATTACAGTATACAGGCAGCTACAGTATTAACATTACAGTATACAGGCAACTACAGTATTAACATTACAGTATACAGGCAACTACAGTATTAACATTACAGTATACAGGCAACTACAGTATTAGCATTACAGTATACAGGCAACTACAGTATTAACATTGCAGTATACAGGCAACTACAGTATTAACATTACAGTATACAGGCAGCTACAGTATTAACATTACAGTATACAGGCAGCTACAGTATTAACATTACAGTATACAGGCAGCTACAGTATTAACATTACAGTATACAGGCTGCTACAGTATTAACATTACAGTATACAGGCAGCTACAGTATTAACATTACAGTATACAGGCAGCTACAGTATTAACATTACAGTATACAGGCAAACTACGTATTAACATTACAGTATACAGGCAGCTACAGTATTAACATTACAGTATACAGGCAACTACAGTATTAACATTACAGTATACAGGCAACTACAGTATTAACATTACAGTATACAGGCAACTACAGTATTACATTACAGTATACAGGCAGCTACAGTATTAACATTACAGTATACAGGCAACTACAGTATTAACATTACAGTATACAGGCAGCTATAGTATTAACATTACAGTATACAGGCAACTACAGTATTAACATTACAGTATACAGGCAGCTACAGTATTAACATTACAGTATACAGGCATCTACAGTATTAACATTACAGTATACAGGCAGCTACAGTATTAACATTACAGTATACAGGCAGCTACAGTATTAACATTACAGTATACAGGCAGCTACAGTATTAACATTACAGTATACAGGCAACTACAGTATTAACATTACAGTATACAGGCAGCTACAGTATTAACATTACAGTATACAGGCAGTTACAGTATTAACATTACAGTATACAGGCAGCTACAGTATTAACATTACAGTATACAGGCAGCTACAGTATTAACATTACAGTATACAGGCAACTACAGTATTAACATTACAGTATACAGGCAACTTCACTATTAACATTACAGTATACAGGCAGCTACAGTATTAACATTACAGTATACAGGCAGCTACAGTATTAACATTACAGTATACAGGCAGCTACAGCATTAACATTACAGTATACAGGCAGCTACAGTATTAACATTACAGTATACAGGCAGCTACAGTATTAACATTACAGTATACAGGCAACTACAGTATTAACATTACAGTATTACAGGCAGCTACAGTATTAACATTACAGTATACAGGCAACTACAGTATTAACATTACAGTATACAGGCAACTACAGTATTAACATTACAGTATACAGGCAGCTACAGTATTAACATTACAGTATACAGGCAACTACAGTATTAACATTACAGTATACAGGCAACTACAGTATTAACATTACAGTATACAGGCAGCTACAGTATTAACATTACAGTATACAGGCAACTACAGTATTAACATTACAGTATACAGGCAACTACAGTATTAACATTACAGTATACAGGCAGCTACAGTATTAACATTACAGTATACAGGCAACTACAGTATTAACATTACAGTATACAGGCAACTACAGTATTAACATTACAGTATACAGGCAGCTACAGTATTAACATTACAGTATACAGGCAACTACAGTATTAACATTACAGTATACAGGCAGCTACAGTGTTTTACAAAATCAATAAAAGTGTTGCTTCAGCAAAATTGTTTTTGTCTTCATTGATAAAGTATTTTCTGTATTTAATATTAAAATGATTTATAATTTTTTCAGGTTTGGTGTTAAGAGTGAGTGATACGTGGCGGCTGCTGACGTCCTGAAGCAGATGATTCAGATGAGTCAGATGACTGAGTAACTTTACTGAGATATTGAACATGTGCAAATCTTGCTACAAGAGGAAGTCTGGATAACTTGTCCAGGACAGTAAGTCTGGATAAGTCTGTAGTGTAAAGCATCCTTCTGGCAAGACAGTGATGGAGTGAATGATGGTGAAAGTTTTTCTTTTTCGGGCCACCCTGCCTTGGTGGGAATCGGCCAGTGTGTTAATAAAAAAAAATAACTTGTCCAGGACAATAAGTCTGGATAACTTTTCCATGCCAGGAAGTCTGGATAACTTGTCCAGGACAGTAAGTCTGGATAACTTGTCCGTAATAAGATGCCAGGATATCTAGTGCTGATGAGGTAGCCTGGTAATCTTGCCCTAAAAAGGAGGCTTTGATAACTTGCCACGACAAGGATGCCTGAATAACCTGATCTGAGCAATAATCCAGGATAACTTATCCAGTCTAGTAAGCTAGGATAACTTGTCCAGATAAAGGCCGGATAACTTTACTGACCAGTAAACCTGTATGACTTTTCCAAACCAGTAAGTCTGGATAACTTGGCCACACCAATAAGTCTGAATAGAGTCCAGACCATCAGTCCAGGATGTCTTGACCAGACCATCAGTCCTGGACATCTTGTCCAGGCCATCAGTCCTGGATAACTTGACCAGATCATAAGCCCTGGATATCTTGTACAGATCATCAGTCCTGGATATCTTGTCAAAACCATCAATCCTGGATATCTTGTCCAGACCATAAGTCTTTGATATTTTGTCCAGACCATCAGTCTTTGGTATTTTGTCCAGACCATCAGTCTTTTATATTTTGTCCAGACTACCAAGCCTGGATATCTTGTCCAGACCAGGAATGCTGGATATCTTGTCCAGACTACAAAGCCTGGATATCTTGTCCAGACCAGGAATCCTGGATAACTTGTCCAGACTTCCAAGCCTGGATATCTTGCCCAGACCAGGAATCCTGGATAACTTGTCCAGACTACCAAGCCTGGATATCTTGTCCAGACCAGGAATCTTGGATAACTTGTCCAGACTACCAAGCCTGGATATCTTGTCCAGACCAGGAATCCTGGATAACTTGTCCAGACTACCAAGCCGGTTTTTTGTCCAGACCAGGAATCCTGGATAACTTGTCCAGACTACCAACCCTGGATATCTTGTCCAGACAGGAATCCGGAAAAACTTGTCCAGACTCCAAGCCTGGATATCTTGTCCAGACCAGTAATCCTGGATAACTTGTCCAGACTACCAAGCCTGGATATCTTGTCCAGACCAGGAATCCTGGATAACTTGTCCAGACTACCAAGCCTGGATATCTTGTCCAGACCATTGGTCCTGGATATGTAAAGTAAAAGGACACAAGTGCAACTAATGTGACATTTTATTGTGGCAACGTTTCGCTCTCCAGGAGTGACAAAGCTCCTGGAGAGCGAAATCGTTGCCACAATGTCACATTAGTTGCACTTGTGTCCCTTCACTTTACATATTGACGGTAATTCTACCAAAATATATACAGTCCTGGATATTTTGTCCAGACTAACAAGCCTGGATAACTTTTCTTGATCAGCATGACTGGATAACTTGTCCTGACTACTAAGCATGGATAATTTGATCAGAGCTGTAAGCCACGATATCTTGTGCATACCAGTAAGCCAGGATAACTTATATAAGCAGGATAACTTATATAAGCAAGAATACCTTGTACATACTAGTAAGCCAGGATAACTTACATAAACCAGGATAACTTTCAAATCAGTAAGCAAGGATAACTTACATAAGCCAGGATAACTTTCAAACCAGTAAGCCAGGATAACTTATATAAGCCAGGATAACTTTCAAACCAGTAAGCCAGGACAACTTATATAAGCCAGTATAACTTAGAAACCACTAAGCCAGGATATCTTATGTAAGCCAGAATAACTTTCAAACCAGGATAATTTTCAAACCAGTAATCCAGAATAACTTATATGAGCCAGGATAACTTTCAAACAAGTTATCCAGGATAAACATTCCTGACAAGTTATCCAAGGTTTTCCTTCCAGTTATCCAGGATAAACATTCCTGAAAAGTTATCCAGGGTTTTCCTCTCAGTTATCCAGGACAAACATTCCTGACAAGTTATCCAGGGTTTTCCTCCCAGTTGCCCAGGATAAACATTCCTGACAAGTTATCCAGGGTTTTCCTCCCAGTTATCCAGGATAAACATTCCTGATAAGTTATCCAGGGTTTTCCTCCAAGTTATCCAGGATAAACATTCCTGACAAGTAATCCAGGGTCTTTCTCCCAGTTATCCAGGATAAACTTTCCTGACAAGTTATCCAGTGGTTTCTTCCCAGTTAACCAGGATAAACATTCCTGACAAGTTATCCAGGGTTTTCCTCCCAGTTATCCAGGATAAACATTCTTGACAAGTTATCCAGGGTTTTCCTCCCAGTTATCCAGGATAAACATTCCTGACAAGTTATCCAGGGTTTTCCTCCCAGTTGCCCAGGATAAACATTCCTGACAAGTTATCCAGGGTTTTCCCCCATTTTTCCGGAAAAAACATTCTGACAAGTTTCCAGGGTTTTCTCCAGTTTTCCGGGGATAAACTTCCTGCAGTTTTCCATTTTTTTCCCCCATTACCGGGAAAACATCCTGACAATTTCCCAAATTTTTTTCCCCCCGTTTTCCAGGTAAAACTTGAAAAGTATCCGGGGTTTTTTCCTCCCATACCCCAGGATAAACTTTCGAAAAAGGTCCAGGGTTTTTCCCTCCAAATTATCCAGAAAAAATTTCCCTGACAATTTACCGGGGTTTTTTCCCCCCAGTTATCCGGGAAAAAAATTCCTGACAAGTTACCCAAAGGTTTTTCCCCCCAATTACCGGGAAAAACATTCTTGACAAGTTACCGGGTTTTCCCCCCAGTATCCAGGAAAAAAAATTCTTGAAAATTTTCCGGGGTTTTTCCTCCCATTACAGGAAAAAAAATTTCCCTGAAAAGTTATCCGGGGTTTTCCTCCCAGTACCCAGGATAAATTCTTGACATTAAACCGGGGTTTTCCCCCCCCTTTTTTCCCAGGAAAAACATTCTTGACAAGTTATCCGGGTTTTCCTCCCAGATCCGGATAAACTTTCCCCTGACAAGTTAAAAGGTTTTTCCCTCTTTTTAAACCAGGATAAACTTTCCTGACAAGTTATCCGGGGTTTTCCCCCCATTATCCAGGTAAAATTCCTGAAAATTTCCCCGGGGTTTTCCCCCATTATCAGGATAAACACCCTGAAAGTTATCCAGGTTTTTCCCCCATTTATCCGGAAAAACTTTCTTGAAAAGTTATCCGGGTTTTCCCCCCAGTTATGGGGGAAAAACATTCTTGAACATTATCCGGGGTTTTCCCCCCAGTTATCCGGAAAACATTCTTGAACATTACCCAGGGTTTTTCCCCCAGTTATCCGGTAAACATTTTTGACAAGTTTTCCGGGGTTTTTCCTCCAGCTATCCAGAAAAACTTTTGCAAGTTAACCGGGGTTTTCCTACCAGTTATCCAGGAAAAAACATCTTGACAATTTTCCCGGGGGTTTTCCCCCCCCGTTATCCGGAAAACTTTCCCTGACAAGTTACCCAAGGTTTTCCTCTAATTTATCCGGATAAACATTCCTGAAATTACCGGGTTTTTCCCTCCCAGTTATCCGGGATAAAATTCTGAAAAGTTTTTTCCAGGTTTTCCTCCCAGTTATCCAGGATAAAAATT
Source organism: Cherax quadricarinatus (assembly GCF_026875155.1). Lineage (NCBI taxonomy): Eukaryota > Metazoa > Arthropoda > Malacostraca > Decapoda > Parastacidae > Cherax > Cherax quadricarinatus. Next base: position 9,454,324 of record NC_069458.1, on the reverse strand, counting down.
CCTTACAATTTTTATCCGGGGTTTTTCCTCCCAGTTTCAGGATAAAATTTCCTGACAAGTTACCCGGGGTTTTTCCCCCTTTATAAAGGATAAACATTCTTGACAATTACCGGGGTTTTTCCCTCCCGTTACCGGATAACTTCTTGAAATTACCCAGGTTTTCCCCCCAGTTTCCAGGATAAATTTTGACAAGTTACCCGGGGTTTTTCCCTCCCAGTTACCCAGGAAAACATTCTGAAATACCCCATTTTTTCCTCCCATTATCCAGGTAACTTCTTGACAAGTTTCAGGGTTTTCCTCCCAGTTACCCAGGATAAACATTCTTAAAAATTTACCGGGGGTTTTCCTCCATTTCCCGGATAAATTCCGACAATTTTTCCCCAGGGTTTTCCTCCCAGTTTTCCGGGATAAACTTTCCTGACAAGTTCCAGGTTTTCCTCCCATTTATCCGGTAAACATTTTGACAAGTTTCCAGGGTTTTCCTCCCAGTTATCCAGGATAAACATTCTTGACAAGTTATCCAGGGTTTTCCTCCCAGTTATCCAGGATAAACATTCTTGACAAGTTATCCAGGGTTTTCCTCCCAGTTATCCAGGATAAACATTCCTGACAAGTTATCCAGGGTTTTCCTCCCAGTTATCCAGGATAAACATTGTTCAATGTTCACTGTGACTTTTAACATTGTTCAGTGTTTACTGTGACTCTAAATGTTCGTGTTTTGGACTCTTACATTGTTCAATGTTCACTGGATAACATGTTCCATGTTTACTGTGACTCTTAACATTGTCTCATGTTTATGTGACTCTTAACATTGTTCAGTGTTTACTGTGACTCTTAACATTGTTCAGTGTTTACTGTGACTCTTAACATTGTTCAATGTTTACTGTGACTCTTAACATTGTTCAATGTTTACTGTGACTCTTAACATTGTTCAATGTTTACTTTGACTCTTAACATTGTTCAATGGTTTACCTGTGACTCTTAACATTGTCGGTGTGTATGTGACTTTTAACATTGTTCAGTGTACTGTGACTTAAGTGAGGTGGGTGGAATGGGTTTTCTACGGAGATTTATATGGATATTTGTTTCATACAGGAGCATAATTACAAGTTTGGATGTGAGTTGACAGTTGAAGAATATAAAATTATGTGAGTGGGCTCGTTGTGGTTAAAAGTGGGGGAGGGGTGTTGCTGTGGCTAAGAGGAGGGGACCAGTCCCTTGCATATGTTGGGGTGTGGGAGGAGGGGGTGGGTGGGTGGTGCGGGTTGGAGGAGTGTGGGGTTTGAGATTGAGACTTGGGGTCGTGGTGTAGGAGTATACATGCGGCGGAGGGCAATGCAAGAGGTTAAGGAAAATTTCGTGAAGGATGTGTTGCTGTTCATTTTAGGGGATTGGAATAAGACAAGGTGATGAGGACCGAATGGGTGCGGGTGGGTTGTGTGTTGGGCATATTACGCTTTGTGTGGGAGATGTGGGGTTTTAGATTTGTGGGGAGTGGTGGAATGGGGGGTGTTTGTTTACTTTAGTATAAGTTTGTAGCAGGGGTTATGAATGCACGTCTGGATAGGCTATATGCAAACAGAGAAAATATGCGTAGTGGGGGTTCGAACTTTAGATGTGGGTTTTTTTTGACCATAGGGCAGTTATTGGCAGGTCTTTAATGGGAGGTTTGGTTTGAATCAAACTGGTTATTGGAAATTTAAATGCCAGACCTTGATGGGGGAGTGGTGAGTGAGGGTTTTACGGGAATGTGGCATTCTTTTTGGGGGGTCACGGGAGTTGGGTCGTGTGTCTTGGAATGGTGGGAGAAAGCGGGGCCCAAACAGGTATTGCAGGGATTCTTTAAAAATAGGGGAAGGGATGAGGCCAGTGTGGAGGTATGGGTTTACAGAATTATTTGGAATGTCAGCGGCATGAGTGTTAAGAGGAGGGTCGGGTGGGGGGGGCAGTATGGGACCGTTGCTCAATCGGGTAGATTGGCAGAAAATACATAATGACGTTTTTTGATGCGGTACATGTGAGGGCGGGTCTGGAGGCTGTTGCTGTGTGGGGTTTAAATCTTTGGTAGCTTTTTGTGCGTTTTAGGGACAGGCAGAAGAAGTTACTATATTGCATTGGAGGTAAGTGAGGGTATGGGGTGGATATCATAAGGGTCAGGTGCTTATACTAAAGAAGGCATGAAGTAATATGCTGTATCTGGTTCCAGGGGTAGAAATGGAGGCAGGTGGAGGAGGCGATGCTATTAAGGAAGTGTTGAGGGGGGGGGAGAGTTGGTTAGGGAGCAATGGGGGGAGGGGGGATTGAGATGGGGAGTGAGATCAGCTCGGAGGGAAGTTGAGGTGCTGTGTTCAACAGGATAGTACTGGCTAGGTGCCAGTTATAGAGATGGGATTTCAATGATTTTATAGGAGGTTCAATGGGAGCATATTAAGTATTGTCTGGTAGAGGTATGATTGCATGCTACAGGAGGGGAAGCTAGGACAAACATAAAGTATGGGAGTTGGTATAATGGTATGCAAAAAGCAAGGAGGGGAGAGTTTAAGTGCATTAAAGAGTATTTCACTATTGTGTTCTGACTATAAGAATTTTTGCAAAGATATTAGGCATAGGATGGAAAAATGTTTTAGGGGAGGTTATTACATAGGGGTCAGATGGGCATGAACAGTTGTAGTATGGAGAAGGGATCATGGGTGTGCATCGGATTTTTTTGGAAGTTTGCAAAGGGGGGGAGGTCTTTTGGGTCTTGATTGGGTGAATGTATACGACTGTGTGTGTGGCTAGAAAATTGATTTTGAGGGCTAGTTTGTTGGGTCAGAGTGTTTGGGGAAGGGGTTGTGACGGTGGGTTGATACTGGGTAACTCATCGGCAATGGTGCTGGGTCATGTCAATGGTAGGTGGGAGGCTGGGTTAAAGAGGAGAGTGTGGAGGCAGGGGTGCTGCTTTTCAAATACTGTTTGTGTGTATGCAGAATCCATTTTTTTGGGCTTGTAGTGGGGGGGGGACGTTAAATGGGGAGAGTGGAGGGTGTATAGGTATAGTGGGGTATGTGATGATACCATTGTCCTGATAGATGGGATAGTAGAGGGGTTGCATACTGTAGGAAGGTGTTGAAGCTTTTTGGGGAGGGCGACTGGCATGCATGTAAATAGGGTGAAGGGGAAAATCGAGTTTTACTGAAGGTGGGTCTTTGGGGGGGGGGGTTTGGGATTGGGAGTTTTGGGTGTGCAGTGGGTGGATAGGCTACAGATTTGTGGAGTTATTTACATGGCAGATGCGCAGGAGGCTAGACAGGTAAACTCAGAGTGGGCGGTGGAGAAAGCATTGAGTCGGTTACAGGGTTTATGGGTGGGAGATGTCACCTTACAACAGAGGGCGGTCATAGTTAATTCGCTTGTTTATAGTAAAGTGTGGAGACTGACTGACGTGTATCCTTTGAGGACACAAGACATGCTTGAGATCCAGCAGCGGGTATTACATTATGTTTGGGGTTTTGGGAGGGCATGGTTGAGCAAGGTGGTGATGTCCCATGTATGAAGTGGGGGTGTGGGCCTTTTAGCATTGGGGTCGAGGGTGAAAGCCCTATATGTAAAACAGAGATTCATTAGGCTGGGGGGGGAAAGAGGGGTTAGAGTGGGGAAGGTGATGGGTGGTGTGCGGAGATGGTGGGGTGGCAAGGAGTTAATCAAATGTGAAGATATACTGAGGGTTTTATTACTGGTTAAGGAGGTTGCACGACTTAAAGTGGGGCATTTGGTGTCGATGAATAGGAGGCCGGAGATCCTGCAAGGTGTATTGGTTTTCCCCTTGTATGACTGGGGGATGATATAGGAAGACTTCCGGAAGCTAAGGTTAATGCTGAGGGTAAGGGAGTTAGCATACAGATTCATGACGGGGATCTTAGCATCGAAATCAGTTTTGAGTTTAATGGGCTTGGCGAGGGAACCTTCCTGCATCCAGTGTGGTGAAATGGAAACAGCATTTCATGCGGTTTATTTTTGTGAGGCATTTAGGGAGGTAAGGTCTTGGTTGGAGAGGGTTTTCGTATGATTGGTGGGGGTAATGTATCGACCCTTCGAGTTTTACCGTTAGAAGTGAGAGGAGGGGTCCCAAGGGAGGTGAAAAGGGCGATCATGAATGTGGTAGTGGATTTTCTGTATATTTCCTGGGGAATGAGGGATGCTGGGGGTGGAATTCGAATTAAGGCAATAGCGGTGGGCATATACAGGACTGTTGGTAGGAATAAAATTATTTACGGGGGACAGTGGGGAGTTTGTTTTCCGGAGACCTACCATGAGCTTACGATCAGTAGTCTCCTTCAATTGGCACAGGGATAACTCTATAGGGGACTGGTTTCCTTTCATAGTCAGTTTTTCAAAGGTTAAGGTGGTGTGAGTGTTCGAAGGTTTTTCACGAAAGAGGGAATGGATGGAGTGGAGCGTATGTGATTATGGTAGGGTGATAACATGCCTTATTTCAGTGTGAAAGGTTTTTCTTTTGTTTAGGAATGTATAATTCATGGCCTTGTTATAAAATTAGGAGGTTTATCATGATAGGCTACAAGCGGAACATAAGTCCAGTATTGGCTAATAAATTGTTATGGTACGTATGTTGTGTGTTATGGGTAGGGCTTTTGGGGGGGTCCTACAACATCAGCAATACTGCGTTATTGTTGTTTTTCGGTGGCCAATCTATAGGGCGGCTGTATCATGGATTTGTATAATTAAGAATGACCCGAGTTGTTATTATTCTGTGTATAAGGCATAGAGATAATATATAAATATGTATAACATATCTTGTATTTTGGCTTTTTGTGCAATGTTACAACGTTCTGCTGTTGTTACAAGAATAGCACAAGGCCACTGTATGCTCGAGTGTGAGCTGCCTTTTATCTACATTGTATGAATGTTGTGTGTTCGAGTGGGGCGTTGTGTGATGGGACGGGTGGATGGGCGTGCATGGAGGTGCACGTGTGTAAATGGTTGTGTTTGGTGTGAAAGTTATGTTCTCAGAGATAATGAAGCTCACTGTGTTTGGTGTTAGCATGTTGTAACAACGCTCAGATGCAAATTTATATAGTCTCTAGAGTTTATTTTTCTCTTTATGGCTTAGTTCTAACTTCAGAGGACAATTTAGTGTTTATTAAAAAAACTATTATGTATCGTAGAATATTTTTTACTTGAGAAATGTAATGAAGTAAATATTTTCCGGAGTGGGGGTCACCCCAAATTCAAGAATTTAGGGAAAAATTTTGATGAAATTTTAATAAAAGTTGGGATGTAAGCCAACTGTTGGTGATAGTGGCTATTTTATTTTGGGGTGATGGGGGAAAATTTAAGGTGAAAAGTTTAAGTCATTAACAGTACTAACAATTTTATTGGTAGTTTTTAAAAGGTTTAGAAATTTAATAATAACATTGTGTTATAGTTTTTTTGGCTTTGGGAAGTGGTATTCCTGTATCATCAATGATTATAATAGTTTTTCCTCAAGGGGACAAAAAGCCAGGATATTTACTAAATTGAGGTTATTACTGTTTGATTATTCATATTGTTAAATTGGTTTAGTCTTCAGGTGTGTTGGGAGTTGGGGGGGTGATGCATCAACTGTTTTTGAAAACAAGGTTCTTAATATGCTTTGCACGTATTGAGTAATTTTATGAGGGTTTGTTCGTGTTAATGTCATTAGGATTGGGTTTTAAATATTTTTGTTTGAGGTTGTAATTTGGGGTTTTTTTTAAATGCCCATTCGGGGCCCTTTTATTTGTTTTATTCTCCTTGTTTGTGAAATGTTTTAAAAAAAAATAAAAATAAAAATATGATGTGTCCGCCCTACACTTACCCACGCCCCCCCCTGTGGCCTGGACACACTTTGACTGTGCCCCCGACCTACACTTACCCACGCCACCCCCTCGTGGCCTGGACACACATAGGGGGGACTGTGTCCCGACCTCACATCACCTACGCCACACCCTGTCCGGCACACATATGACTGTGCCCTGCCCTACACATCCCCCACGCCCCCCCCCCTCGTGGCCGGAACACATATGACTGTGCCCCGACCTAACTCACCCACGCCCACCCTCGTGGCCTGGCAAAAATTTTGCTGTGTCCCGACCTAACACCCCCCACGCCACACCCTGGGGCCGGACCAATATGACTGTGTCCCGACCTACACATCCCCCAGCCACACCCTCGGGGCCCTGGACACACATATGACTGTGCCCTGACCTACACTACCCCGCCACACCTGTGGCCGGGCCCCAATAGGGACTGGTCCCGGGCCCTACACACACCCGCCACACCCTCGTGGCCTTGGAAACATATGACTGTGCCCCAAACAACATTCCCACGCCCACCCTGTCCCCGGACACACTTGACTGTTTTCCTGACCTAAAATTTACCCACGCCACACCCTCGTGGCCTGGACAAAAATAGACTTTTTCCTGCCCCTTACACATTACAACGCACACTCTGTGGCCGGACCACTATGACTGTTTTTCCTGCCCTACACATCACCCACCCCAAACCCCCTCGTGGCTGGACAACATATGCTGTGTCCTGACCTAAAATTTTACCCCGCCACCCCTCGTGGCCTGGACCCATATGCTGTGTCCTCCCCTACAATCCCCCACGCCCAACCCTCGTGGCCGGGACACACATATGACTGTGTCCTACCTACACTCACCCACGCCCAAACCATCGTGGCCGGGACACACATTGACTGGCCCCGCCCTCCCAATTCCCACGCCCACCCCGTGGCCTGGACACACTAGACTTGTCTGCCTACCGTCACCCACGCCACCCCCCTTTTGGCCCGGGGAACCATTGACTGTGTCCCGACCTACACACACCACCCCAAACCCCCTCGGGGCCTGGAAAAACCAATGACTGTGTCCTGACCTACACACACCCCGCCACACCCTCGTGGCCTGGACACAATATGACTGTGTCCTGACTCACTCCCCTACGCCACACCCTCGTGCCGGACACACTTTGGATGTGCCCCTGACCTACACATCCCCTACGCCCACCCTCGTGGGGCCCTGTGTCCCGAATACACTACACACGCCACCCTCGTGGCCTGGAAAACATATGACTGTGTCCGGGCCTAACATCACCCACCAACCCTCGTGGCTGGACATCATATGACTGTGTCCTGACCTACCACACCCACCCCCACACCCCGGGCCCTGGACACACATATGATGGGCCCTGACCTCACATCACCTCGCCCACCCTGGGGCCCTGGACAACTATGATGTGTCCGACCTACACATCACCTCGCCAACTCTGGCCGGGCCTGTGCCCCGCCCTACATCACACACGCCCACCTCGGGGCCCTGGCACACTATGATGTGTCCGACCTCCTTTCCCCACGCCACACCCTGTGGCCGGGCCCACTTATGACTGGTCCGACCTCCAATTACCCACGCCACCCCCTCGTGGCCTGGACCCCAATAGACTGTGTCCCGACCTAACTCACCCCCCACCCCTGTGGCCGGGCCCCGTGCCCCGCCCTACCTCCACACGCCACCCTCGTGGCCTGGACCCCTATGACTGTGTCCCGAAAACCAAAAAATTCCCCCGCCACCCCCTCGTGGTGGAATCAGTACCAAGTGCACTCCTTGCACCCAAAAACATGCTTCATGCGTAGGCCAGCAACCACACAAAAGATTGTACAGACAAAAATGATCACCTCACCGCTAAAACCCCGGGTTTCCCCCTCGGGGAAAGAACCACGTTGGGCACCCCCCCTTACACAATGATATCGCCCCATACTACACATACCTGGATCGTACCCCAAATGGTTGCAATACAGAAAAACTAAATGTAACAACGCCCAGTAACCTACTCTGTGGTAAATGTTTCTTTATTTAAAAAATGGGGACAAACATTTGTAATTTCCCCTTGAAATACGGCCTCATACGACACCACAAATACTTATACTTAATACAACCACATAAGAGGCTCATGTTGTATAAAATACAAGAAAACTACATGTTTTTTAAAGGAGCCCCCATTTTAGCTTACCCCAACCGGTTTACCTTCATCCCCAATTAAACATTAATGACATGTTCCCGGCACCAAGACACCCACCTCCCAACCCACCTACATCAACCCTTTTTCCCCCAATACCCTCAGCCACTCATTCCTCATCATTATTTCCTCATTCATTTTTCCCCCTTTAAAACTGTCACGCCCATAAGTCCCTGCGCGAAGCACGTATCCTCTGAAAATTTTAAATACCATCTGTCCCCGGGTGTCCCTTTTTCCGCCGTTTGTGTCCCCTAAAAATTCGTCCCTTACCAGCGCACGTCTTAAAAAACCCTAAGATCACGAAGTCTGTGACAAGTAACCCCTTGCATTTTGCACGGCACCCCCACCCCCCACACATCAAGTTAAAGCCCCTTTAAAAAAAATAATCCCACCCCCCCCAACCCTACATGAAACCCTGCTAAAAACCCCTCCTCACTGGTTCCAGCCTCATCAAAATATACCCCATGAAAAAAAGTGTCATATACACACAATCTCCTGCACACGGGGCTATTCCCCAAAACTTTCCCCGATGGGAATTTATTGTGGAGAAATTTGAAAATTTCCCCCTCACCCCCGCCTTCAGTTGTAACCCCTTTTTAAACACCCCCATTGCATCATGCATACATTGGAATTTCCTTCAACCCCAGAACCACCTCCCCACCACCCATCTGAGTCAATCTTCCTATCATAACCCTATGTGGGTCCCTTGAAAAATCAATAAATCAAAATTCCTTACCAACCCCGGGGGCATCCCTTCCTCTCACCCAATGCCCCAAAAACCCTTCAACCCCTGCCAAACCCGTGCCTGCAACCCTTTCCCCCCTCAAATAAGTTTAAGTGCATACCAAAACCCTTTTATGCAATGCCATTAACCCCCGCCCCCCTTGGCGTATGGTAGACACAATCTCTTGACAACCAGTCACAGCCCGAATCCCCAAAATTTCTACCACAAAATTCAACAGACGCTTTCATAATGATTCCAAGGGGAAAATACCCCCACATGCCACGCTTACCATCAAATCACATTTCCCAAAAAAGCACGTGGGGTTTTGCTCAAACCCCCGACCAAACCCCCCAATTACCCCCCCCCCCCCCCTCCCTGTATCTTTTGAATTACTCCCAGCCTCCTGAAGTTTCCCATGTGAAAAACCCCCCTCATAATTTGCTTCCAGGGGGCCCAAACCCTCTCCTGCCAGAAAGCTCCACCCCTCTGTCCCCACCTTTATGCATAGATTTTTCTATTAATCTTTTCCCCTTTTGCCCCGCCCAAAAATTTTCACACTCATTACCCTTTGTAATCCCAGACCTTCTGAATAGAACCCTGGTGTCATCTACGCAGCCCACGATCCCCCGTTCCACAGACACTCTATCCTTTCCACTCCTCCCTTACACCAATGCCAGCCCTATAAACGGGTGCGGAGCAATGCAAAAAAGAAGCGCAAACCAGGGTATCCCTGCCTTAACCCCATTCCATCCTAACGGTTGCGGTTCCATTTACTTGCCCCTAACCATTGCCTGCTCATACAACCCTTAGCCCAAAATGATGTTTCCCCCCCAAAACCCCCCTTATTCAAGAACTTCCACAAACACCTCGCGTCCCCCAGTATAGCCGCATGGCCCAAATTTAAAGTAATACCCCCCTTCTTTTCCCCTTACTTTTTTTATTAACCTGTGTATGATCCCCTTTATTCTCCCCCACCAAACAAAAACCCTGGACCCCATATTAACCCTCATTAAAAAATCTGTCAAGAACTCTTTTCTCCTATTTTTAAAACGAAAGATCTTGTAATCGTCCAAATTTAAAGGGAATTGATCGATAATTTTATGCCATATTCTAAAAATTTTTTTAGGGATCATGACCACCCCCCCCCCCCCCCCCCCCCCCCCATTCTTGCTGTTCCCCCCGCCCGCCTTGGTTTTATGGAATTAATAAAAAAAACCCCTAAAAAAATTTACACAAACGCCCCGTTTTTTTTGTAAAGTACAAGGGATACCCTCATACCCGGCGATTTTCCCACACTCTTCCCCACTGCCCTCATTCTCCCCCACTTTTTGGCCACCCCCAAAATTCAACCGATCCTTATGCATGATTACAACATACCCCTTCACCCCCTTTGACCTGCGCCTAAATTTAAACCCCCAAAATTTTAATGTGTTCGTACGCATCCACATAACAACCATACCTCTGCTGAAATAAACACCTGCCCCTGACGATACCCTCCCCTTGTCCCGAAACCCCCAAGCTCATCAATGCCCTTGCCCCGCAACGTTTCCCCTGCTCTCGTAAGAAAATCGTGAAGGCAAAACCCCCAAAAACCCCATCAAGTCCTCCCCCCAACCGCCGCACCGCAAAAAATTGCGATTTTGAATATCCTTAATCGTTTTTTCAAAAACCCTCAAGTCACCCAAAGGATACCCCTCCCTCCCCTATAATATTCTGTAGTTTACCTTCAAAATAATGTAAAACCCCCCTTTTTGAAAACCCCCGCTTTCCCTTCCCCGTTTTTGATAAAAATTCCCACCTTCCTTTACCCAAACCCTTTTCCCCCCCAAGGCATCAAACCCCTCCCCGCCATCAGCCCCCCACTCTCCAAGCCTCTTAAAACATTCCTTCCCCCCTCTTTGTGCAAAAAATCCAACATTCACCTTCTAAAACCCCTGAAAAAGCTTTGGCAATCCCCCCGATTCAATTCCACCCCTACCTCTCTTGTAGAGAAACTCACATTTAAAAACACACTAATGCCCCCTTCACCCCCTGAGAAAATAGATCGATCTGCTTAATAAAACCCTTTTTCGGGCAGGCTCTAAAATTTTCTAGCTTAAACAGTGCAAGTTTGCGCGTGTCACCTACACGCGCCGCTTGGAGTCCCCTTCTTTAATTGTAACAAACAAGATTCCCTGAGTCGCTTCAGCTAAGTGGTGATGGCGTTTCCGCCCTTCCCCTTGGGTTTAGAGAACAAAAAAATAAAACTTGTGGCTTGGCGTCGCCCCGAGTAGGTTTTTTCATCCCGTGTAAATATACTCTTGGTTTTACCCCCTACAATGTCCCTAAATATTATTGTTGGTTTGTGTACTATAGTTTAGGGAAATTTTGATATATACTAAAGTCCCCGGAGATAAGTGAGTGTAGCATGCAGTTTAAAAAAAAGGAAAAAAAGGAGCCCCAAAATTTTTATGGCTGCCCGAGGGTGGCATAGTACAATTTTAGTAAAAAAAATGTATAAAAAAAATTCTATTGTATATAGAATTTGTAGTGGTCTGGATCTATACAGAAGGTTTTTATTGTCCTTCCAGATCAATGAGAAGTTGTTTTATGGAGAGCCCTCCAGCACCAGGTCAAAATATGTCTGCATTTTGGAGGACAGTGACTCAGAACCAGAAGTAGATGACCCAGTGATGTTGGGGTCAATCCTGTGAGTCTTGTTGAAAGATATAACAAGGTTACAAAGAACAAAGATCACTTACAGTGCCCTGCAGTCATCAAGAACTATAATACACACATGGGAGGTATTGACAAAAGTAACATGTTGGTGCATCTGTACAGAACACCAATGAAATCTAAATGTTGGTACATGCGGCTGTTTGCCTATGTTCTTGATCTTGCTGTTGTGAATGCATGGCTTCTTTACTGCCGTGATTCTCGAGCACTAAATACGAAGTGTATGGCACTGAAGTATTTCAGGAATATCTCTGTCACTGCAAGGTCTAAAGGACAAAAGTTTAGAGGCAGTGCCCTAAGAACATCTACAAGACCTTCACCAAGTAATTCACCATGTACTTCCAATGATGTCAGCATAGTGAAAGCTGTGCAGGGCCAATGTGCACAAAGGCCTGATGACAGTGTTAGGCTTGACAGAACTCTAAACCACTTGCCACTGCCAGGGAAAAAGCCGTTTAGTTGCAAGTATTGCAGCAACTCGAAGAAATATGTCACATCCTCATTTCAGTGTTATGTATGCAAAGTAAATCTGTGCATAAAGAGTAATAGAAATTGTTTCAGGGACTACCATACTATGAATTAGGAACAAGAATAATTGGTCTTCCTCATGAATCTCAGGAATATAGGACTTGAAAGTTTTATCCCTTTGCAATGTGTCCTTGTTGCTATTTGTTTCATTTTTATATTTTTCTAATACATACAAACTGTTTTGATACAAGTTCCATTTATGTTTTTGATATTGTCTGTTTGTATAATAAATTTAAAAAATAGTTATTGGGTGTTTTATTAACAATTGCACAGTTTGCAACATTCAGATTTTTACTCCCTATGTCGGGCAAGGGCGTAAATTTTCATGCTTCGGAGATTTGCAGTTGCTTGAAAACTAACCATCAGAATTCCATTTATATAGGCTCATTGACCTTATATTGAGTTACTCTATCCACCATAGGGAGTTCAGTTCGAATTTCTAATTTTAGGGCCCCTTGCCCGACGAAGGGTTTTAATAAACGTATGCATCACCCCACTCACGTCCACCCCTCCCACATCCACTACATTCACACCTCGCAACAAATTCCCTAAAAAAAACGAAAAAAAACCTCCCTCTAGGTTCTACATCTTTATGTCATACTACACAGTTCCAATCTCCTCCAATGATCATAATGACTGGCAGCGATCTTAAATGGTAAACAAGGACGTCCCTAAAGAACCTATTAATGCCCATGTCCCCTTTTGCAGGCCCATACACCCCTATGAATCCCACCTGAACCCCACCCCACATACCATCCACCTGAACCACCAGCCCCTCCTCTCTTACCTCACATCTCTGCATGAGAAATGGGCTGGATTCTTTAATTAACAATGCCACACCACCTTTCAGTCATGCAGAACAACCCATATACACCTCATAACCAGTGATCAACAACTTACCTAATGATTTATAGTTATGTTCCTGCAGGAACACGAGGTCTGGTACATATCTCTTCAAAAATACCTCAAAAACCTTACACTTACCCACCGATTTCAACCCATTAACATTTAAAGTAAAACACTTGAAGGATATAATAGGCCCCTTAATTAACACTCTTAGAACGCAGGCGAAAGCCCCCACACTGCCCCCGCACCTCCCTTTGCATTCCCCTTGCACTTGCTCAATACTCTTCAAGCCACCTGTACCTTTACACGCCACATCATGCCATGCTTTCTTCCCAGACCTTTGTCCAGTAGTCAAAACATCCTCACTATCTGATATCACAGCCGCCCTCAACCATGGCCTCCTCCTGGGTGTCGGCCCTGTGGACCTCCACTGCCACATCCTGAACCAGCCCCTCACCACACACGTTCTTCTCGTTGAGGCCTCCCACCTCTGCCTCCACCCTCTCGTTATTCAAACCAGCATTGATCATATTAGACGCCGATACATCCAATAATTCATGCAGAGCCTCCTGTATGGAGGCTTCTATCACATCCTGAGCAATCATAGACTCCTCCTCGCCCATCGCAGATACCAAGCCTACGTCCTCTCCAGATCCAGGGAGGGTCACACATTCAGGAGACAACGCTTTCTCCCTCTCCACCTCCTCACTCCACGCCTCCAGTGACGGAGTCTCACGTTGCGTAGCCGTAGCATAAGTCTGCTGCTCCGGTGTATCATCAGTCTTTGCTTCAGCTGTCGTTCTCTCTCATTGCGTCGGGCAATGCGCCGCTATGTGGTCACATGTCCCACACAGTCTGCATGTACACCTCTGACCCATGTACATGATGTAAACTTGAGTGCATAAGTCCTCCATCACCACTAATGATGGAATAGGATGCTTTAGGGGCATTTTAAGGGAAAACGTCCCTTCAGGGATGCCAACAAGCGGCCCACCACGCCAACGTTCCAATGTCACCATAAGAATCGTCCCATATCGTCCAAACACATTCTGTAAATCACTCTCATTAGCTTCAAAAGGGACATTACGCACATTCATCCAGGTGTAAAACCTTGTCACATCATGGAGGCGGACACTAAAGCCAGGGTTAACCGGCATAACCACATCCTGGTACTTGGCCACCATGTTTTCATAAGAGCTGCCCTGCTGGAATTTGACGAAAATTCTTGTAACACCATTCAGTGAAACGCCATAAACGTTTTCGTTAGCGATGCCATACGTGTCCCTCAATATCACTGTCAACAACATATGGGTATTCTGGCCATAGAGCGCGCCCCTCACCAGTTCCACACAAACAGTGTTGATACGCCTGGGTCCACTTTCTGCCATGATGAAAGTACTGTCACCTGCCACCAGGGGTCAAAAGTGCAGCTCCAGGGACGTCCTCTCTACCCGAAGGTCGAGAGACGAGTGCGCATGACAGAACTAAGATAAAAGACGAGATTTCGTTCGGATTTTTGACCCCAGAGGGTTAGCCTCCAAGGATAACCCAAGAAAGTCAGTGCATCATCCAGGATTGTATAACTTATTTCCATTGTGGTCCTCAATCTTGTCCCCAGGATGCGACCCGCACAAGTCGACTAACACCCAGGTACCTATTTGCTGCTAGGTGAACAGGACAACAGGTGTAAGGAAACGTGTTGAAATGTTTCCACCCGCCGGGAATCGAACCCGGGTTCTCCTTGTGTGAAGGGAGAGCTTTAGCCACCGGGCCACCAAAAGTTTTAACATTGATGTTAACTGGCATGATAGAACTAAAGTTTTAACATTGATGTTAACTAACATGATAGAACTAAAGCACTAACATTGATGTTAACAAACATTAGAAAGCTAAAGTGTTAACATTGATGTTAATTAACATTATGGAACTAAAGTATTAATATTGATGTTAACATTAGAAAACTGAAGAGTTACCATTGATATTAACTGGCATTAGGTAAGCAAAGTCTTAACATTGATGTTAAATAACATTGGAAAACTAGTGTTAACATTGATGTTAACTAACATTAGGGAACCTAAGTGTTAACGTTGATGTTAACTAACATGACAGAGCTAAAATGTTAACACTGATGTTAACTAACATTAGAGAGCTAGAGTGTTAACATTGATGTTAACTAACATGACGAAACTAAAGTGTTAACATTGATGTTAACTAACATTAGAGAACTGAAGTATTAACATTGATGTTAACTAACATTAGGGAACTAAAGTGTTAACATTGATGTTAACTAAAATTAGATTACTAAAGAGATAACATTGATGTTAATTAACATTACAGAACTAAAGTGTTAACATTGATGTTAACTAACATGACAGAACTAAAGCATTAACATTGATGCTAACTAACATTAGAGAAATAAAGTGTTAACATTGATGTTAACTAACATTAGAGAACTAAAGTGCTCCACTACCAGACTAAGGGTCGACAATCCAAATGAATTCTTTATGAACGAAACCCAAAATTTTGTCTTCCCAAAACTCTTGGATATTATTAAAACTCCACAAGATTTTGAAGAGGTAATTAATGACATGCCCATGAACTCTGCCCCAGGCCCAGACTCGTGGAACTCCGTGTTCATCAAGAACTGAAAGAAGTCCCTACCGCGTGCCTTCAGCATTTATGGAGAGGGTCGTCCCACAGTTACTAAAAACAACAGACATAGCCCCACTCCACAAAGGGGGCAGTAAAGCAATTGCAAAGAACTACAGACCGATAGCACTAACATCCCATATCATAAAAATCTTTGAGAGGGTCCTAAGAAGCAAAATAGCCAACCACCTAGATACCCATCAGTTACACAACCCAGGGCAACAGGGGTTTACAGCAGGTCGCTCCTGCCTGTCCCAGCTACTGGACCACTATGACAAGGTCCTGGATGCTGTAGAGTTAAACAAAATACAGATGTAGTATACAAAAACTTTGCAAAAGCTTTCGACAAGTGTGACCATGGTGTAATAGCACACAAAATGCGGGAAAAAGGAATAACGGGAAAAGTTGGTAGATGGATCTACAACTTCCTGACAAATAGAACACAAAGAGTAACAGTAAACAGAGTAAAGTCCCAGGCAGCCATGGTAAAAAGCTCTGTTCCACAAGGCACAGTACTCGCTCCCATTCTATTCCTCATTCTCATTTCTGACATAGAGATGTAAGCCATAGCTCTGTGTCTTCCTTTGCGGATGACACCCGGATCACAATGGCAGTGACCTCCATCGAAGACACCGCGAGACTCCAAGCGGACATCAACCAAATCTTCGAATGGGCCACTCAAAACAATATGAAGTTCAAAGAGAAGAAATTTCAACTACTTAGATATGGAAAACTTGAAGAAATTAAAAATTTGTCAGGGTATACAACAAATTCTAACAGTACAATAGAGCGGAAAGTAATGTGAAGGACCTGGTAGTGATAATGTCAGAAAATCTTGCCTTCAAAAACCACAACAATGTATGTACCTCATCCGCTAGGAAAATGGTAAGATGGATAATGAGAACCTTTAAAGCTAGGGACGCCAAGCCCATAATGATTCTCTTCAAATCGCTTGTGCTCTCTAGGCTGGAATACTGCTGTACAAAAGCGGCCTCCTACAAGGCTGGCGACATTGCAGACCTGGAGAGTGTACAAAGAACTTTCACAGCACACATAAGTGAGATAAGGCACCTAAACTACTGGGAACGGTTGAAGGTCCTTGATCTGTATTCCCTCGAATGGAAGCGAGAGAGATGCATGATAATATACACTTGGAAGGTCCTGGAGGGATTGGTACCAAATTTGCACACGAAAATCACTCCATATGAAAGCAAAAGACTCGGCAGGAGATGCAACATTCCCCCGATGAAAAGCAGGGGTGCAACGGGTACACTGAGAGACAAAACAGTAAGCGTCCGGGGCCCAAGACTGTTCAATTCCCTCCCAGCATTCATAAGGGGGATTACCAATAGATCCCTGGCTCTCTTCAAAAAGGCACTGGACAGGCACCTAAAGTCAGTACCTGACCTACCGGCCTGTGGTTTGTACGTCAGCTTGCACGCGGCCAGCAGTAACAGCCTGGTTGATCAGACCCTGATCCACAATGAAGCCTGGTCTCAGACAGGGCCGCGGGGACGTTAACCCCCGAAACCCTCTCCAGGTAAACTCCAGGGTTTAGCAGCAGCTAGGTTCCCCCCCCCCCGAAGATACCTGCTAAACTTGAAAGGTATCGGTTGCTGGAGCGATACTGAAGAAAGGAGATAGTTTCCTAGAGACCTTGAAAGCCCTAGCCCTGGAAGATCAATTTTGGCTGACATTCTGGGATTAAGAAAGATCTCAGTAACAGCCTGAAGAAGGAATGTATCAAGACATTTAAACAAGGGAGGTAACCCCAGACAGGTTGGTAAACAATGGAGTTCCCTGGGAGGTATGTGGGGAGGTATTTCTAACATCACTAAGCCAGTTCTGCTATAATGTTAGGTATTTGCTGCTAGAAATTCTTTTTTCTTTGGTGCTAACAAACACAGATTCCATTGCAATGAGTTTATTAAATTGTAAGTGGTTTTCTTTGGGTATGTTTTACTTCACCCTTCGAGCTATGTATATAAGGCCCAACTGTTTTTTCCACAAAAATTAAACTGAATAACATATGGATGATATTTTTTTGGGGAGAGTCAAGCCCCTGATAAGGTGCCTACTGCTCAGTTTTCAGGCCAGGCTACCCTAAGAGCCAGTACTTATCAGGTCCTCTATCTTATTGTAGCTATCCCATAATATTGTTCACAGGGTTTTCTCCTGCTTTAACCCAAACTCCGTGTTTTCCCCTCTTCACCTATGCCTATAGTTGCTTTTATCTCTTCCACTATTGTGAGGGAAAAGTTCAACAGATAGGAGTAGCGAGCGAGTATATGGTAACGATAGTTTGATTGCCGGCTGCTTGTTAAGGTAGGGTAAGTCTAGCTCCCGCTATCCCCCTTTTTCCCCCCCCTTTCTCCCCCCACCCCGAAAGGTGATGTTTGGGGCTCCAGCCAAAGTGTAATCACTCGGCTCCCAGCTCCCAGCACAACTGTAAGTAAAAGCCTGCTCTTATTCTAGTGGACTTATTGGTTGAAAGCTTCACTTTTGACCAATAATAAACTTAGTCCTTTCAGCCCTGATCTCTATGTTAGATTTTTAATAATCATCACGTCTTTTAGGTATTGAACTTATCATGGAGAGTGATTTCTTAAGCAGTGGGTAACCTGTCTCTCTTTCCAGCTTGGAATGGCAGATTGGGTCACCTGCCAACTGGTGGCCTGGTGGGGCGGCCCGGTGGCCTGGTGGCTAAAGCTCCCGCTTCACACACGGAGGGCCCGGGTTCGATTCCCGGCGGGTGGAAACATTTGACACGTTTCCTTACACCTGTTGTCCTGTTCACCTAGCAGCAAGTAGGTACCTGGGTGTTAGTCGACTGGTGTGGGTCGCATCCTGGGGGACAAGATTAAGGACCCCAATGGAAATAAGTTAGACAGTCCTCGATGACGCACTGACTTTCTTGGGTTATCCTGGGTGGATAACCCTCCGGGGTTAAAAATCCGAACGAAATCTTATCTTATCTTATCTTAACGAGAAGTATTGAAGGAGACGGACTAACGTCCTGAGACGTCCCATGTTGGATCTACCTACCTGATTACTTGTAGGCAAAAGCAGACCATAACCCCTCATCTTGGTAGTGGTAAAGAATCTGCTTTCCTGTCATCTGGACTGACTATTCAAGGCTGTAGACTCTGTGAAGAACTGGCCATTGGGATGTCACCAACACCTGTGACCCCCCACTTCATCAACAATGGCTATAATCTCTACAAGACTGTGTCAACATCAACCAGACACCCAAGTTTAATTGTATATATTAGCGTTGAATTCAGATATCATTTATCTTTTTCATTTTTCATTTTTCTTTAAAGTAGGATAAATATTTCATATTTAAGTATTTTATATTTTATATTTTCTAAATAATAAAGTGTTTATGTTTGTCAGTTTTTATTCTTTTTCTATTCATTAATTTTCCTGAGGAGGAGCCAGCCTTGGTAATACTGACTGAAGTTGTTACAGGGCTGAGTAAGCCTTCACAAGTGGCAACCTTGCCAGGATCAACTTAACTGAATCAAGATTGAACCCTATCTCGAATCTACCATTGGAACTTCAATGCCGCATACCACAGACGGTTAACACCAGCCATGAGTAATCTTTCTCTATGGTAGGACTACAGTATAGGTATTTAAAAGATTTGGTGATTGTTATAGTCTCAATTTATTGTAAGTCAAGTCAGGCAGGATATACTAGTTAATTCTGCCACCTATATTTGTGAGCTTGAAACTATTTGGAGGAATAGATTCTAGGGACCCGAGATTTTCCAGTGACAATTTGTTTCATTGAACTCTTTATTATATCAAGGGAACTGTCGTAGGACACTTGATTTATTGGTGAGATGATTTGTTGGTCAAGGGACCCCATTCCACTTACTGTTTGCTCGGAGCCGGCATAGAATCCTTCGTTTTCATTAATACGTATTGTTTAAACGAAGCAGGGATCGAGCCCTCTGGTTTATTTACAGTTTGAGCAGAGCAGGAATTGAGTCCTCCATTTTCTTTGATACCCATTTCATTTTCCCCTGGTAGTTTAAGTTATTGTTGCAAGTATGGAGGAATACCAGTTTTGGATGAATGCTGGAAGTTAGGAATAACGGGGAAAAATTTAGAAGCTTTCATTAGCGCTAAGATCCAGGAAAGAGAAAGAAAGGAGAGAGAGAACCTTGAGAGAGAGGATAAAAAGGAGAGAGATCGAATTGAAAGAGAAAGCCAAGAAAGACAGTTAGAGAAAAGAGAAGACAAAAAGGAGCGTGATAGACTTGATGTGAGGAGAGAGCTAGAGTACTGAGGAAAACAAATGTAAAAATAAAATTGTGAGGAACAAGTTAGGTTAAGAGAACTTGAGGAAAGAGCAAAAGGTAGAGAACATGAGTTAAGAGAAACAGAAAAAGATCGTGAAGTAGAGAAATTCTCCTTGAATTAGAGAATAAAAAGTTAACTTTCTCACAAAAGCAATTAGAGGAAGGAGTAATGGAACAACGTACAGCCAGTGCACATATTCCAACACCTAATTTACCTCCCTTCACAGAGGGGGAAGACATAACTTCATACATTATCAGGTTTGAAAATACCGCTTACCCTCTGTGAATGGCCTGCTGACACCTGGGCTACCAGGTTAGGAATGTTAATTTCTGGTACTGCTTTGAATATCTATGCAACTTTGTCGCAGGATATCATATGTAATTATAACCTACTGAAGAAGGCAATCCTTAAAGCATATCAAAAAACCACAAATTCTTGTAGGAAAGATTTCAGGTATGCCACCTTACAGCCTGGCCAAAACTTTCAACAGTTACAGGTAACACTCTTTCCTTTGTTCGACTTTTGGATAGAGAGTTCAGGAATTGATCACAGTTATGAATCTCTTAGAGACTTCATGGGTTGCTGACCATTTTCCCTGACAGCTCTTCCTCACCAGTTACAAACTTTCATTAGAGAACGTAACCTGATTAAAGCTGAGGAAGTAGCTGAGGCTGCTGACTTGTATGCTGAGGCTCACAATTCCTATAAAGACTAAAGGGATCGAACCCTAAGGGCAAGGGTTACAGATCTTAAGAAATCAAAGCCTCTAGTGGAAAGTAAACTGACTTCTTTTTTTCCCTGTTTGTTATTTATGTGGTGTTTAAGGGACATAAACGTCCCAATTGTCCTTCTAAGGGTCCAAAAAGTTGGAAGATGTTTTAAAGACTGTAATGACCAAGCACCCTTCTGTTCGGGGAAAGTTAAGGGGACTTAATGTATCTACCATTTTACGGGGTGCACATGTATAGTCATTTTGATAAGCTGTTCCCTAACCTTAAAGAAACTCATTCTTCTGCTATACTTTCAGGACTATTGGGGCCCATATGGCCACTTTTCCTACCATCCGTTGTTACATTAGGTCTAAATGGTTCACGGGTTTGGGGCTGAACCCTGTACTAGCTCCATCACTTCTTGCTCCGTACTAATAGGTAATGTAAAAGGTGCCATTATTCCTTCTGAGGTTGACCTTTCATCACCAAAGATGGACATAAGCTTTTCAGCTCTTCATCCTGTAGAATCAGAGAAAGCCCTCGAAAGTTCAGAGAGGCAATGTTTTGGAATATTCATGTGGGGTTAGAAACCAGTGATGCTACTCTCGAAAGCGAGGAAGTAGGATCACCGGTTCACTTGTTAGATGAAAGTGAGGATATCACCTCCGATACTATAAATGTCTTGACTAGGGCTCAGACCAAAGCCCAGGCTTCTCCTACTGTCCATCCTTTGATTTTCCCTGACTTTAACCCTTTAAAATTTATCAAAGGGACTCCTTTGCCAATTTACAACATAATTGCCCTTCTCTTCAGAATTGCCATAATGCAGCTAGACAAAATCAAGTTATACAAAGGAAAAACTTTTTTCATATAAATTTAAATATATAAAAGGTTTTCTTTTTAAATCAGTATTCAAATTTAATTCAGATGAGATAGACTATTTCATCTTAGTTGTTCAAGTCAATGCAGAGAGACTTGTCTTAAAATGGCTCATGACCTGCCAGTGGCCGGACATTTCTCGTATCGTAAAAACCTTAAATAAAATTAGGGAAACCTATTTTTGGCCCAAAATGTCCTCAGATATAAATACCTATTGTAGATCGTGTAAAGTTTGCCAACTGTCATGCTCCCAAGGTACCAGGCGAGTACCTATGGTCAAAATGCCAATCTTTATGGTACGTTTGAAAGAGTAGCTATTGACATCGTTGGTCCTTTACCCACCACTTTTTCTGGGGGACATAGATATATATTAACCATTAGTTGATTATGCTTCGATTTTCCCCCTAAAAGCCTTCCCTTAAAGACCAAAACCCACTACAGAGGTGAAGCCCTTTTGTCCATCTTCTCCAGAGTGGGATTCCTATATTGTACTTATCATGGAGGTGATTTCTTAAGCATGGGTAACCTGTCTCTCTTTCCAGCTTGGAAAAGGGCAGATTGGGTCACTCCCAACCAACGGAAGTTTGAAGGAGACGGACAAAACGTCTGAGACGTCACATGTTGGATCTACCTACCTGATTACTTGTAGGCAAAAGCAGACCATAACCCTCATCTTGGTAGTGGTAAAGAATCTGCTTTCCTGTCATCTGGACTGACTATTCAAGGCTGTAGACTCTGTGAAGAACGGGCCGTTGGTTGTCACCAACACCTGTGACCCCCCACTTCATCAACAATGGCTATAATCTCTACAAGACTGTGTCAACATCAACCAGGACACCCAATTTTAAATTTTGTATTATTAGCGTTAAATTTCAGAATTAATTTTATTTTTATTTTTCATTTTTTTTTTAAAGTAGGATAAATATTTCATATTTAAGTATTTTTATTTTATATTTTCTAAATAATAAAGTGTTTATGTTGTCAGTTTTTATTCTTTTTCTATTCATTAATTTTCTGAGGAGGAGCCAGCCTTGGTAATACTGACTGAAGTTGTTACAGGCTGAGTAAGCCTTCACAACTATTAAAAGAGTAAGTGGGGCAGCATACTTCCATTGAGAATAGAGAACTACCTTCTATTCTCTCATACTCTAGTAATTTCCTCTCGTTATTTGTTCCTATTTTCTCCTACTGTTCTCCACGCTGAGTCTCTGCCTGAGGGAACAGACAATATGACATCGCTGTGTGCTTTGCGACCCAGGTTGGACTGGGGTGGAAGCTGCATTTCAGCGATATTCACCAGTTTGGGAAAGACTGGCTATCGCTGCTATGCCATTTTCGTATTACCGTTGGGCCTCCCTCCTTACCTGAGCTTATTCGTTTCAGGCACTTGGACTGCTTCTTTTTTTCTCCTGGGTCTTTTCCTAATATACTCTTCCATTCTCTAGCACACTGGTTTTGGTTCTCTTACCTTTGAGTGACCCAGGACTAGTCATGGCCTTCTCATTATGCCTGTTAACCCTGCGTACAAACTCTCCTTTGCTTCTTTGCACTGTTGTCACATATTCCACCATTCTCATTTACTGATTTCCCGTGAGTTCTCTGTCCCACTGAACCTCGTGGAGAAAGTTCCTCATGCCTTTGTAGTCCCCTCTCTTGTGTTATAGGGCTTCATTTGTCATAAGAACATAAGAAAGAAGGAACATTGCAGCAGGCCTATGCGAGGCAGGTCTAATTCACCCACTGCTTAAGCCTTGTCCTGCCCTTCCTGCCTCCTTCTCACTTGTAACTCTACTTTGTATTCGAAGCTTAGAACCATGTGATCACTAGCTCTGAAGGCTTTCATATGGATGTTCTCAATATCTGCACTACTAAACTGAATATTAGTTCCAGTCATGCAGGTTCATCCTCTCCTCTCTCTCTGTAGTGTCCTTAACGTGTTGATGCATGAGGTTTTCCAGTACCACTTCCAACAGCTTAGCCTTTACGTTTCTGGTCCCCCATGTGTCTCCAGGTTTCCCAGTGGATTTCTTTGTGACTGAAGTTGCCACAACCAGCAGCTTTGCCCTGCCCACATGGGCATTTTGGCCACTTCAGCAGCATATCAATCATCTTTGTTACTATCATCATATTCTTGTTTTGGCCTCCTGCTATCCTTGGTGGGTTATACATCACTGCAATCTCCACCTTGAGACCTCCAGATTGAGTGCTCCTATTATGTATTTCCCTTGCTTCTGCTCTTTCTCCTCTCTCAACTCCACAAAATCCCATTGGTTTTTGATGGTGAAGTGCCACTCCTCCAAACCCCTCCCCCCTTTCCTGTTTCCTCTGTTTTTCCTCAGGATTAATGTCTAGATGGAGAGATGGTGTTTGTTATCATTCCTGAGAACTTCGTTTTTGTGAAGGCTACGATGTCATCTCCCACTTGTTCATTATACCATCAGCATTGGTATTACCACACCTTGAGTTTCCCCTCCAATGCTGTATTCTGAGGTTTGTGAGGGGTTGGGGTGGGGGCCTTGCATTGTGCTGTGAAACTCTATTGTGTATTGTGAGGTGTGGGTGAGTGTGTGTGTGGTGTGGTTTATTTTGGGATAGTGTTGTCATTCTGTCCTCATTCTTTCATGGTCTAGGAAACACTCTGGTTTGTTGTTGATTCTTTGCTGACGACACGACTTATGTCATCTCCCACCCTTATCTTGCACCCTAACACCATTGTTAACGAGGAGCTGCTCAAAATATCGACTTGGATGACAGCCAATAAACTTACATTAACACTGGCAAAACCTACTGTATTATGTTGGTAGCAGAGCAGGTGTTGTGCAACTTACATTAAGATCGCAACACTCTAATTGCCTGACATAATGAGGGCAAATTCCTTGGCCTATACCACCAAAACGGTGGGGATCCTCTCCAAGATACGATACTACGTACCGCAATTGCCTTCTCGCAATATACCATTCACTTATATATCCATACCTACCTATGCTATCTGTGCTTGGGGTTCAACTACAGCAACACACCTAAAGCCAATAATAACCCAACAAAAATCCGCAGTAAGAATAATCGTAAATTCCATCCTGGCAACACACCCCCCCACTCTTCATAGATATTAACTTACTCCCTTGTTCAGAACATCCACACTTACTACTGTGCAATCTATATCTACAGACCTTAAATTCCAATATTAACCTTGACCTACAACGCTTTCTGAAAGTTTTGACAGGACCACAGGCATAACAACCAGACACAAACATCTCTATGACATTCCCCGTATTCACTAAACCTTTACAAAAAATCAATGTATTTCAAAGGATCTAAAATCTGGAACACCCTACCTAAAAACTCTAAAACTGCAGACACATTAATCACTTCAAAATACAGTTAGAAAACATCTTATCTCCATGATACACCCCGACAACTAACTACATGATAACCACTAGTGGTTCAAATTACACTCACTCACCACTGACTATAACCCAGAAATACTAATCTTAATCTTAAATAATAAATCCTAACTAGTCATAAGTTTGACTATGATACTTGTGGAAATTATTTAAATTTCCGAAGCTATAGTGCCTAATAAGTGTTTGTGTTGATTTGGTCAAAATGAATTTGTATTTTGAATGGAACCAACTGGGTTCCCGCTGCGCCTGCGCAGATGTGCGGGGGTTATAATCGAGCTGGGCACGAGGGGCGGCAGTGTTTGAATGTAGTGAGGAAGCTGTGAAACATGGGATCAGGAAATTGGCGTTACAGCGGCCTAAGGATTATATAGGCCTCACTTCCTAATAGGAAGTGTGGTAACTGTTCGGTGAAGAGTGAGGGAACGTGATTTACGTGACCACCATAATAAAGTGGTAAAATGAGTGGATAATAGTAGGACCGGGGGTGACGGGTTGCGCCGCCATGGAATGTGTCCAGGGGAATTACCCGTGAGTTAATCCTCACTCATCGGTCTCAGATCTTAATGAAGTGACCTCTAATGTGTATAATAATTATGAGACGTTTAAATCGTCTTGTGAAATGTAATGTAATCAGTGATAATAACATTAAGTAAGAGAATGCGGGAAGTGAAATAATCGCCCTGCTCCGAGTGAACGCAAGGTTCTCATCCGAGGATAGCGAAGTTTTATGGAATCACGACTTCTAAACCGGGACAAAACCAAAGGATACCTCGTCCTGCTGGAAAGAACTTTAGATGACAGACATCGAAATGATGTAATGGTGAGTATCAACACCATAGCCTTCTAGTATGCAACTAACTGGCAGAGAAGTTTTTGATAGTTATGGTGATCAGATATAGTGACCAGGAATATTTAAGTGTGGATATATCAGTGTTTTTTTATTTTCAATAACAAATTCTCAGTTCTTATTTTCACCAATTAATAAGTAGCACGTCTTGATCTAAATTTACGGCGGATGTATATAAAGGAGGCAGCAACTCTAAAAGGTATCCTCTCCGTGCTCGAAAATTGTTTCTCCAGGTATCGTTGTTAATGTGAGGATAAAAGAATACCCTTTTCCGTCTGGGCCTTCTTAACGGATTGTGAAAATTTATTATATTACTAATATTAAGGATTTTATGGTATAGTAAAATACGTCTGTGTTATTGCCAATTATCTCACTGGCCTGGTTTTCTAATCGATACCCAAGGTGTCTTATTTCGCAACCAGTGTACACGTCGCCGTGCTTAACAAACTGTGTTTCTTATTCTGTTTCTTTTTCTGCCATAAACGTAGAAACAGTTCTGCTATCCCTCCTTTGTACTTCAAAGACATATAAAATTCACAGGTTTCCCTTTAATGCTTCTTTATCATGCCTGAAGTGAAATCTTTTCCGAGCATGCTGTGATGAGGCGATAATGCGGAAAGGTGTTCTCTTATCAAGTACTAAAAAAAGAAGAACTTCTTTCTTAATTCGTGTTGTGGTGAGCAAAATAGTATTTTTTGGGAGTGTTCCGGCCAAGGACGCTGAAGGAAGAGTTTCTGGAATGGATTTCTGAGCTAGAGTTACAAGAAGTACTAATGTTTGCTTGAAAATGTGGTAATCAGATTATTAAGTTGAGCAATGGTATTCTGTGCCTACAAAATTTTGAATGTAACGGATTACCTGCCAAAATTTTAGGACTAATGCTAAAGGGGAATTTGATGGAGAATTGTGCAGTAAATGTATGGCCCTTTGATTAACTTGTATACAGGTTTATGTACTTTATGAGGTTCAGTGTTAGCAATGAGTTGTTGATTTGGTGACGTAGTGCTTCAGGATGTCATTTATGCCAAGTATACAACCTTAGTTGTGCTCTGAGAAAAAGTAGTTTCGGAAAGACATGGGAAGAGGAGGTAATTTAAAAAAAAGAACATTGAAATAAACAGTATTAGTTGGGAGCAAGCAATGTGGATATGGTTAGTTAAAAGTAGTGTTGATTTCAGCCATTTGGATCAAAAGTGGGTCAGAAACCAATTGTTAGAAAATATAAAAATACCATGAGGTTTACAAAGTCAAATGGCGAATAAGAAAAATGGAGTAAGAGGATGTAACATGTAGCAAGGTGGTAATTTATCACTTTGTGAAATAAGAAGTTTGGATAATTAAATAAACAACAATATGAGTAAAGCGAGTTATAAGGATAAGATAAGAAATTAGAATTTATTATAAACTGTATCAACAGGAAAACTTAATGAGAACCATATAAGTTGACATATAATAGGGAACCGATTATGGTAAAGTAAAATTCAGGGATAAGATGTTATTTAATAAATTATAAAGTAAGTACTAGTTGGAACATAGTTCCGTAAGGCAAGTTAAGGTCAAAAATTTAGGGGATAATGTTGGTCCGAAATGTGGGGTATATGAGTAGGGGCGGAGTGTGCGATAAGGAGCTTGAAAGGAGGGTGACAGGTGTACGCATAAATGCAGATTTAATAGTGGGTCTTTGTGATTGATGGAAAGGTATGAGGGGATAGGGAATGGGAATTGAAGTGAGGGTAGGGGCTGAAGGTGAGGTCGGGTATACTCATGTATAAGAGGATTTCCCAGTAAAAGTAGGCCTAAGACGGATGGTATACGGTTATTATTGAGGGGGAAATAAATCAGCTCAAAGGTGGGTCAAATAGATCAACGGGTTTCACGCTCTCGAACACGGTGCTCTTGGAGATTGAAAGAGTTCAGGAGGATGAATTGGTAGGTGTGAAGAAAATTAAGTGAATCCAAGTAAGTAATCCAGATTAGGTGATGAAGATTATCGTTGAGATAGAAGGTGATATTAGTATTTGGGATCTGCGGGTTATGAAGGGTAATCATAGATGTGAGAAAATGGGGGCACAAGTCTTGGCAACTGTCCAGAGATAGAATTATTCCACGCTCATGGTGGCTGGTGAATTTGCAGGGGGACTGAGCGTGGATCTGTCGAGCAATGGGGGGTTTACAATTCTAGGAATGGAGGTGCGGATACAAAATGTTTCAACTGACGGTTTAGTGGTCACATAACATGATGCGAACAAATATTAAAGTCATTATAAGAAGGGTAGGGGTCCAAAGGTTGGAGGAGGTAAAATTTGGGGGGACTTCAGAGCATTAAGTTGACTGTTGAAGGAGAATGGAACAAGTTTTATATGAGTGTTGATAGCAGAAATTATGAAGATCGGAACCGCAGCCGTGTGGTCCTGGAGAATAATAAGCCAATTATATTATAGTTATAGGGTGATTTAAAATGTAGTGTAAAGATTTGCAAGAAGTGTGGATATAGGAAGTTTCTTTAGCAGCTTGGTAATGGTGAAATAAAAATTAATTCCTTAACCATGGCTTGGGTTGAGGAAGTAGTTCGGCTGGCAAATCCATGGATGCCAAAGCAAAGAAAAAGCATCACTACAAGCTCCGAAGGGTCATGTTACTAAATCATACAACAAGTGTACGGAGTTAATGAGAAAAGAAACGGTAAACCCTGATGAATTAAAGCTACGCCTAGATGCCTTAGAAAGTAGATATGAGTCATATAAATTGTGGTATAAGGACTGTGAGAGCGATCTTCTGGTGAATTGTGCAGATGATGCTGAAAGGAAGCGGCTGCTGGATCAATATTATGAAGTGGAGGAGGAACATTGTGTCCTGCAAAACTAAGGCTTTAGAGAAGGTAAAGGGTGTAAGCAATGTTGTTGGTCCAACCTAGTAAGGAAAATCAGAGTTGTCTACCAAAGCTCCCAGAATTATGCAAGCCTGTGTTTAATCCGGGAGAAAACTGGGAGGAGTTTTGGTCTATCTTTAAAGCAGTCGTACATGATATAAGTGATCTTGCAAGTGTTACCAAATTATGCTATTTAAAGGGACAAGTAAGGGGAGATGCGCATGTTTTCATACAAGCATTCCCAAATGTAGATGACTCCTATAGTGAGGCAGTTGACTTGTTGGAGATCACTTACGGTAACTTGGAGCAAAGTAGGCTGGATCTAGTAGCTAAGTTGGCTAGTTTGAAGACTCAGATCACAACCGCAACAGCTTACAGCAATTTAGGATCAAACTAGAAAGCATTCTTAAGACCTTGAGTAATAAATATGATCTGGAGGGAGCAGAGTGGTTGTTGAGTGCCTTGATTCAGAATAAATTGAGCCACAAGACAGTAGAGTGGCTATCTAACAGATATCACAAGGGTTACTTCGGGTTGGAAGAAATAAGAGTGGGCCTTCAGGAGCTAATTGTCCAACTGCAGACCAGCCAACCCATTACCTCTAGGAATACCACGTCTACAGACCCCAGCGCACCTGTCAAGCTCCACAAAAGGAAACTATATCCCAATATCAATAATCATAAGTAACCTACTAAATGGGGTTACGTAGGCACATATCAAGTGACAGGGGCCAGTAATAGTGGTTCTCCACATCAAAGCAAGAGGAGGAAGTACCACAATAAGTGTAGCCCAGTTGATAAGAGGTCAGGCAAAGAAAGGAGAGATTGTATCTTCTGCAACGGTACTCATTTCTCTAAGAACTGTAATGCCTATAATTCATGGGATGTTAAAGTGGAAAGATTGGAAGAGCTTGCTAGATGTATCAGGTGTCTAGAAAATCATAATGTAAGGGATTGCCGTGCTAACTTGCACCATTGTTATCAGTGTAACAAGGGAAAACACCACATAGCTATGTGTAAGGGCAGATCTAATCGTAATGATGGTAAAAATAGTACTGATAGTGATAATAACCCGGACACAACAGTAGCCAACGTTAAGATTGCAGCTAAGGTCGGTAATGATGGCCTAGCTGAGGTAGCTTTACCTGTGTTGGATGTGGTGATCATGTAAACGCGCGTAAATCAAACTGTAACAGCATTACTGGATCAGGGATCACAACGTACCTTCATAAAAAAGAATTGCCTTAATGGATGAAGGTACAAATGGGAGATCCTGCTATACTCAAGCTATCTGGCTTTCTCTCGAATAAGAAGGCCCAGTCATACGACACTGTTTATGTAACTGTCAGGCTGGGCAATGAGAGAAAACGTATTAATGCCGTAATTGTGGATAGGCTCCCAGAGAAAATATCTACAATAGGGCTTGGTAACGCTACTGAAAGGCTTTCAAGTAAGGTAAATTTGGCACCTTCTGGTGTAAATAATGATTCTGTGGGGCCAATAGATATTTTGATTTGTAGTGACCATTATTCCACCTTTGTAAAGGGTATGACAAAGAAATGCGGAGTCACCCTTCTGAGGACCGCAGGAGGTTACGTGATGAATGGCAGGCTTCCTCGTACTGATAATGAATGACTGAGGAGCCATAAAACAGTTACGGTGTGTCTTACTCATGAAGTATCACCCCAGTATAAATATGCTTCAATAGAGGATGAAGTTGAACCTGTGTATAAATTATGGGAATTGGACAGCATAGGGATCAATGTAAATGAAGAAAGTCCAGATGATTTCTTTACTCAAGAACAATACCAGAGATGTTAATTTGAATCTGGACAAAGAGTGGACTTCCGACTGTGATAAGCGATAATGGAGGAAAAAATAAAAAAAAAAAAAAAAAAAAAAAAAAAAAAAGATAAAAAATAACAAAAAAAAAAAAAAAAGGAAAGCCAGATACAGATTTAAATGGTCTATTTACTGCCAGATACACAGTTCCAGAAGATCTTTTATAAATCCATATCTCGGAGATACCCGTAGTCCAGGTTAGCTCAAATCACGACAGTAATGTTTTTAGTGCCGTCGGCAGTCACGCCGAACCCCTGGCGAACCGAGCAACCACTATTCAAAACATTCGGGAAATAGCAACTTACAAGGGGTAATGAGGGCCTTTACACAATTAAAAAATCAGGAGTGACCGTTCTCATGTTAGCGAGAATGCATTAGTCCCTGAGCTTTTCTTCAGGATGTATGTTTTGTTACTGTTTTCAGCAAATCACATTAGCTTCGGGTAGTCAAATTTTACAGTAATCCTTTTGTTTGAGGAAATTTCACCTGGTAGTTTATGACCACTGCTCAGAGCGTATATACAGTGCAATGCCCTAGAATGGACGTACCCATTAAAGGGCTCAAATAACGAAAGACAACCTGGAACTTTCTCCATATCGTAATTCGACTGTGGTGACATCTACGGCCACGACTGTACAACTGTTCCGTTGTCTGTATCGGCTGCCACATATTTTAAACCAGAGAGTCTGTGCGGAGATCAGAATCGTGACTGGCTAGCTGTCCACATAGACAAAGGGAAACATGCTGCATAAAGAAGCTGAGCTCAATGTTGGTATGAGATCCAGGAATTGTTCGAAGCTGGAGGGTGCTGCAGTAGGTGAATGTGGAAGATAACGTTGGGAGCACACATAATGTAAGCCCTGGAGTGCTGTCTGGGAGCAGAATTGCAAGGCGGTCTTCCTACATGGTAATGGTATTTCCTGTGGAAAATTGAGTGAATACGACCTTCCCTGATGACAGAATCCAGGGAACTGCTGCAACAGATTAATAACCAGACATGCCTTCTGACAGATGAGCTGGAATGTCAAACAAAGGCTCCAAAAGCCATAGCCGGAAAACCAAGAACAATTGACCCCCCTAGGACAGGAGGATAAGAAAGACGGGAAAAGGACCAAAGGAACTAGTCCGAACCCAAGGGACGGAAACCCAAAGTGAATCCCTCACTGGTAAGCTCAGTGGCATGGGAATTAAAAAACAGGGCGGAACATGCCCCCGGAATCCGCCAATGAAACTGGAGGGAATCCCGGCCTCTTCCCCTTTATTCCCCCGAATGGGGGGACATCTTCAGAACGAAATGTGCCATAACTTTAATCCCCTGTACCTCAAATTCCGGACGAAAGCTGGATAAAAAATTCCAGGCCACGGGAAACAAGACAAACTCCCGAGGACCCGGGAAAAGGCCCGAAGTTCGAAAAAACAAAATGCAGGAAATCCCCGAACTACACCAAATCCACATCCTGGAAATAAACACGCCCGGGGCCCCCACTCCCCCGAAAGATAAGCCGGAAACCCCCCCAGACCACAAACCACCATCCGATAACCTTCTCTTCAATACAGGTCTGCCAGCACAAACAAAAGGCTTCACCTTGGAACGCGACAAAGGAAAATTCCGGCCATGGACCCCAAAGGATCCTTGGAAACGATTAAACAGGGTTTCACCTATAAATGGACAGCGTGAACACAAAGGGTTGGCCTTTCATTCAAGTCACTATTGCACAAACTCAATGCCAAATTGGGGGACCCCTAGTGGAGTTTTAAATAAGGCAGAAAAAAAAACTGTCATTTAGCAAACTCGGATCCCCCCACCGCATTCCAGGAACACGTTAAAATTTCCACTCTGGAAAAATTCCCGTCCTACCCAAATTGTCCTGGGGTTTCAACTAACACCTAAAATTGAGATTGCAAAAAATTTTGCAGTAAAACACCCGGGGCAACTTATAAACTCCCTCAGAGTTAAATTTCGCACAAACAATTTAAAAGCAATTTAAAAGCTACAAAATGGAAATAACTAGACTCAATTCCTACATGATGACTTATAAGAAGTCCTTCAAAACATATACTGGTCCCCAAATTAGTTCAAATGTAGATGGAGCCCCGCCGAAAAAAGAGACCAGTCACGAGGAGCATTAAATTCAACTCATTCAAAACAAAGGGGGGGGACCAGTTAACAAGCCTAACCTATAGCTGGGAAGAATACTCAAACCCAGACCCCAAACTTATCCTTGACAGTTTTTAATGGGCCTAAAAGAGAAAGCTATTCCTAAAAAAAGAGGAGAGATTAAAAGAAAAACAGGCCTAGCTTTAAAGACAAAAGAATCAGAGCGGCAAAAGGCAAAACTGAAATGCGAGAGGAACACTGGTCGAAATAAGCAAGCATCGAACTTAAGCTAAAGAACCTTTAAGTCGATACCGGGAAAACTAAAAGCTTTAAAAGAATGAAGAAACCCAAAGTATTTCTTTCCATGCCAAAAACAAATAAAAATCCATTTGGGCCCAATTTAAAAAAGTCCTAACAGATGAAGAAGAAATGATACTACTCAAGCCCCAAATACTTTTAGCAAGCCCCTAAACCGGCTGAGAGTCGAAGACAATGAATTTTATGAAGAGCACAAAATTGACTACAGGGTATCCGATTTTATCCTGACGCAAATGATGAACAGGCGTAAATGAATGGCCAAGATTTAAAAAGGCCCAATCAGGAACCGTGTTTATCAGACTGCAAGAACCCTTACGAGCCTTTATCTATGGTGAGGGAGCAGGAAACCTCCCTGTTCAAAACAACCCATAGCCCCCCCCCCAAACAGAACAAAGAAAAAATGGCCTACAAAATCCAAAAAAAACTTTGAAAGGGTCCAAGGCAAATACCCCCTTGAAACCCACAGTAACAACCCCGGGGAAATTTTAGAAAGCCCCTTTGTCTAACACGGCCTACCAAAATTAAACCCAAAAGACCAAAAAAACGATTTAAATAACAGCTTTTCAAACCTTCACAAAGGGACCAGGCCTTTAATGGCAAAAACCGGGAAGGTAACAGGAAAAGGGGTTATTTTTTTAAACAGACCAAAGGGGTGTCCAGATAAAAAACCAGGCAAACCTAAAAACCGTACAAGCAAGATAGCCCCCTTTTTTTTCCCCATCCCATATCCAAATGAAAGGTGAGCCAAACCCCCCTTCCTTTAGAAACCCAATTCAAAAAGCCCATTGGGAAGGGGTCCGGCGCTCAACCAAAATTTTCAGGGGGGGCAAAAAAAAAAAAAAGCAAAAAATGGAAAAATTTAAAATTTTAGAATTGGAAACCCCTGGGAAATTAAATTTTTGGCAAAAAAATTCGGCCAAAAAATAAGGAAAACCCCGTCAAGACTAATTTTTCAGAAACACTTTTGCCCTAACATTATTTAAGCTCTGCAAAAAAGACAGATGGTAATGGCCTTTAAAAAAAAACCAACATAGACAATTTTAGGCCCCCTTTTTTTTCAGGCGGAAAATTGCCCCTTAACAACCCCCTTTAAAGGGAGGGAAAATTTCCGCCAGAAATTACAAAACTTTTAGGGCGCAAACAATAAAACCTATTATTTTTAGTTTTAAATGTTTCCCCCAAAAAAAAGAGTACAAAATATCCGGAAAAAATTTTGAGGGAAAACAAAAATTCCAAAAAAAAATATTATCAAAAAAAAACTTCCCATAACATCCCCCCAAAGAAAACAGGGTGTCAAAAGGTTTAAGAGACCCAAAATGTGGGGCCAAGCTGTTCAATCTCCCCGCACTGGGGATTACCCGAAATGGGTCTCACGCACTCAAACATAAATGTCCGATAGGGGTGGGCCCGAAAATTTTTGGGGGGCAAGAGAACACCTTTGTAGGGGTGATCACCGGACCTGGAAAAGAGGGGGCGGGGGGGGGACCCCCGAAACCCCTAGGGAAAATCCAAACTGGAACGAAAAAAATCCAACCACAAAATTGCCCCCAGGGGGGATCAATTAAAAAGGGAGTCCCCCTAGCAAGAAAAACCCTTTACCTTTTGTAAAATTTTTTGACGTTAAAAAAAAAAAAACATAAGGGGGGTTACCCCCGACAAGCCCAGATTATGGTCACTATTGCCACATCATGAGTGAAAAAGGATTCAAAGACCATACTCGGAGGTTTGTGTTTAATTGTAGTGCCAAGTAGAAAAAATTACCAGTTTGAATGACTGTTTGAGACAGGTCCTTTTTTGAGGGAAAAAACGGGGGAGAACATATTTTAAACTTGGGGGGGTTAAGAATTATGCCTTTATGGGGGACATGGGAAAGCTTTTGAATGGGCTGCAGGAGGCTGCCGGGATTGCACTAGGTTCTTATGGCCCGAGAATCCTAGTGACCCACTTAGTCCCCTGAAGACTTTTCGCTTCAGGAGTGTTATTATTTGGTGCTTACCTCCAGTCCGTTCCTACTCCAGGCACGATAAATGCACTCCTTAAGCGTACGGTGGTCCACTGAGGGGAGTAATGGGTAAATAATTTTATGTGGACAATTTCCTGGGGGTGACGTCTACTGAAGAGGAACTAATGAGCATATATGAAGGGGGCTAATGAAATAATGCAAGGTGCAAATATGCCCCTGAGGGAATGGAACAGAAATTCGTCCAGTTTAAGGGCTCAAATAAATAAAGACAATCCTGGAGTTGAAGTGTCCAATATAGTATTGCTGGACTAAACTTGGGAAACGAGACTTGTTATCGTTAAAGTCTAATAACTACAGCATCCCCAAAATAAATTAACCAAGAGAGTCTTACTTGCGGAAGTTTCAAAATGCTTCGATCCACAGGCTTAGTGCCCCCCACTTACCATAAGAGGAAAATTATTGATACAAGAAGCATGGAAGCTTAAGTGTGCTTGGGATGAAACCCTACCTGAGGAATTTGTTGAAAGGGGGGAAAAGAACTAATAGGTGAATATGTAAAATTCCCAATGTTGGAGTTCCCACATAATGTGGCCAGTCAAGATGGAGAAAATGTACTGCACATTTTTTGCGATGCTTCGAAATTAGCATATGGAGCAGTCGCTTACCTTCAATGTAATAGTGCCATTTTCTCTGTTAAATTTTTGTGATAGAAACACAGACTTATTCTAGGCTTTATTGAACATAGAATCTTCATAGTACTTCTGCAACAACAAAATATAATGACTAGTACATCTAATAATGGCTTCTACAGGGATGGTGATGTTCTTGCATATGTCAAGAGAAAAGTTATAACTAAGGCCCACATAATTTTAAACCCCATGTATCTGCATCACTAATATAGGGATAGTAGAAGGAAGAAATCACACCCCATGTGTTGGGCCATGACACACACCAAAACCCTGTTGTTGTTGGTTAAGGGCCCTGAGAGGTGGTGCAGTATTATCCTGCTGCTGCCCCCCACGGAGCATATCACTACAGTTATGTCTAGGCTAAGGTGGCTCCCAATCAAATCACGTACCTTACCTCAGTTGGAATTAACAGCCATTTTTTATGTGTCAAATTACCCCAATTATATAAGAAATAAATTGCGAGAGATAAATATCAGCGACACCGAAATTTTGGTCTGATAACGAGGTATCCTTACAATGGATTCGTAATGGTAACAGTAAGATTGTGTATTTTACAAAAACAGAGTCGCGGGAAATCAATCAAATGCAGGAGAAATATAACAGTTTGGTCAGCATATTAATTTTTAAAATCACATTCCTGGTGACGAGAATCCGGCTGACTTCTTGTCTCGAGGCTTGACTTATGAAAAAATTTGAGGTTTTATCGTGGTTTAAAGGCCAAGTTGGCTGGTGGAAAAAAATTAACTGGCCGGTGCAAAAGGCACATATTGCTCCTGTCGAAATTACGGTGAGCACCGCTCCAGTCAGTAGTCCCTCCTTAGCCATTGACATGAATAGGGTATTCTTCCTTACCCAAGCTGATTAGCGTGAAAAGGGTTTTAGTGTTTAAATTTATAAGTAAGATGAATATCTCATAAAATTTTCCCCATCCCCTGAAATACTGGCTACGGGAGGGTACAAGAAGA
This sequence comes from Cherax quadricarinatus, assembly GCF_026875155.1. Lineage (NCBI taxonomy): Eukaryota > Metazoa > Arthropoda > Malacostraca > Decapoda > Parastacidae > Cherax > Cherax quadricarinatus. The sequence continues at coordinate 9,417,935 of NC_069458.1, read as the reverse complement.
AACCTACAGGGATGAGATTAAATTAATGATGGACGGAAAAATTGTGAAAGGCTCAATAAAAGAAAAGCGGGGGCTGTATTTAGAGGATGATGTAATTAGGTCAGAGGCAGATTACAAAATGCTGAATTGGGGGAATATGCTAAGCACCCTATCTTGCTCCCCCAAAACCCATCACCTGACAACCTTGATTGTCTTTAATCCCATAATAACGTGATGCACGGTGGGTACAGGATACCTTAAACTGTATTGGGGAAAACCCTTTCTGGATTCCACAAGGACGGCAAAGTGTAAAAAGGGTTATCAAGTCGTGTGTAATATGTCGCCGGGTGGATGCCAAAAACCTACATGTACCCAGGTCCTCCCCCATTGCCCAAGGAACGCTTTGCAGTTGGTAAAACCCATTTGATGTGACCGGAGTGGAGTAAGCGGGCCAATCATTTTAACAGGTACTTCAGATGGTTTTTCCCTTAAGGGTATGTATGTCTATTTATTTGTACAGCTACTAGGGCTGTTCATCTAGAAGTGGCCTCAGGACTGTCTGCAGAACAGTTCATCAGCTGTTCCGGAAATTTGCAGCTAGGAGATCCCGTCCCAAAATTGATGGATCTCAGATAATGCCACCAATTTTGTAGCGGGTGCTCAACACTTGATGGAATTAAATAAGAGTGATGATGTACAGTCTTTTTTTGACCCAGCGAGGGTGTGTCTGGAAATTTTTTACTCCCAGAGCCCCTTGGCAGGAGGACTGTACGAAAGAATGACAGGTACAGTGAAAAGATGTCTTCGTAAGGTTTCTACACAGGAAGAGAATTAATTTGGAGGAATTCCTTGCAGTGTTAGTGGGGGCAGAGAATCGGGTAAACAATCGCCCTCTGTCATACATGAGGCGACACTCCTGAAAGCGGAGATCCTGACCCCTCTCACCTAATATGCGGACAAAGGTTAGAAGCTGCACCTATCTATAGAAAATTTAAACCCGAGGGAGGTAAAGAGGATTACAATAACGTGACGTGTTGAGTGATAAGTTCAAGATGTTAAATAAGGTAATTACTCATTGGTCGATGTGTGGGCGTAAAGAATATCTTCTTACACTACATTGAACACTTTTATGGTGCGCCAGAGGCAGTAAACCGACAGAACATTCAACCAGGGGGACATTGTGTTAATTGATACTGAACAACATAGAACATTGTGGCCTTTGGCAGGTAGTTACATTATAACCCAGATGCACAAGGTGTTTGTCAGAAAACGTCAAAGTGTTGTGTCGTGGTCAGGAAAGTTTGTGTACCATTAATAAATTAATTCCTTAGAATTAAATGGTGTTCAATCCAGTGCAGATGGAAAACTAAGGGAAAGTGGACACAGTGATATTGAAGACACGACCGGTAATGCAAGAAGAAATTGTAGTAAGACCCCATTGGAAAACAGCAGCGCAAACCAGAGAGGGCTGGAATCGTCTCCTGGAGGAAAACGCAATTTAAGTCGTCTAACAAATGACTTCCGCCTGCCGCAGTGTGGAAATTATTTAATTCCGAAGCTATAGTGCCTAATAAGTGTTTAAAGTGTTGATTTGGGTCAAAATGTATTTGTATTTTGAATGGAACCAACTGGGTTTCCCGCTGCGCTGCGGGAGATGTGCGGGGGTAAAAGGTCGAGCTGGGGGACGAGGGGAAGCAGTGTTTTGAATGTAGTGAGGAAGCTGTGAAAAAATGGGATCAGGAAATTGTCGTTCACGGCGGCCTAAGGATTAATATAGGCCTCACTTCCCAATAGGAAGTGTGGTAACTGTTCCTGGGGAAGAGTGAGGGAACGTGATTTACGTGACCACCATAATAAATTTGGGAAAATAGTGGTAATAGTAGGACCGGGGTTTACGGGTGCGCCGCCAGGAATGTGCCAGGGGAAATTACCCTGAGTTAATCCTCACTCATCGTCTCAGATCTTAATGGAGGACCTCTAATGTGTTAATAATTATGAGACGTTAATCGTCTTGTGAATGGTAATGTAATCAGTGATAATAACATTAAGGTAAAGAAATGCGGGAAGTGAAATAAATCGCCCTGCTCCGAGTGAACCCCGTGGTTCTCGTCCCGAGGATAGCAAAGTTTTATGGAATATGACGTTTAAAACCGGGACCAAACCAACGGATACCCGTCCTGCTGGAATAAAAACCGTGTTGGTGTAGCAGGACATTGAAATGAGATGGTGAATGGAGGAAATAAGGAGCATCAATCACCCACAGTTAAGTAACCTTTCTAGTTATAGCAGACTGATACTGGCCAGTTAGGTATGTTTTAATTGGATAGGTTATGGGTGATTCAGCCACATCAGGTGACCACCAGAGAATATCTGGTAAGTGGTGGGATTATGTACAAGTGTTTTTCCTTGATGGATACATCCATGTGTAACCTACCCCGCCCCCCCCCCTTCATTCAGTTAAACTAATTTAATTTATACAGTCCACAGTTATTTAGTAGCGCCGTACTTGAGGGTGCTACCCAATTTATACTGGTCTCGGATAGATATGGATAAGATTGTGAGGGTCGAGGGGCCACCTGCAGTGACCAGAGGTGGTTAAGTTTTCTCACATGTCTACACGGGTGACTACAGTAAACAATATAGTTGTTGTCTCCCAAGGAGATTACTCGTATGCATGTAATGTTGAGGTATGTACAAGTAATCTCCCCTATAAAATTTTCCATAATACTCAAATATAGACACCTTGTATTGTGCCAAAACAAAAGCATTCACATTGCTATACTCACAAATTATGATGTAGTCACTTAGCCTTAATACTATAATCTTTAAGGATTTAATGTTAAGAACTAATCTAAGTCTGCTCGAAATGCCTAGCCATGCTAGGTGTCCTAGTGGCCCCCTCTGTAATTAGTATTTTATAACATGTAAACCACAAAATACCCAAAACCTGTAAACCCCACATTATAACCATTATAGAGAATAATCTTGAATTGAATTGAATTGAATTAACTGTGATTTCTCTTGCAGGATCGTGCCCTGCACCATTTCTGTCTTGAAAACCAGTTTGACTGGCTGAGTTCTCTCCTTCGAGTACCCCCCTGCCTCCATTCTCTGAAAAAATATTAGTTCAAGCATGTTCTCCTCTTATGTTTGTTTGATGATATTTTCAATCTCTTGTTTTTCTTCCTGCTATCTTTCATCATATGTCCTCCCTTTGCTCTCCTGACGCCCATGGATAAAGATTGACGTCTCCTTCTCTTTCAATTGCTTTTTCCTCCATGTCTCCGTGTCTCATTTATACATAGCCATCACCTTCTTTGTTATTTCCTGTAACTCGTCTGCCTGCTACCCCCTCTGCTGTCCCTGTGCCAAACAACATGCCCCATTAATTCCTTGGCCTCTCCTATGGTCTCAGCGTCAGTTTAGTCTCCTTTCCTTCCTTTAGATCCCTCGTTTAATGTTCATGTGCCTGCTCTAGATGCCAAGGTCCCTCTGATTGTTGGCCCTATATCTCACTTCAGGATATTTACTTCATCTTCTAAGACCCACATCTTGGATTCTGCAGCTTCAGCTCGCGACTCCTACTTCTTCTCTGCCTCCATCCTTCTCTGTATTCTCGTGGTATACTCGCCTAGTTTGCTTTACCATATGTGGTTCATCCATTCCCATAACTCTTCTATCCACTCTTTCTCTTGTCTCTGGAGTCTCTGACTTCCCCTCTGGGGTCCCATTTTCTGTTTATATGTGTGTGTTGGTAGTAGGTTGGTAGACAGCAACCACCCAGGGAAGTACTACCGTCCTGCCAGATGACTGTGAAACAGAAACCTGTAACTGTTTTGCATGATGGTAGTATTGCTGGTTCCCTTTTCTGTCTCATAAACACGCTAGATATCAGGAATATCTTGATACTCCTACTTACACTTTGGTCACACTTCACAGACACGCACATGCATATATATATATATAATATATATATATATATATATATTATATATATATATATAAAATATATATATATATATATATATATATATATATATATATATATATATTTTTATACATGCATCTAGGTTTTTCTCCTTTTTCTAATTAGCTCTTGTTCTTCTTTATTTCTTCTATTGTCCATGGGGAAGTGGAAAAGAATCTTTCCTTCATAAGCCATGCTTTGTGTATAAGGTACTAAAACGCCGGAGCAATGGGCTGGTAACCCCTTTCTCCTGTAGACATTTACTAAAAAAAAGAAGAAGAAAAACTTTATAAAACTGGGATGCTTGAATGGCGTGGATGAAGTGCGGATGACAAGAAACAGATGATGCTGATGTTATGAATGAAAAGAAGTTGGATGTCCGGGCCCCTAAGCGAAACAAAGCTGAAGGGGGTAGGGGAGTTTCGGGGGGGGGAAAGTAAATGGGATTAAATCTGGAGTATCTGAGAGAGTTAGAGCAAAGGAAGGGGTAGCAGAAATGTTGAAGGATCAGTTAGGGAAAGGGAGAAAAGAGAATATGAATGTGTAAATTCAAGAATTATGTGGATTAAAGTAAAGGTTGGATGCGAAAAGTGGGTCATAATAAGTGTGTATGCACCTGGAGAAGAGAGGAATGTAGAGGAGAGAGAGAGATTTTGGGAGATGTTAAGTGAATGAATATGTGAAAATTTGTCTGGACTGCCTTCAAGTGGGTCACCTACCCTGGCAAACTCTGTTGAACCCGAGCTCTGAGGTCGGTACCTCAGCCTCACAAGTGGCTTATAGGGCAGATTTTCACAAATGATTGATGTTGCAAGAAACTCGCCTGCATGCACATATAAAGGCTAACTTACTTGGTGTTGCAGCAAATTTTCCTAAATCTTCAACCTTCCTAGCTTAGCCCCTTTGGACTTCCCCTCAAAAACCCATGTGCAACCAGGAGTTTTAAATTCCTGCAATATTCAATCGTTATTAGTGACCTGCCTGCCCTCAGAAATTCCTAATCCAAGGGATGTGTATCCCCTAGTAAAAAATATGCAGACATGGACACTAGCTTCTAGGTAGACAAGAGACACTGGTACGTACTGGGCATGCACTGCCAGTTGCATACAGGCATACAGTTCAACTCACTCACAATTTTTCCCCAGACACTGGCCAGAAATCCTAAGAGAAAGTGGAGGTTTCGTCTTACTGTATGGGTCTGACATAGGAGGTCATCTACGGTACATCGAGGTGCCTCTACCAGATTTCCCCAGGTCTCAAATGTGAAGACACATGGGGGGCGCCGTCTGCTGATCACGGCACATGTTGTCCAGTTGGTGTCTGTCTACAGAAGGGGGAGCTCTTGTCTTCCAGACCCACGCCTCATCCTTCAAGCTAGGGCTGCCAGTTCTCCCTAGTTAACTTAACCTAGTGTTTGCCTACATTATCGGCCTATTACTACCTATGTTAAGGTCTTAGGTCTACATTATCATTACTTCAGTTGCCTTATTAAACCAATTTTTAGTGTTCTACCAGTAAAAACTAACTACTCTTCCCTGAAGGGTAAATCTTAACTTAAATGTGCTTACCCACCACGCCACTCGGGAGAATGCTTTTGTTTTGGTGGTTTAAGGCACCAGCTCAGCCGTTCATTTTCGGCCATTTTGGACCCCTTTGTATGCTGTAACTGTCCTGTGGAACTTTAGGGACCAAATAAATTTCACTCCTCCCGCCCGGGAAAAGTAAGTTTCTAAGTTTTAAATCAATTTACTTCCAAGAGCCCCCAGGCGGACCCTGGCACCGGGGGTGCCGTTTCCCGGGCCCCTCTCGTCAAGCAGACCGGTCTAACTTTAACCGTCCAGTTTCCCCCGCATGGACCTCTAGGGTGTAAACTTGCTGGTTCCGGTGGTCTTAGCACCCTTTCCTTTAACTTTAACGTCTTTCGTATGTCTAGCCTTGACTGAGCAGCTCCGTACTTTCCCACCCCGTGGCCCACATGCCCTGGTAGCCTTTTGTCCCACTGATACGAGGTTCCCTGGATTAATGGCAAACTATCTCCCTCTTTAAGTACCCTGTACAAGTGTTTTCCCATGGTGGCCGAGTGTTGGTTCTATCACTACCTGGTTCAGGCTTCCCTGCGGTTCGCGTGTATACTGGTATTCATTAATCACTACTCCCCCCAGCTATTTCATGGGGGACAGCTTCTCCTCTATTTTGGCGGCGTGGCAGGGAATTCAGGTGGAATCCTGCCGCCTATATGATGTATCCTACTGGGGGATCTGTATAAACCAATTCCTTCCTTAAATGTCGTTGTGTGACAGGAAGTCATCTATATGATTGGCTCCCACCAGAGATACCTACATTCTGGACTGTGTCAGTTGCGTAATTCCCTGGTCTGCCCTGCTTCACGTCAAGGTCTTTAATTGCTTAGCTGCTGCAGGCAGACCTCTCACTGTAATTGCCGTTAGGTAGCGTCTTCTACCACCAAGGCTGTAATGTCTCTGCGATGTCCACCTAATTTGACTGTGACATCCACCACATCATAAGATTGGGTGAGGACCTGAACTTATAGCCCCTCCCAACATTCATACTAGCTTTCTTTGTGGGCCCTTTCAACTTTAATTTCTGCCACCAACTTCTTTGTTATCAAGGATACTTGTGCTCCTGGGTCAAAGAAATAATCGGGTTGTTTCGGACCTGTGCCATTCACAACCTTTGCCTGACTGTAGGTAGGGCAAGCACCTCGTGATTCTCATTCGGATTAGAGACTTTACTCCCACTAAAAATGCTGGCTACATTTCAGGCTTGGACTAACTTTATATCTCTACCTGAGAGATATCCTACTAGCCTGAGGTTCCCTTAATTATTGGAATAGTGCAGTAATGGTGCCTTACCTTTGCAACGGAACCCGAACACTCACTGATGCTGGGCCCGCCACAGTCTCGCAAAGTGTTTCCCCACAACGACTTGAAGCAGAGTCTCAACCTCCCTTAGTCTTGTTTGCCTACTGCTCAGTGTTTGTATACTCCGGGCAACTGATGCTAGCGTGTTCACTTTCGCATAACACCATATTCTGGCATGAGTGCCTCAAGGTTCTGCTTAGAGGTTCTTACTTAGACACTTCTTCTACCATGTACATCCAAAGTTAGCCGTACGAGCTTTAGATGATCTCTCGAGATCTGATTGAGTAAACTTTCTGGGTTTTTTATGTGTCGATGGTGGAGACTCTTCTTAACACCTATACTCAAATGAGAAAACGAATCTCCCAACCCCTCAACAATTGTTGTATCGTGAAACCTATTCGTCCGATATTTTAAGGGGTAACTATGCCACTGGTAGTGCCAGCCAGTTTCCTCTGAATCACCTGACTGTGAACCATTCTGACTTACCGCAATCATGTAAATCTTTAAGACAATTCGTCAACTCTATAACTTCCGATTTCAGATCTTCTCTAGCTCTGACGGTTCATGGCGACAAGCCTCTAGGATCCAACAAACGATAAAGTTATAGCTACATTTATCTCCTCAGTGTTGCAAAACGTCGTACTTTAATTGGTCTGTTGGCACGTTGTGTTAATTGGTGTCCGTGGTTTGGTAATGCGGACCAAGTCCCTTGAGATTGATGAAGTAATATGTAATTTGACGGGCATCTGACAATTCGTCTCTGCCATCTATCTGGGCTTTAAACTGATCCCAGAAAGCAATGTACTCTCTGTTAAGGTTCCATTCGAACATTGGTAAATTCAACTGGGGCAATCTGGGCCAACACATTAACTGGAGGAGTGCTGTTGTTCGTGTTCCTTGAACATTTGCTACCCTGCTGTGTACTGACTTCAAAGTCTTTATTAACTGCCTGTAGAGTTCATCTATGCCTTTAACACTTGCCCTTCGTTTTCATAGGTCCGTCGTGTACTTCGACTGTATATTCAGACTCACCTCTGTCTCAAAGATATAAATTGATCTCTCAAAGGCCTCCAGTCTTTTGCTCCAAAAGGTTTCAGCAACTCTATAAGTTCTCCCAGTCTACATCCTTGATCTTGCCTGACCATACGGGACAACCTCACATGCTTTGGCTCAGGCGTCCCTTATAGGCTCCCATAGACCAACTGTTAATTGACCTTAGGCTGGGACAGCTAGGGTACTACATCTCACCTACCATAGTTGCGGTTTAGTTAAGATCATGGTACTAATTTGATACTTCAATTAGCCCACCCCACAAGCAGGACCGGTATTAGGCAAGAATGAACGAATCTTCAAGGCTTCCTCCAACAAGCTTGGGACAACTCCTTTTATTATATTAACTCTACTCTGAATCAAAAATGTTACACTGTTAGCTCACAAAATCCCAATCGAAATGTGTATCGATGTGAAAGCTTAGCCTAGCAATTTTCCTGTACAATGTCAGCAAATAATTACAGGACTTAAACCTAGTCTCAGGTACTATTCACAAAATTCCCACATTAAAATGAATCAAGACAATGAAAATCACAAAATTAAAAAATGCAGTATACAAATTAAAAAATCAATTAATTCGACACAAGTAAATTCAACAATTCAACTTGTGAAACAGTAAATGCAATAATGTATGTAAATAGCTTGGCCTAACTGCCCAGTTTACTCTGTCTAGCGTGGATGGTTGGATAAGGTATATCCTAACCTAAACTAGTGTGCTATAAACTTAAACCTGGCTTTATAACTCCCTTGTAAATAATAACTAGGTTAAAATCTGTCCTCAGCTACTAAAAACTGTTGTAAATATTGCACAAGCCTAGCATAACTGTGGCTACCTTGCAAATCCACTGTAAGTAATTAAACCACACAAAGTCTCCTACTTGGGATTACTTGTAATCACTGGTAAATTATTAAGTTCAAAGCTTCTATAGCCCTACCTGGCCTGCCTTGTAAATTACTCGCAATAGTAACTTATGTGTATTGTCAGCTTGGCCTAGCCTTCTTGTACCTCTGGGCTAGGTGTGCTAACTTAATTAACTGTGTTAATAATGGTTCACCTAAATGTGGCTAGCTATGTTAATTTTAACACTAGCTATCTCCACCATCACGGCCTTTCGAAGGACACTTTGTGGTAAATTTGTCGGGACTGCCTCAGAGTGAGTCAACTTACCTGGCAAATCTGTGACACCGGAGCTCTGAGGTCGGTACCTTCAGCCTCACAAGTGTGCTTACTTGACAGATATTCACAAATGATTGTGTTGCCAAGTAACTCGCCTTGCATGCACTTATAAAGACTAACTTATTGGTGTATGCAGCAAATATCCTGATCTTTCAACCTTCCTAAGCTTAGCCCCTTTGGATTCCCCTCAGAAACCATGTGCAATGGGAGCTCCTGCCATATTCAATCGTTATTAGTGACCTTCACTGCCACTCAGAAATTCTATCTCCAAGGGGGTGTGTCTCCCACTAGTACAACTATGCAGACACGGACACTAGCTTCTAGGTAGACAAGAGACTATGAGTACGTACTGGGCATGCTACTGCAGTTGCATACAGGCATTTACAGTTCAACTCACTCACAATTTTTACCCAGACACTGGCCAGAAAATCCTAAGAGAAAGTGGAGGTTTTGTCTTATGTATGGGGTCTGACCGAGGAGGTCATCTACTGTAAATCGATGGTGCCTCTACAGAATTTCCCCAGATATCAAATGTGAAGACACTGTGGGGGGCCGCCGTCTGCTGATCACGGCACATGTTGTACAGTGGGTTTGTATCAGAAGGGACAGCTGTTTTGGTCTTCCAGACCCGTCTGCATCATCCTTCAAGTTAGGGCTGCCAAGTTCTCCTTAGCTAACTTAACCTGGTGGTTTGCCTAATTATCGCGCCTATTCTACCTATGTTAAGTCTTATGTCTACATTATTATTATCTACAGTTGCTTTATTAAACCTAATATTAGTGTTTCTACAAGTTTAAAACTACCTACTCCTTCCCTGAAAGGGTAAATCTATAACTTAAATACTGTTACCATCCACGCCAACTGGGGGGAGAAAGAAAACGCATTTTGTTTGGTGGGTTTAAGGGCACACAGCTTCAACCGTTCCCATTTCGGCCATTGGGACCCACTTTGTTGTATGACGTATCTGTCTGTGGAACTTTTAAGGGACCAAATAAATTTCCCCCCCCCACGTATAGGAGCTGTTTGAACCAATGTGAGAGAGTAATTGTGGTTAGTGGCGGGACCTGAATGCCTAAAACTAGGGAGAAAACTTTTAGCGAGCGGTTGTGGCAGGTAAGTTGGCAGTGGTGCCATGTGTAAATGATAATGGGAGCCATTTGATTGAACTTTGTATATGAAAGGGTTTAGTATATGTAAATACATTTTTAAGAAAAAGAGGGATAAATAAGTAACAAGATGATTTTCCCTTTCCCAAACAATATGATGTAGGGCGAAATGACAGTAGTTTGTTGATTATGTATTGTAAGATTAAAAGACTGTTGAGTAGACTTCAGGATGTACATGTTTATAGAGGGGCTACAGATTTATCAGATCACTTTCTAGTTGTAGCTACACTGAGAGTAAAAGGTAGATGGGATACAAGGAGGATAGGAGCATCAAGGAAGAGAGAGGTTGACGGTTCATTAACTAAAGAGGGAGGCAGTCTAGGGTAAGATTATATAAACAGCTATTGGAGGGATAGATGGGCTATGAGAGCATAGACAATGGGGTCCGAGAGGTTATGGCGGAGGTTTAAAAATGGCAATGGTTGAGTGTTCAGCGAATTTGTGGTTACAGGAAAGTGGGTGCGGGAGGTGAAGCAGGAGCGATTGGTGGGAATGATGAGGTAAATAGAGCAGTAATGGTGAAAAAGTTAGCATATGATGAAGTTTTTACAAAGTAGAAGTGATGCAAGGAGGAGATTATATGGAGAAAAAGAGAGAGGTTAAGAGAAGTGGTGTGAGCAATGTTAAAAAGAGAGCAAATGAGAGAGTGGGTAAGATGTTATAACAAATTTTGTTTGTGAAAATAAGAAAAAAGTTTTGGCAGTGAGATTAACAAGTTAAGGGAAGCCTAGAGAACAAATGGATTTGTCAGTTAAAAATAGGAGAAGGAGAGTTATTAAATGGAGAGTTAATAGGTATTGGAAGATGGAGGGATATTTTGAGAATTGTTAAATGTTGATGAAGAATAGGGAAGCTGTGATTAGTTGAATAGGTGCAGGAGGATACCATTCTTGTAGTGAGTGAGGAAGAGCCAGTTGAGAGTGTTGGAAAAGTTCGGGGCAGTAGTAAAAATGAAGGGGATAAGGGCAGCCGGGATTGATTGGGATAAGAGAGAAATGATATTATTAAAGCAGGTGGGGATATAGTTTTGGAGAGTTTGGCTGCAATTATTTAATGAAATGTATGGTTGAGGGGTAAGGTACTAGGGATTGGCAGAGGCATGCATAGTTCCTTTGTATGAAGGGAAAGGGGAACAAAAGAGAGGCCAAAAAAATTATTAGGGGGATAAATATAAGCTGTTGGAGTATACCTGGTAAAGTGTATGGTAGTAGAGTTATTATTGAAAGAATTAAGAGTAAGACGGAGAATGGATAGCAGATGAAACAAGGAGGCTTTAGAAAGGTAGGGGTGAAGTGGCGACCAGGTGTTTACAGTGAAACATAAAGTGAACAGTATTTAGATAAGGCTTAAAGAGGTCTTTGTGGCATTTATGGATTTGGAAAGATGTATGACAGGGTGGATAGGGCGGCAGTGTGGCAGATGTTGCAGGGGGTGGTATAAGAGGGAGGTTACTGAAACAGTCGCGAAGAGTTGTTACGAGGATATAGTGAGGCTAAGTAGGAAGACGAAATTATTTCACAGTAAAAAAGTAGGCCTTAGACAAGGTTTGTGATGTCCCCTTGGTTGTTTAATATAATTTTATAGATGGGGTTGTAAAAAGAGAAGTAAATGCGGAGGGTCTTGCAAGAGGCGTGAGAGCTAAAAGATAAAGAATACACCATAAAGTGGGGAGTTGTCACAGTTGCTCTTTGCTGATGACACTGTGCTCTTGGGAGTTTCTGAAGAAGATGTTGCAGCAGATTTGGTGGATGAATTGGTAGGGTCATGCAAAAGAAGAAAATTAAAATGTGAATACAGGAAACAGTAAAGGTTTATGAGGATAACAAAGACTAGGTGATGAAAGATGGGATATCAGATTGGAGAGGAGAGAGTATGGAGGAGGTGAATGTATTCAGATATTAGAGATGTGGACGTGTCAGCGGATGGGGTTCTAATGAAAGATGAGGTGAAATCATAGAATTGATGAGGGGAAAAGGGTTGGAGGGTGCCACTTAGGAGTCTGGTTTACCTGGAGTTAACCTGGAGAGAGTTCGGTGGCAACGCCCCCGCGGCCCGGTCTGTGACCAGGCCTCTGGTGGATCGAGTTCTATCAACCAGGCTGTTGCTGCTGCCTGCACGCATACCAACGTTACGAGCCACAGCCCGGCTTGATCAGGACCTGACTTTAGGTGCTTGGTCCCAGTGCCAAGCTTGAAGACTGCCCAGGTGTCTGTTGGTAAATCCCCTTATGTGTGCTGGGGAGGAGTTGAACAGTCTCGGGCCCATGACACTTATTGTATGGTCTCTTAAAAAAACGTGCTAGGGAGGACACCCCTGCTTTTCATTGGGGGGATGGTGCATCGTCTGCCAAGTCTTTTGCTTTCGTAGTAGTGAGTGAATTTCCCGAGAGACCCTTTCGGTACTAGGTCCTCTAGGATTTTCCAGGTGTATATAATCATGATTATCTCTCCCTCCTGCGTTCCAGGAAATACAGGTTTTTAGGAACCTCAAGCGCTTTTCCCCAGTAATTGAAGTGTTTTTCTCCGTTATGCGCACAGTGAAAGTTTCTCTGTACATTTTCTAGGCGGCAATTTCACCTGCCTGAAAGGTGTGTTAGTGTGCAGCAATATTCCAGCCTAGATAGAACAAGTGACCTGAAGAGTGTCTCATGGTTGGCCTCTCCTAGTTTGAAGGTTCTTTATCCATCCTGTTCATTTTCTAGCAGATGCGATTGTACAATTGTTATGGTACTTGAAGGTGAGATCCTCCGACATGATCACTCCCAGGTTTTGACGTGGTGTTTCGCTCTATTTTGTGGCAACGAATTTGTTTTGTATAGTCTGATGAGATTTAATTTCACTCATGTTTACCATATCTGAGTAATTGAAATTTCTCATCATTGAACTTATATTGTTTTCTGCAGCCCACTGAAAGATTTGGTTGATGTACGCCTGGAGCTTGCAGTGTCTGACAATGGAAGGACCCACTGTCATGCAGATTCGGGTGTCATCTGCAAAGGAAGACACGGTGCTGTGGACTCTGACATCCTTGTCTATGTCGGATATGAGGATGAAGGAACATGATGGGAGGCGATTACTGATGCCTTGTGGAACGAGGCTTTTCACCGTAGCTGCCTCGGACTGTACTATGTTGACGACTACTCTCTGTGTTATGTTAGTGAGGAAATTATAGATCCATCGACCCCGACTTTTCCTGTTAATTCCTTTTGCACGCATTTGTGCGTTTATTACGCTGGTCCACACTTTATCGAGGGCTTTTGCAAAAGTCCCTGTCTATATTTACAATCTGCATTCTTTTGTCTTCTAGTTGCATTTAGGACCTTGTTGCGTAGTGATCCAATAGTTGAGACAGACAGGAAGCGACCTGTTCTAAACCCATGTTGCCCTGGGTTGTGTACTGATGGGTTTCTAGATGGGTGGTGATCTTGCTTCTATAGGACCCTTTTCAAGATTTTTATGATCATGGATGTTAGTGCTATTGGTCCTGTAGTTCTTTGTTGTTGCTTTACTGCCCCCTTTGTGGAGTGGGGCTATATCTGTTGTTATAGTAAACTGAGGGGACGACCCCCGTGTCCATGCTCCCTCTCCACAGGGATGGAAAAGGCAGTTCTTGATGAACACGAGTCTCCATGAGTCTGCCCTGGGGCAGAGTGCATGGGCATGTCATTTATGCCTGTTCGGAAGTCATTTGCATCAGGATTAACATCGGATAGGCTTGTTTTAATCAAATTTTGTATGGCTCTCTCATAAAAATTCATTTTGATCTTCGACTCTCAGTCTGTTAGCGGCTTGCTAAAAACTGAGTTCTCATATTGGGACTTGAGTAGCTCATCATTTCCTTGCTGTCATCTGTGTAGGACACCTTCTGTTTAAGTATGGGCCCAATATGGACGTTGTTCTCGATTATGATTTGGCATAGGAGAAGAAATACTTTGGGTTTTCTTTCGAATTTCATTTATGGCTTTTAGTTCTTCCCGCGATTCCTGGGTTCCTCAAAGGATTCTTTTAGCTTAAGTTCGATGTCTTGCTATTTCTCTGACCAGTGTCCCCTACGCATTTCTGATATATTGACCTCTTTTAGCCGCTCTGTTATTCTTTTCCGTCTCGCCTGTAAAGGGAGGCGCCTGTTCTTTCATTTTACACTACTCCTCCTTTTTCCTTAGAGGAATAAGCCTAGTGCATACTCGAGTGCCACCGAGTTAATTCTGTTTAGGCATAAGTTGGTGTCTGTGTTTGCTTAGTATATCTTCCCAGCTTATATCGGTTAGGACTTCGTTTACTTGGTCACTTTATGTTTTGTTATGAAGTTGAATATTTGGTTGAAGCTCCCTCGTGACTAGTCTCATTTTGTCGGTCTGGGGCTCCAGCATACATGTATGAACCTCTTTAGGTTGTGATCTGAGTATATATTGTTTTTGATATGGTGACATTTCTTATAGATCATCATTGCTTAGTGAAGATGAGTGTTCTAGTGTGTTCTCCAGCTAGTAGGCTCTATTATTTGCTGCGTTTAAATTGCATTTTGTTTGCTGAGATTTTAAAAGCTCGTGTGAGTGTGAGTTCTTCATCAGGAGCTGCCTCCAGGTGTTAATTACTGCTACAATATTATTTGCTATATTCCTCCATTTTTGGTGCCTTAAGTTGAAATCCCCCAGGAGCAAGATGTTCGGGTGCAGGAAGCTGAGAAGATTTTCCAGACAGTGGTCAAATTTTAACAGCTGTTCCTGGAATGCTGGGATGTTGCATCGGAGGCTTGTAGTACTTACCACAATGACTAGGTTTTGGATTCTCGATTTTTACTGCTAAAACTTCCACTACATCATTTTGAGGCATAATCAGTTCTGTGCAACAAGTGACTCTGCAATGTTACAGGCCAACAACCCCCCCCCCCTTTTGCCTGTTCACTCCGTCCAAGTGATCCTTCTAATGATGGGTCTCACGTGAATGCCGTGAACATTGCCTTTGCCTCTGCAAGCGTCACGGATGAAAGGTATATTTTGTTGTTTGTTGCTGCCTTTAGACCCTGTATATTTGCAAAAGAAGAATGTTATCGGACTGGTGTATGTTGGTACTGAGGGGGGGATTTTTTTCCGGCATTAGTATCTGTATCCCCGTTGGTTTGGAGTGGAGGGCCATCGACTGTGGTTCCACTCCAGGAATGACTGGATTTGGTGGGTACGGACTTTCTGCCATTTCCTGCCCGTTCATTTTTTCCTTCCTGGCACTAAAAAACCTCTCCCTCTTGAGTGGTTCCTTTGGCTACCCGGTTTTCCCATTACCTGGATGTTTTGTATCTTTTTGTCCCCTTTAGATGGTATGCTGCATTTTTTAAGTTATTCGCACAGTCTTTTTCCTGTACTTAAGAGGTAACAGTTCAGGGTGAAAAAGGTTACAGGGAAGGGATGTTTGCATTCTTCCTGTTGTTCATATGCGGCATGGCATTATTCTAGGGTCGGTAATAGTTGCACGACATCTGTTTTTCAGAATTTTCCCATGCCAGGCAGTACCAAGTGCCATAGTATGTGCACAGGCTTGGTTTCCGTTTTGCCTTGGGTTTCTGTTTCTGTATTCCCTGTTGAGGGTGCATGTTTCCTGTCTTACTTCTATTCATCCCTAGACTCCAACAATGGAGCTCCCACAGTTGTTTTTGGTAATATATCCTCACTATTGCTAGTGGAGTCTCTTGTTTGGCTATTTCCTGCGGTATTTCTAGTTTGCATATTGGGCTTTTATCTTATCTTTATTTGTACACTTGTATCTACTATTGCTCTGTCCCTATGAGGTCATTTTATATGTAATCCTTTGCGTATAATTCCCGGGATACCTGGACAAAAATCTACAGCTTACCTTACTGTCTCCAGGACAGCATCTCCAGCTTCACCATTACTGTCTCCCAGGACAGCCTCCAGCGTCACCATTACTGTCTCCCCAGGACAGCACTCCAGATTCACCATTACTGTCTCCCCGGACCAGCACCTCCAGCTTCACCCATTTACTGTCTCCCAGGACAGCCTATCAGCCCCACATTTACTGACTACCAGGACTTCACATCCAGCTTACAGTTTGTGACTACATGGCCAGTATAAGGCAAGTCCATTCAGCCCAGACTTTTTATGTTCCCATCTGTTGTAGAAGCTCCAGGGTTTTCTTGAAAGCAGCTTTGATGTTGTCCTCTTTTAATAACCTTTGTGATTTTAGTCCACAGATTTATCTCATTTGGGCCATACCCAAAAACATTTCCCTGTTTTATAATACTGCTTGTAGTAGTTCTTGGATATACTGCACCAAGGGGCGTGACCCATTTTCCACAAAAATGACAATTTATCCATGTGGAAGCCAGTTTGTTTGACTGACCACAGACTACACACAGTTTCTTAATGAATTTGAACTGGTTGATTTACTCAATTCTTACTAGCAACTCTTGAATATTCTATTATTAACCTTCTTAAATGAAGCTCTAGATATTTGTATTTCTGTTTTCTAACTGTTTTTGTATATTGGACAGCTTATCGTGCTGCACGTTTCCTGATTATATTAAATGTTTGTGTTTATAAGGGCGCCTACAACCCCATCCGTTACAGTCTGCTTTATTGTCCAATGAAACCGTTTGAAACCAGTCAAGGGTTCGGTCCAGTCAAGGGTTGGACCAGTCAAGGGTTCGGAACCAGTCAAGGTTCGGACCAGTCAAGGGTTCGGACCAGTCGATCTGATCTGATCAGTGCGGTAGATTATTAAAACATACTGCGTCGGGGATTTGGGGATCATGAAGGAGGATCTACTGGAAATTATCGACCCGCAGTAATATGTGAATTTTGATGATACAATGTATAACTTCGCCGTGTTGAAAGAAACCGGTGACTGCTGGCAACTCCTACAATGACGAACGGTCGACCTCAACCCTTGTTTATCAATCGCTGTATCTAGCTTTTCTATTTTTTTTTTCCGTGGAGACAAAGAACTTTGTCCTTTGAGGCAAAGAGGGGACCACAGTGGAAATAAGTCTCTTTGTCAGACTTTTTTGGGTTATCCTAGGTTCCCTACACATATGCTGCTATGTATGATAATCTATGTAACTGTATTTGTGTATACCTACATAAGCTTACTTAATCTCATGTTGAGCTCCTCACATACTTCTTGGTCGTTTCTTGTAAGCTCCCCACCTTCTTTCCTCAGCCTGATTACCTGGTCCTTGACTGTTGTCTTCCTTCTGATGTGGCTATAGAACAGCCTCATGTCAGACTTGACCTGCTATGCTATGTTGTTTTCGAACTGTCGCTGGGCTTCCCTCCTTATTTGTGTATACTCGTTTCTGGCTCTTCGACTGATCTCTTTATTTTCCCGGGTCCTTTGTCTTCTGTATTTTTTCCATTCCCTAGTGCACTTAGTTTTTGCCTCTCTACACCTTCTGGTAAACCAAGGGCTCGTACTGGTCTTCCCATTATTTATGTTGCCCATGGGAACAAACCTTTCCTCTGCCTCCTTGAAGTTTTTTTGTTACATAGTCCATCATTTCGTTTACTGAGTTTTCTACGAAGTGAATCTCCTGCAGGAAGTTCCTCATACCTGTGTAGTCCCCTCTTTTATAGTTTGGATTTTTCCATTCTACTCCTGTTACCCTCTCCACTTGAATAATATGTATTCAAAGCTCAGAGCCACGTGATCACTAGCTCCAACGGGCCTTGTTTATGTGATGTTCTGAATATCTGAGCTACTCTGGGTGAACATGAGGTCCAGTCTTTCTGGTTCAGCCTCCCTTCTCTCTCTGGTAGTATCCTTAACATGTGAATGCATGAGGTTTTCCAGCACCACATCCATCATCTTCGCTCTCCATGTTTTGTGACCCCCACATGGCTCCAGGTTTTCCCAGTCAATCTCCCTGTTTTTGAAATCGCCTATAACCAGCAACTTTGCTCTACTCGTGTGAGCTCTTCTGGCCACCTCAACTTTTGTGTCCATTGCTCTGTTGCTCTCTTCATATTCCTCTCTTGGCCTCGTGCAGTTCTGTTGTGGGTTATATATCAGTGCAATGACTACTTTGTATCCCCCAGACTGAATTGACTTGGGTTAGCGGTAGCGGCAGCAGCGACTTCCAAGCTCCGTACTTTTCTCCAACAATCAGAGCTACCAATGCTCCTATGATGACCTAGTTACAAGCAAAACTGCACTACCCAACGTAGCACCCAGAATGACCAAAGATTACCAACAGTGAAACCTACAAATCGAAAATAATAGAGATCAAAGGAAGACTGCCCACAAACCGAAAGAAACACCCCGCTGCCAGCCGATCAACGTAACCCTAAGCTTTGTATAACTACATCTTCTTCTTAACTACAACAATTCCTGTAGTATTATGAGGCGCAATCTAAGAGGAAACAGCACCAAGGCCAGCAAGAAAAACACCGAAAAATCAACTATTCAACAAGTGTAGTCAGGGGACGCCGGCCCAGAAAACCACCCCTCTCACCCCCAAACTCAAGGCGACACCACAACAATAACAACAAACATGGCTGCCCCCAGCCCATCCTCCCCTCTCTTCCCCGGATTCAACCTACCAAGTAGTCTCTCAGGTATGCCCAACGATCCAGATACCCTAAAAACATACATCTCCAACTTAGTTATTGAAATATGAATCTTCGAGAGCCCGCTAACAAAACAAGACACCAGGATGACACAACTCGAGAACAAAATCCTCAGTTTTGAACAAAATTTAATCAACACCAGGAATGACTAACTGTGACAAGACCATCCAGCCAGTCATAGATAGCCATACCCAATAAATAATATCTCTTAATACAAAGGTGAAGAAGCAGTAAAAGAATGGAAAAAAACTTAGATAACCAGATCAGTGACAAATTTTGCTCCCCAAAAGAAGATAAAACTGAGCAAGATAAAATATCGGACGCAGTAATAGTTAACAGTCCACTTTTCCCAGTGATATGAACCAAACAAACAGTAAAGAATTACTCTGCAGATCATAAAGGACCAAACAAGTGTTATTGTACCAGAGTCAGAAATAAAGAAGCCAGGTTACTAGGATCCCATGGTAGAAAAATTGTTATGCTTAGATTCCACTCACATGACAGGAAAAAAGACTTAATTATTGCATCTTTTAAAAAGTAAAGAAAGAGGTATACATAAAACGAGGTCTTACCCAAAAAACGTCAGAACCTCCTTTATAGTCAGAAAACTTAAGCGGAGAATAATGACACAATACACCAATGCTTCACACGGGATGGGAAAATTTCTTGTTTAGGAAAACAAATGTAGGTCAACCTGTACACAATAACGAACGAGAAGATCTATCACGATTTCTCAGGATACTAATCTTACAGAGAATAACTAAACAATGTCCAACCTAAAAGCCTACGTAGTGTAGTGTATGTTTTGCTCCATTATTGTTAAAAATTTCATTGTACAATCTTTTAGAATTAAATAATCAACAAACCTCATTTGTGAATTTACTAGTAAGCATAAGTCACCTTATGTAATTTTCTTATCTACTATTGTTTGCTTAAACATTAGCTGAATTGATATTTTTCTCTGTCCATATTACTACCTCATATTTTTTTAATACTATCAATTGATATTACTTACTAAAATTAATAATTATCTTTTTTTACTATAATTTCAATTTACTCTTAACATTTTTTGACATTTAATAACCATTACTTGTCTAATTACCTTTATCTGTTTTAATTACCACATTTATATTAGAGTACTCTTAATTACCTTGTACTGCCATATAACCTCTAGTATAACTACCAGTGCAATACTGAAATGAAATAAACATTATTTTTTCACTATTTTGTAATCATTATTACTTACTAAAATTTTATTAAACACCATATTTACTACCAGTCAATTTTACTTTTGTACCTTAAACATTATTTTATACTTCCCATAACATTTTGTTGCCAAATTTTCAAGTGTGTATATTCAACTCCAACCTTTATATTATCCTTTGTACCTGTGTACCTGTGTACCTGTGTACCTGTGTACCTGTGTACCTGTGTACCTGTGTACCAGTGTACCTGTGTACATGTGTACCTGTCTACCATCTTACCATCATATTATAACCAAGACATTACCATTGTTATTTTTTTACTATTATTCTTTTGGTACTTTAATTGTGAATTTTATTTTGTCAATTTAAATCTAGTTATAATCTTGATCTTGTCAACAACCTATACCAGACTCTAGTGCAATTGCAAGTACCATTTCAATTTGTATTTTTATATTATAAGTTTGTATTATAATTCCTACTCTAAGATTGTTTTCATATTTTAGTGACTATATTGTGTGTGCAATTAGTGTATTTTTCAATTATATTATTGTTCAAGGCCCTTAACTATCTTTTGCTAACTAGTACCAACTACCTCATATATTTTTTTTCTACTTTTTTTATTCTTTTGCTACCTTAAAACTTGCATATTTTATCTTGTCAATTTAAATCTATTTTATACTCTAATTTCTTGTAAACAACTTATATAACACCTAAATGCAATTACAATTGAGAGTCTTGTCCCTTTTTTATATTATTAGATTAAACTCAGTTGTACTATAGTCAATACCAAATTCATTATATTAGACCATATTGCAATTACTAGTAAAGGAGACTGGTGCTATTTTAATTTGTTTTGTTATATTATTAGATTAAAAATCTAGTTGTACTATAGCTCATTCTAGCTCAAAACATAGACTCCACAAAAAGTCATTATATTAGACCTTAGTGCAATTATTTGATTACCACTTTATTGTTCACCACAACTTATATTAGTCCCTTTTAATTATAATTTTATATTATAATTCTAACTTTAAAGAATTACCTTTAAAGTACTACCTACTATCATTTTCCCCAAAGCTCCATTATTTGATCATAACTTTATTTTTTCCCACCACAAAATTATTTTAGTCCCTTTTATATTGTCTCCTTTATTTAGCTTTAAAAAAAACTACCTTAGCTCATTATTTTTACATTTGTTAAAAAATTCAGGTGCTATTTTTTTTTAGCTTTAGAATATTTACTTTATTTTTTATTTAAATTTAACTATAGATTCACTACAAATCTTATGATTACAAGCATTGATCCTGATACCAACCTCTTATTTAATGACTTAAATGATTCAAACAGTAACTGTAATTACTACACAGCAGAACAATCAAAGGCACTTCTCAGAGCCAACAACAAAAATAACTATTTTTAAAACTACAATATCAGATCTTTAAGCAAGCATTTTGATAACCTCCTAGCATTACTAAATTCCTTGCATGCCAATATGTCCATCATTACACTAACTGAAACCTGGCTAAAGCTGATACTACAGATGTCTATGCCATTCCGGGTTTACACAGCCTACACAACTGTGGCCAGACCAAAAAGGGGGTGGCACTGCTATACACTACTCAGACCAACTAGAATGTATCACAATACTTGCACAAGGATAAACATGGAGAATATATAATAGCTAAATTCAAATCCAAATACCTACAAAAACCTCTCACAGTGACAAAACATCTACAGAGTTCCACAATCAAACATTAGCCAATTTAGTCAAAACCTAGGAAGTAAGATAACTGATGCACGCATGAACAAAGATCACTTACTACTCTCAGGTGACTTCAATATAAATCTCCTGCAAGACCAGGACCCACACGTTACTGAATTCACAAACACAATGAGTAACTGCATGTTGCTACCCAACAGTAACAAAACCTACAAGAGTTACAGAGACTAGTGTTTCCCTACTTGACCACATCTGGACCAACACCATATCCCCTTTAAAATCAGGCATAATTACAGATAATACCACAAACCACTACCCTACTTTCCTCATAACAAATCTTGGTAAAATACCCCAAGACACTACTAAAATCACCTTCAGACTTTACAATGAGGCAGCCATTAATAACTTCACAACAGCAGTAACAAACATTGACTGGCCCCACTGAGCTAGAAATCTATACAGATATTGACGAATGTTTTAAAAATTTTCTAAAAAAGACCCAATACCTTTATAACAAGCACTGCCCTAAAAAAACTAAACAGATGACAGCTAAGAGACTGAACAGTCCCTGGCTAATACCCAGCATTCTCAAATCCCTAAATACAAAACACCGATATGAAAAACAGTACAGAATGGGTCACATAACCAGAGGGCCAAACCAAAAACGTTACTCGTCAATCCTAACCAGCCTGATAAGAAGGGCAAAAAAAAAATTGCATTATGAGAACAGATTATCCAACTTACGAGGTGATTTTAAAAAGACCTGAAGACCTATCAGAAATTCTGGGAACAAAAAGATATCACGAAATAGCGAAATAAAATTAGCAAAATCAGATGAAACCCCACTCCCTCCAACAGAAACAGCAAACAGACTCAATTGATTTCTTCTCCACTATAGGTCAAAAATTGCCAATAAAATCCCAAGCTCAGATACCCCACCAAATGACTACCTCACTGGCAACTACCCGAACACACTGTTCCTAGCTCCGACTAAAACCCATACGAAGTCTCCCTTATTATCAACGCACTGAAAAACAAGGCAGGAGATTTAAATTACCTTACCACCCTTTATATACAAAAAAGCGTCACACAGTACTAACACCAATCATTTCAACACTCTTTAACAAATCCATTGAATCCTCCACCTTCCCCACAGTTCTCAAATAGCAAGGGGTCACCCCGATCCATAAAGGAGGAGACCAAACAGAGTTGAATAACTATAGGCCAATACCAATTTACACCCTCTCTCAAAAATCTTCGAAAATTAATTCATAAACGAATCTACTCCTACCCCATCTCCCAAAACATTTTCAACCCCTGCCAATTTGGATTCAGGGCCTATAAAAATACTAATGAAGCTATTATACACATGCTAGAACATATATACACTGCAATAGAGAAAAAAAGAAGTCCTACTGGGGATCTTCATTGACTTACGTAAAGTTTTGATACAGTTGACCATGACTTGGGTCCACGTAAAATTGTCACACTATGGTATTAGGGGGCACTCCTCAACTACCTCAAGTCTGACCCAGCAAAAAGAAGCCAATATGTGTACGCAAATGGGGCAAGCTCTTCCGCACAACCAATTACAGTTGGTGTCCCACAGGGAAGTGTCCTTGGCCCTCTTCTCTTTCTCCTATACATAAATGACCTACCAAAAAGCTTCGCAATTACTCAAACCCACACTTTTTTGCAGATGACACTACATACGTCTTCTCTCACCCGAGCCCAGTCACTCTAGCCAATACTGTAAACACCGAATTACAGAAAATATCTACCAGGATGAGGACTAACAAAATTACACTAAACATTGACAAAACCTACTTCATTCAGTTTGGTAACAGAGCTACAGATGTACCTCTTAACAAACAATAAACGGATCACCTATCACAAAGCTAACAGAGGGAAAATTCCTAGGAATCCACCTCGATAATAGACTCAAATTTCATACACATTTTACAACAAATTTCTAAGAAAATCTCCAAGACTGTAGGCATACTATCGGGAAGTACGGTAAAATGTTCCACCCGTACAGCCCTCCTGGCCCTTTATCACTCTCTTTTATTTACCCCCATCTCACCTATGGAATTTGTGTATGGGGCTCAACAACAATTAACCATATCAACCACTAATTACCCAACAAAAGGCTTTCACTTAGAATGATAACAAATTCTCACTACAGGCAACACACTCACCAATATTCAAAACACTCAACCTACTCACCATACAAACATCCATACTTATTATTGCACCTATTACATACATAGAACACTTAACTCTGATTTTTAACCCTCCCCCCAAACATCTCCTTACCAACCTCAACAGAACACATGACCATAACACAAAGGGACAGATCACTCTTTGATGTTCCTCGGTCCATCTCACGCTATGCAAAAAAACTCAATGCACAAAAAAGGCCCTAAAATCTGGAATTCATTACCTGTAAATTTAAAAGAAACACTACCTGTTTAAATTCAAGTCTCTTCTCAAAGATCACTTACTCACTCAAAACCAAATAAATACTGAATAACTGAACCATATAAATTGTATATCCTATATGTTACTCACAATTATATCACATAAATGTTAAACCTAGGACCCAATCTAACTTTATTATTTTTTTTAATTACACTACCTAACAGAATACTTCATTCGACTGAATGTACAACAATGCATGCAACCATATGACCTGTCCTTGTAATACTCATTTGTGCTTTATAGTTATCTGTTTACAATAATGTTTTATCACTGATTTCATCATTGCTTAGTTAATCTTAAGTTAATTTTAAGCCAGCCTGTAATGCTATGCATATAAGTGGCTTTGGCATGCTGATCTTACCTGTATTTTTTGTACCTCTGTTTGTATGCTTAAATTACTAAATAAATAAATAAATAAATATGTAACTGTTTCTCCAATTTTGTCCATTCCTTCCATTTCCTCAAATCCCCATCGGTGTTTAATGAGCAGTGCAACCCCTCCTCCCCCTCTGCTCCTATCTTTCCTCAGTATCTGATATCCATGTGGGAATTTCATTTCTGTGAGTGCTATGATGTCTGGGGACGTCTCCTTGATTCTTTCATGCAGTTCCTCCCATTTATTTGTTATTCTATCAGCGTTCGTATTCCAAACCTTCAACTTATTTTCTAATACTGTGGTCTGGGGAGAATGTGAAGCTGGGGGGGGCAAAAGCCCGTGGGGCCTATGGGGGGTTGATGAGGGATGGGGTTTGTATGGGGGGTTTGGGGGCGAGGCTACAGTGCAAGATTTGGGTTTAATTTTCAGTGTTTTTGGGGTTGCCATGTTGGGTTTTCCTTTGTGGGTGGTTCTGGAGGAAGTTGTTTGCTCTTCCTCCTGGGTCTGGGTTCTCCTGTGCATCTCTGTCATTGACTCTCTTTACTCCTTGCACCTTTGTAACCTCTTTTTCAGATCTGCTTTTTTTTTTTCTGCCTGGGTTCAGGTAAAATTCGGGTACTAGGGTTTTGTCTCTTAGTCGTGTGTGCGTGTGTATGTGTGTGTGTGTGTGGTGTCTGCATTGTGTGTGTATACTCACCCTTTTGTATCACCATTTATGGTTGCAGGGGGTTGATTCATAGCCCCTGGCCCCCCTATTCACTGATCTCTTAGGTCCTCTCTCCCTGCTCCTTGAGATTTATCAAACCTCGTATAAACTAATTTTGGTACGCTCTTACATCACTTTCTAGCTACCACTTCATGAACACTCTTGATGAAGAAAATTCAAACACCCTCTTGACTCATTGGATTTTTTAATTTCCCAATTGTGACCCTTGTTTCTGTGTCCCTTTTCCTGGAAATCCTGTCTTTGTTACCTTGTCGTTCCTCACTGTATTTATATGTGTTATCATGCTCCCCCGCCCCCCTTGTCCCCCAGTGTCAAGAGGGCGAATTTTTCTTAAAATTTTTTTCGTAGAACAATCCCTTAGCACTGGGACTAGCTTTCTCTAATTTCTTGATGTGCTTGATCTGGTGTGGATTCCAAACTGGTGCTGCTTACTTCAATATGGGTCTGACGTTATGATGTGCGAGTCTTGAAAAGGGTATTTTTGAGTACAAAAACGTTATTCATAGGTTTACCAGACGCCCTAGGCTGCCCGCGGTTACTGGTTTTCGTGCTAACTAAAGTTCTCGGTATTTATCACCCAAGATTTTTTTCTTGAATTAGGTTTGCAGCACAGTTCTTACGACTGATTCCTGTGGAACTCCGCTCATCAATAACACCCACTCTGACACTTGTTGTTGCCTCCCTGTTGCAACCCCTGAATGGGTTACAATGATTATTATGTATATATATAATGTATATTACCTTTTCATATAATTTTATATTGCTTATATTTGCGATAATAGCTAAATCGCAAATGTATTGCCTTACATTGTTATTTGACGTAGCTTATGTTGTTAGGCTGTACATAATATGTGCTCTGTTCAAGTCTTGATTGTCAAACTACTGTAATTATCGCTTGTCGCTCGTTACACTGCCGGCTTCTGAGCTGTGCTGTCCAGGGGGCTATCATGTGATCGAGGGGGGGGGTGTCCTCACCTCTCGTGAAGTATTCAGTCTGCTCTAGACTCTCTTGGAGGTTGGACAGATTGTCCGTCTCATTATTCTTGTTAGTTCTGTAGAACTCTGTTCACAGAACCTTGTATAGACTTAGTGATTTTTGACGTTGTACTGAGGTTGTGTGTCTCATAGACACTCTGAGTATCTCAGGTCCTTAGCTATAGCTTATGACCTAATTTGTACTGGTATCTGTGTATAATCACAGTCAGGGTTTTTCCTATGCTGAACTTAGATTCAGTAGTATGGGAGTTTTGTAACTTTTGTGGAGGATCTGCTGATGGTCCCTGCTTAGTGTTGTTATATTATCTCCTTGTTCCTGATTCTGTGTCGCAGTTACTTGTATTGCTATTGGGCTTTAGCATTCTTTTTGTTGTTCAAGCAGACTGTTCTGGTTGCCAGTCGGTCAAGAAGTTAGTTTATTAGAGGACTTTGTCAGTCACTTTTTTAAGTCAAGTCGAGTCGTGAGACATAGTGAACTACTTAGAGCACTTACACACATACACACTTACTTGTACATATTTGTAATATCTTATTAAATGTTAATGTACCAGACTTGTACTTAAGAATTATAAATGTGATATGTGCTTTCAGCACAATAATATTGAACTCGAGAGATTGTTTTTTATTTTGATTGCTGTGATTAATTTAATTTAATTTAATTTGATAATATACCTCTAGACAACTTAATGATTAATAAATTTATTAAATTTTTTAATTTATCTAGTTAGTAGCCTACCAGTTGTAATCCTGAAGCACAAATATGAATCTTTACGAATTATAATGGATAATTGGACAAGGATACTGACTACTTGTTATGAAAAACCAGTAACAGGCTGGATGCTAGAAGGGCAGTCCTTTCTAAGTATTCACGGGGAGATCTCTAAGCTTTTAGAATCGCGTTTTTTGTAACAAATGGGGCCTGTCCGGGATGCTCTTGATCCAAGGTGTTGGAGAAATTGTCCAGTTTGACATACTAGTAACTCTATGATAAACACTTTGAGTACTTTCCTAATCTGAAGACTTTGATTTTTAGTCTTGTACCAACATACCAGGTGGATGCCAAGTACCTGACTGAGTCTTTTGACCCAAAGGGAGATGGAAATATTTGTTTATGAGCTCTAGCTCTAAGACAACCAAACACTAAAATTCCCTATTAGGATTATAGTTTCCCATAATCACTCTCTCGTAGTAACAATTATTTTCGTGATGTTGTAAAAGTGAAACAGTTAATTGATACTCTACTTTGTCTGAGTTAAGTACATTAAAACTTCAGACGTGTTGGCAAGTAGCCAAGTATCTCGGTGTGACGTATAACAGGAATTACACCGCTGAAACTGTCAGAGCATTAATTAAAGATATATTGTTTCCTGCTCATACAGAGATGTCTGATTATGATTCAGATTCAGAAAGCCTAGTGTCACAATTAGGAAGTATGGCTCTATTTGAAGTTGAAGAAAGAGCAACTAAGGCAGAAGTGAGCCTAGTGTCCGAGCCTAGTGTAGCTCAGTTCTCGCTCATGCCTTCCCTCACTGACACATTAGTACAGAGTATAGCTGGTATGACTAAGCCTCACGCTAGTACTGTGTATGCTACACCTGTATCTACTTATCCTAGACCAGATCTAGACACTCTAGAGACGGCTGGATGAGGTGTCCGACCTAAGGACAGTCCAGAAAGACATGTTAATTTCCCTACTCCTCCATTACCTACTGGTCCTATCTCTCAGGAACAGTTTGAGAGGTTTGAATGCCTCATTATGTTGCAGACTGTACAAATAGAGGCACAGAGGAGATTGAACGAAGAAGATTTCCAAAGAGAAAATGTTCGTCTGTTAAGACAACAGATTGATAGATCCACAGGACACATTTAATGTGCGGGAAAGCTGCATCTATGGTTCCTAAGTTTTTTGAAAGGACTTAGACACATATTTTGATGGTTTGAGAACAGGCACGTGCTATGAACTGGCCACGTAAGCACTGGGCAACATTGTTGCATACTGCTTTGAGGGGAAGAGCTCAAACCTTTACTGCACCCTTTTACCTTTTGCCAAGTACATTAGTTATGATGCTGTCAAACAAACAATTCTAGAGACGTATAACTTGTTACCTGTAAGTTATCAAGAGCATTTCGTACTTTAACAATGACGACAAGGTCAACTTGTGTAGATTTTGCTTGTGAGAAAAAAGTTGCATTTCAGAGGTGGTGTAGGTCTGCCAAGTGTAACAACTACGACAGTCTTGTTCAGTTGTTACTACATGAAGAGTTTTAAACAACTGTATGCCTGCTGACATACAAGAAAAATCTGATCGATCATACTACCTCGGATATTCTGGAAACTGCAGCATTAGCAGACAATTATGAGATTTTCTCCCCAAACTTGTATGTACTAAAAACACAAAGAAACAAGGTAACTAAAAATTGCCCTAGAAGTTGGCAACCAAAAATCAGCTGCTCATTTGCCGGCCTGATGCACCTGCTACTGTAACTTCTCGTACCTTTACCAGGAAAACTCACAATCCTGAATCTGTCTCTGTGGTTAGACAGAAATCTGGTATTGAGAAGAAGAAAGTTAAATTACCTATTGTAACAGAAAAGGACATACTAGAGAGTATTGCTATAAGTTAGAAAGAGATACGAGATACAGTCGTGCAGCTGGCGCCCCCACTCAAGTCGTATCCTCTTCCGAGCAACAAAGGCACCAAAATCCTAGTAATTCCTCTTATCCTACTGTTTTAGATAATGTTTCTCAGGATAGATGACTAGCATCAGAAAGTGTATCTGACGAAAAGATTCGTTCAGCGATGAGTCCTTACTTTTCAGAGATAAAGTAGGATTTGACGAATCATTTCTAACTGAAAATAATTTCTTTCAGAGACATGGCAGTTATCTCACGTTATTAAGAGAAGATGTACTGCCCATAACTGACGATACCTATTGAAAGGGAATAGATGTATTGTTAAAAGCCTATGGAGGGGCTGTTATAAAAGTGCCTCTGCACAAAGTTTATATTGAAACAAGCTATTATACTGGTTATATTTCAGTGGGTATATCCAGTGGTGTATTTCCCATCAGGTCAGGGACTTGTTGATAGGGAACGATATCCTTCATGCTGGTATATGTAAAGAACCACTTGTGATTGATAAAAACACTGATGATAATTTGCCATTGAAGCTTGTAGAGAGAAACCTATTTTATTTCCTCCCCAGCGCAATTACTAGAGCTATGTCAAAGATTCAACAACCATCCTTGTCTCCTGTTGAGTTAGTGGATGACAATGATTTGGGCTTGAAAATGTTGTTTAGTGGGTTTCTCTGCGCCCAGGGTCATTAACACTGACTCCCCCCGGTTTATCAACCTAGTCAAGACACAACTGACGTTAAATTTCTAACTCATGATGATTTAATCAAGGATCAGTTTGTTGATCAGTCACTGGAAAGACTGAGAGATACAGCAGTTACTGAGATGAAGCAAAGGATCTCGATAATTGTTACTATTAAAAGTAACGGGTGTACTGATGGAGAAAAATACATGTAAGTTGTCAGCTGATAAAAGTTTCCACCACAGTCAAGCATTTCGTAGTGTTACCAGTTACATTTCGTGAAAAAGCCATTGATTTTGCTCACAATAGTCCCATAGGAGGACATTTGGGTGTCAAGAAGACACTTGGTAAACTGGCAAAACATTTTACTTGGCCAAAGATGAAGGAAACAGTAGCTGATCATGTGCGACGTTGCCACATTGTCAAGGACAGGCAAGCCAGCACACTCACCTCCACCTCTCACTGTGTTCATTAGTAGCAAAGTTCAGTTCATCTGGACTAGAGAAATTTTTCAGACTCGTTCAAAAGGTTGAAGCATCTGCTTTCCTCTGCCCCCAGTGTTGAGTCCTAATTTCAATCTTTCCATTTTTTTACATTTTAGATGGAGTGTTTGCAGTGGGCGCTGTGTGCTCCAACAGTCAACATCCACTGACATTTTCCATCCTATATGTTACTATTCATCTAGTTCAAACGACACCAGAAAAAATTATGCCCCTAGGTCTTGTGGTGTCCTTTGAAACATTTTGACGTGTATTGGGGACTTCCCATTTAAAATTAACGTTTTTTCTGACCACAGTCCACTCACTTATATAAATACTATGAAGAGTAAAAATGCTAGGATCATGAGGTGGGCCCTCAGAATCCAACCTTATTCTATTAGTATAAAACACATAAGTGGTCATTGTAATGTAATTGCTGACGCTCTGTCTCGTCCTTAATAATTATCAGTTACATTAAATTAACGTAATTTTATGCCCAAATACCTTTTGTTACTTGCTATGTCAAATTCAGTAAAGTAACTTAATCCCTCCAGCCCATATTAACTATATATACTCATGTCTTCAAGCTGGCACTGGACAAGCACCTAAAGTCAGTTCCGGATCAGCCGGGCTGTGGCTCGTACGTTGGTTTGCGTGCAGCCAGCAGCAACAGCCTGGTTGATCTGGCTCTGATCCACCAGGAGGCCTGGTCACAGACCGGGCCGCGGGGGCGTTGACCCCAGGAACTCTCTCCAGGTAAACTCCAGGTAAACAGTATTGGTGTGTGAGGAGGAGACAAGCTGAGTGTTGAGTGGGTAGTGTCGTGTGGGTGAGGTACTGCGTGACGCAACACTATCCTGCCGCAGACCCCCCCTTCACTACACACCTGCTTAAGCTGTTTCATACTCAGATGTTCATACTGCCTCGCATTCCACAACCACTACTTAAGAGTGGAATGCAGTCTCCTCTACTAGGATCGACCCTCAACGTGCCCTCCTTGTCAGCGCTATCCTGTCTCTATACTGATGTATATAACAACGAGTATGTAGAGATACGATACTGTGTACTGCCCTAGTACTAGGGGCATATCCTAGTGACGGACGCTGTGAAATTGTAGAGGTGCTTGGCACAAGAGAGACTTTGATTAATATTTATATTAAATTTTATTGATATGAGTAATCAGAAATAATGTGAAAGACATTAATGCAACTCCTAGTGCGGACCCTCTGTCGTGTTGGGGGGGGGGGGGTGTTGCAACCCCCGAATGGGTTACAATGATTATTATGTATATATATAAGTATATTACCTTTTCATATAATTTTATATTTTCTTATATTTGCGATAATAGCAAATCGCAAAAGTATTGCCTTATATTGTTATTTGACGTAGCTTAATTGTTAGGATGTACATAATATGTGCACAGTTCAAGTCTTGATTGTCAAACTACTGTAATTATCGCTTGTTTGCTCGTTACACTGCCGGCTTCTGAGCTGTGCTGTCCCCGGGCCCATCACGTGATCGAGGGGGGGGGGGTTTTCCTCACCTCTCTAGACCTCTTGGGGTGGACAGATTGTCTGTCTCATTATTCTTGTTAGTTCTGTAGAACTCTGTTCACAGAACCTTGTATAGACTTAGTGATTTTGACGTTGTACTGAGGTTGTGTGTCTCATAGACACTCTGAGTATCTCAGTCCTTAGCTATAGCTTAGACCTAATTTGTATGGTTCTGTGAAAAATCACAGTCAGGGTTTTTCCTAAGCGAACTTAGATTCAGTAGTATGGGAGTTTTGTAATTTTGTGGAGGATCTGCTGATGGTCCCTGCTTAGTGTCGTTATATTATCTCCTTGTTCCTGATTCTGTGTCGCAGTTACTTGTATTGCTATTGGGCTTTAGCATTCTTTTTGTTGTTCAAGCAGACTGTTCTGGTTGCCAGTCGGTCAAGAAGTTAGTTTATTAGAGGACTTTGTCAGTCACTTGTTTTAAATCTAGTCGAGTCGTGAGACATAGTGAACTACTTAGGCACTTACACACATACACACTTACTTGTACATATTTGTAATATCTTATTAAATGTTAATGTACCAGACTGTACTTAAGAATTATAAATGTGATATGTGCTTTCAGCACAATAATATTGAACTCGAGAGATTGATTTTATTTTGATTGCTGTGATTAATTTAATTTAATTTAATTTGATAATATACCTCTAGACAACTTAATGATTATTAAATTTATTAAATTTAATTTCTCTAGTTAGTAGCCTACCAATTGTAATCCTGAAGCACTATTGAATCATACTGAATATAATGGATAATTGGACAAGGATATGACTACTTGTTACGAAAACCCAGTAACAGGCTGGATGCTAGAAGGGCATCCTTTTTAGTTATCACTGGAGAAACTCTAAAACTTTTAGAATCGCGTTTTTTTGTAACACTCCCTGTCAGATATTCTCTGATCCCTTTTCAGTGCCTTTTCCATTGTGTGCCTGACCCTCTAGCTTTTGCTTTAACCTCTTGTAGGGAACTTTGTCGAAGGCCTACTTGCGTAAGGAAATGTAGCTACCCCCCCTCTTTCTCCGTCTTACTTCTATCACCTTGTTAAAATTTTTCAGTAATTTGTGATCAAAATTTTCCCTTCCCTGAAACTGTGGGTTGTTGTTTTTTTCCGGTCCACCCCCCCTTTGATGTATCAAGTTCACAGCATTTTCCTTTACCTCCTCTCATTGTGTTTTTTTAAATTCAGCACTTTTTGGGTGTTTTGGTTGGTGTACCCCCCCTTTTCTGACTCCTGGTCATTCCTGTCTCCCTGAAATACTTTTTTTAAATTCATATTGAGCTCCTCACATACTTCAGGTTGTTTCTTGTGATGTCCCCCCCTTTCCCTTTCCCTCAGCCTGATTACCTGGTCCTTGTTTGTTGCTTTCCTCCTGATGGGGCTAACAACGTTTTGGGGTCAGAGGGTTTCATTTACACTATGTTTTTTCATTTGTCGCTGGCCCCATTTTTTTATCTGTGATATTCTTTCGGGCTTTTTGGGCTAGTTTTATTTTCCGGGCCTTTGTCTTCTGTACAATTCCCATTTCCTATACACTTTTTTTTGCCTTCCACACTTTGGGTTAAAAGG
Organism: Cherax quadricarinatus; assembly: GCF_026875155.1. NCBI lineage: Eukaryota > Metazoa > Arthropoda > Malacostraca > Decapoda > Parastacidae > Cherax > Cherax quadricarinatus. The sequence continues at coordinate 9,384,707 of NC_069458.1, read as the reverse complement.
ACTTTGCCGGGCCTTTTCCCATTTTTTTTGTTTCCCTGGGAACAAACCTCTTTTCTGCCCCTTGGATTTTGTTGTCACGAAAACCATCTTTTCTTTTCCTGTTTTTCCCTCCCAATTTCTTTTTCCCCCTGAATGTCTTGCAGGAAGTTCCTCATGAGTGAAAAACCCCCTTTTTGTAGTTTCTTCTCCATTCTACCTACAACCCTCTCCACTTTAGTTAACATGTTTCACAGCACACAACCACATGATAAAAGTTTCCAAGAGGCTTTTTGGCAAAATATCCCGATGTTCGAATTACTCAAGGCAGGTCCAGTCTTTCCCGGGTTTTCATTCTCGTTGTCCTGGGGTAATGCCCCTAACTTTTTTGGGGCATGATTTTTTTTCCATACCACATACACTTTTTGGCTCCCTTTTTTTTGGAGCCCCCCAGGGGGGCTCCCATTTCTCAGCAATTCCTTGTGATTGAAATCACCCATAACTAGTAATTTTGCTCCTCCATGTGAACTCTTCGGGCCACCTTGGTAGTGTGTCTAGCATTGCTCTTGCTCTCTTCATACATCACTGTAACATACTTTATGGTCCCCAACTGGTTGTTCCTAAATATGTAGTCCCTTTCACCTATTCCAGCCATTCCTTTCATTTTCCAAATCCCCCCTGGTTTTTTAATGAGCAGTGCAACTCCCCCTCTCCCCCTGCTCACACTATCTTTTCCCCCGGGCGATTCCGGGTGGGAAAAAATTTTATCTGTTATCCAAAAGGGGTTTTGTTTCCTGATGCTGTTATGATTCACGAAATTGTAATGACACGATTGCAAACAAACCATACCACGGGTGGGGATAGAACCCGCTGTTATGTCTGGGATGTCTTCTTGATTCGTCCATACCACTCCTCACGTTTATTTGCTATTCCATTTTCATTTATATACCACATCTTCAACTTTTCTAAAACTGTGGTCTGGGGAGTACACTGGGCTTCGGGAAGAGGGAAACCTGATGAGGAGCTATGGGGGGTTGCTATGAAGGTGGAGTTTGTAATGAGAAGGGTGGGAGCATTGGGTACAGCATGTGAGTTTTGGGTTAGAATGTTTGGTTGCATTCTAATTGTCGGGGTTGGGGAGATTTTGAAGGTGGATGTGAGGGAGGTAGTATTTGATCTTCATTTTTGTCTTTTTTTCCTCCTTTCTTCTTTGTACTCTCTCTTTCAGTTTCTGCCTTTCTTCTTGTGATCTGTCTCAGTCAAGATACACCCTCCAATATGCTAGCATGTCCTTTATTCATGTCTTCTGCAGAATCCTGTTTCAAGCCGATTCTGCCTTGAAAATTACTTTGATTGGCTGGTTTCTTCCTCTTGATCTCTCCTTTTCATTCTCCCACTGCATATCCCTATGTATCCCATGATTCGAGTTAGTTGCCTCCATTGCAGCTTTGCTTTCTTCAATCTCTTCACCGTCTGTTGTCCCTGGCCCAGTGGTCTGTCATTTTCCCTTCTCAGCTCCCCCTGGGCACAGATGTTGTCTGTTATGGCCTCTACATATAGCTAAGCTCTTCTCGATTGTTCCTGGTGTGCTCCTCTTTTTTTTTTTCTCATGCTCTGCATACAATTTCACTTCGTTGATCCCTACAGTCCCTTATTTGTGACTGAGGTAGCAGTTTCTGATGTCATTCCCACATTACTCCTCAGTTCTTTTGCCTGTTTCAGATTTTTCAGTTCCTCTTCTAATCTTAGCCTCTACTACTGTGATTTGCTTCTCCTACTTCCTGCTCTCTGCAGCTACCCTCTCTTGTATTGTCATGGTAAGTTTTTCTACTTTCCTTCCCCCTTTTAAGTTCCATTTTCATGACCCTTGCCCCCTTGTGTGTGTGTGTTTTGTGTTGGTGTGGCACTCACCTAGTTGTGGTTGCAGGGGTCGGTCACAGCCCCGGGCCCTCCCCCTTTTCCCTGGACATTACTAGGTCATCTTCCTTTTTTATGAGGTATGTATGGACCCTGCCCCCACTCATCACTTCCTGGACTATTCCCATTTCCCTGACAACTCTGTGATGAAGAAATCTTCCTAAACCCCTGAAATTTCATCTGAGTCATCAATTTCCCAATTGTGACCCCTTGTTGCTGTGTCTAATCTTTGGAAATCCCCCATCTTATCCCTTGTAAATTCCCTCTCGCATTTTAATGTCGTTTCATATCCCCCCCCTTTCTGTCCTCCATTGTGTAGGTCTTTTATTTAACCTATAAATGTAGGACATGACCATGCCCCAAGACTAGTCTTGTTGAAAACCTTTGCACTTTCTCTAATTTCCATTGTGTGTTGGCTAGGGTGGGTTCTAAACTGGTGCTGCATACTTCAATATGGCCTGACATGCACGGTAACGTGTCCCGAACGATTTTTTATTGAGTGTCAGTATGCTATTCTTCGGTTTGCTAGGTGCCATATGTACAGTGGGTTTTTTGTTAATGTGCACCTCGAGGGCCCTGGTGAAATACTCACCTCAAAAATCTTTTTTTGTGTGAGGTTTGAAGTCTCTGACCCCTAGACTGTACTCGTAGGACTTCTTTGCCCTTCTCCCTACATGATTTTACATTTGGGGGGTTTGGACCCCGGGAAAAGTCATTTTTGGGAAGGGCCCGCACCTGTCCGACCCCCTTTGTATTTCTCCCCTGGGTCCTCGTCCATTTAAATCTTCTCTTTAACTTTGCATCATCTGGAAACAGGGACATTCTGAGTTTTTTCCTTCCATCATGTCGTTTAATATATCAGAAACGCACTGGTTGGGATGCCCCTTGTGGGACCCCGTATTACAGGTGCCACTTGCACTTCGTCCATCCCATGACTCTTTGATTTCCCCCCAAAAAGGTGTTCCCTAAATCCATTGCTTTCCTTCCTTGTTTCCCTCCCTCATCCTCCAACTTATGCACTTTTTCTTGTGGGGAAAACTGTGTCAAAAGCCTTCTCACAGTTAAGAAAATTAATCTCCCCCACCCTTCTCTCTCTTGTCTTATGCGTCCCCCTGCATAAAATTCCAGTGGGTTTTGTGACACAGGTTTTCCACCCCTGAAACCATGCTGTTGTTGTTGTAAGCTTTTCCCCTTTCTGGGTGCCCCCACCATCTTCCCCTGATAATTTTCTCTATGACTTTGCTACTAAACATGCTGTGATATGGTTTGTACTTTAATGCTTGTGTCGTCTTTTTTTTTAAAAAAACTGGGGGAAATTTTGCGTTTTCCCAAACCCCTTGGTAGTCCCCCTGTTTCAATGAGAGTTGAAGTTTGGGTTTTTAGGGCTACATAGCACCTCTGCCCCCCTTTCCCAAGACCCCTGGGAAAGATTTTTTCGGGCCCTCATCCCCTTTGGGGTATCTAGCTCACTTAGCAGTTTTCTTCACTCTTCCAGTTGTATGTATTGTGCCCAACCTTGATGGTGTACCCGCCCTTCTTTGTCTTTCTCTAGTCCCTTCTGTCTCCTTATGGACATTTCTTTGAATTCATGTGAGCTTCTAAATACTTTTGGTTGTTTCTTGTGATCTCCCCTCCTTTTCTCAGCCTGTTCCCTGGCCTTGATTGTTGTTTTCCTCCTGATTGGTGTACAGCAGCTTTGGGTCGTTTGGCTTACATGCTATGCTTTTTCATATTGTTTTTGGGCCTCCCTCTTACCTGTGAATATTCTTTTTTGGCTATAGATTTTTACGAAATAATCATTTGGTCCGGTTGTAGTGTTTTTTTGTAAAAAATAAAAAAACTTAGTACATCTGGGGTCTTCACTCGGAGAGGAATAAGTAAGAAAATAAGTAAGTAAGTTATTCAGGTATACACAAATCTTTTAATAAAATTTTCTACATAGCGTTATGTGTGGGAAAACCCTGGTTAAAAAAAAAAAAATGGACAGAGTGATTAGTTTCTTTTAAATTTTTAATAATCAAAATAATCACTTAAATCCCCCTTCTCATATTTTGCACTTGGGTGAATACTTCCCCATTTTTTAAAACATCACAGTATAGGTCAAGTATTTACAAATGGCTCTAGTGAGTCACGAAATATTAGATATGTACATGACGGCTTTGCCAAAAAACTAAAAAACCCATTAATAGTTTTCTTATAAGGGGTTCATTTTTACATAAGTCCTCTTACTACAGAGGCTTCTCACTTGGCTTCACTTTCTCTAAGAGTTCTTAACTGCTTCCCCAAACCCGGAGAAAAGTCTAGCAATGATTCCCCAAAAATTCCCGGGGTTTTTTAGGGAGGGAAGTTGTTTTAGAGATGGAACTCCCCCTAGCCCTTTCCTGGCCCAGAGGAAGGTATAAATAAACTCGTGAGGCTTTTACCAGCCACTTTGTCTCGGTCGGGCAGGGGTTGACACTTAAACCCCTACGGGTGTTGGCCAGGTCACCAGCAGTTGACAAAAATTAACGACCTACCTATTACAAAGCTAAATAATATGACCAGATAAAATTTTTAAAAACGAGTAAAACCATTTTCTACTAATGAAAATTTCTCCTGATATAAAAATTAAGTGAAAAAAGCAAAAAAAAAACATGTAAAAGTTTACCATTGTGAAAAACAAGTAGAAAAGTTACTTAAAATTAACAAAAGGGCGTAGCAATGACTTTCTCTTCTCCTGGGGTTTTGACCTTCTGTACTTTTCCCTTGTCTAGCAATTTGGTTTTGGCCTCTCTACACCTTTTAGTGAACCAAGGATCTCCCGGCTTTTCGAATTTGTTTGTTGGGCATAAACCTCTCCTCATTTGTTTGCATTTGTCCATATTTTATCCCCTTTATTTTTTTATTTCCCCGCCAGTGCTCGTCCAACTGAACCCTTTTTCGGAAGTTCCCCACGGCTGCGTAGCTCCTCTCTTGTAGTTCGGCTTTATTCGTCCCCCTGCCCTTCCTTTTCTCTTCCTTGTAACTCTTCTATGCATTTTAAGTCAATACCTGTGGTCTTGCCGGGGGGATTTTGTATGTGATACCTCTAGTCTTGCTGGTTATTTTCTCTCTTTGGTGTGTCCCCTTTCGTGTTGGTACATGAGGTTTTCCAGTACCACCTCCTCATCTTGCCCTCCAGTTTCTGGGTTCTTGTTCTTTCAATCAATTTTTTGTGATTTAAGTCACCCCAATCAAGCTTTGCCCCTTTTGGCCACTTCAACCAGTGTGTCAACCATCACTCTTTATTTCATCATATTTTTGCCTTGGCCTCCTGCTGTTTGTGGTGGGTTATACATAATGCAATTATCACTTTGGGACCTCCCGACTAGGCCTCAGAAAAAAGTCAAGCTGCCTAGAGACTGTTTATTTGGGCCCACAGAATTCTCCCAAAGGGCCAAAGGTTTGATGACTGGGCAACATTTTTCTTAAAAAAAAATTACTTAGACTAACAAAAACATTGTCCTATAAAAAAAAAACAGATCACAAACAAACGCTTGGTTGCCCTGGCTAACCCCGCCCATTTTGAAATCCATTGACAAGAACCCAATATGAAAAGCAAAATAGACAGGGCTTAATACACAAAAATATCTTAAACACTATTCATCAGTTCACCAAAATAATAAAAAAAAGCCAAAAAACTATACTACTCCGTAATTACAGAATAGAGGAGATAAAAAAAAGCCTGGGAAAAAAACTCTCTAGAATTTAGGGGCCCACAAACTGAGAAAAACCAAGAATATTGTCCTAACTAAAAACCCAATGAAACACCACTAATCCCATGACACAGTAACAAGATAAACGACTTCTTCCAAACATGGACTAAACTCCCAGTAAAATCCCCCATACCCCAAAGCCCTGCGGGGATACTAGATGGAAATTTTCCCAAATTCCTTCTACTTGCAAACTGAGCCCACGGGGAAAATCATTGAGATATAAAGTCCTTTAAAAAAACTCGGGGAAAATTTTCTCATGTCCCCCCATTACTGTCAAGCAGCGGCCATTCCTTTCGCATGTATTTCATTACTTTTTAACAAGTCCTAGGACTGCACCTTCCCAAAAAAATAAGATGGCAAAGGGTTTTACCAATACAAAAGGTGGTGACCCTCAGACTTAAAAAACTATAGGCCAAAATCTAACTTACCCTTGCTATCCAAAATCTTGAGAAAAATCGTGCACGGGGGACTGGGATTCATTTATAAGGCTCAAAAAATACCAACCCTGCCCGTTTTGGGTTCAAAAAAAATAAAAGCACTAATGATGAAAACATAAAAAAACTAGATCTGCTTTAAAGCATTGGAAAAAAGGAATATCCACTGGAATTTTTTTGACCAAGAAAAAACTTTTGACACGTAGCCCCGAATCCTAATCCACAAAATTGATCATCGGGATAAGAGGCCATGGCTTCTTTTTCAAATTTACATTACTAATAGGTATCAGTCGTCACCTTTTAAAAACACAGCATCGCAACCGGCCACTTGATATGGGTTTGCGGGGGAAATGTCCTTGGGCCCTGAAACCATTCTCTTTTGATGACAGACTTTCGTCATCTTCACCCCTATCTCGCCACCCTCAACCCATTTTGAATGAGGAGCTGATTTTAAAAAATCGATTGGTGGGCAGCCAATAAAACTTGTTAAAAACTGACAAAACCCACATATTATGTTTGGTAGCAAAGCAGGAGATGCACCCAAATTAACATTAGATTGACAACACTCTAATTACCAGAAATAATGGGGAAAATTCCTAGGCTTATACCTTGAAAAACAACCTGAATTTCAGCACCCATATCCAGCATATAGCCAAAAAAGTATCCAAACGGTTGGGATCCTCTCCAAGATACGATACTACGTGCCGCAAAATGCCCTTCTCACACTATACCACTCACTTATTTATCCATACCTCACCTATGCTATTTGTGCTTGGGGATTCAACTGCAGCAACACACCTAAACCCAATAATAACCCAAAAAAAAGCTGCAGTAAGAATAATCACTAAATCCCATCCCTGGCAACACACCCCCCACTCTTATAGATCTAAACTTACTCCCAGTTCAGTACATCCACACTTACTACTGTGCAATCTACATATTACAGGGCCTTAAACTCTAATATTAACCTTGACCTAAAACGTTTCTTGATAGTTGTGACAGAACCCACAGGCATAACACCAGACATAAACATCTCTACGACATTCCCGTGTCCGACAAAACCCTTTACAAAAATTCAATGTATGTCAAAGGCCCTAAAAATCTGGAATACCCTACCTGAGAACTCTAGAACTGCAGACACATTCATCACCTTCAAAACTACCATTAGAAAACATCTTATCTCCTGATACACCCCGTCAACTAACTACACGAATACCACCTGGTGGTTCACACTTACACTCACTCACTCATTTGACCATAAACAGAAATATTAATCTCAGTCTTAAAATAATGAATCCTGTGATACTCCAATACTGAAACTATGTACTGTGCCAAAACAAAAGCATTCACATTGCTAAACTCACAAACTAGTATTTAGTCACTTAGCCATAATACCAACTTACCTCATAATTTGTAATATTTTACAATTAAGAATAAAACTAAGTATGCCCGAAATGCTTAGCCATGCTAAGCGTTCTAGTGGTACACTCTGTAATCACAATTTTACTACATGTAAACCAAACAATAACCAAATTTCTGTAAACTCAGCATTGTAATCCTTATAGAGAATAAACTTTGAATTTGAATTTGAATTTTATGTAGTCTCTTGCTTCTCCTCAGTCTCCTTGTTATATAAAGAGAAGTTGTGTGTCTTGCAGGGTTACACAACAGAAGCAAGTGGAGAACTCCTGGGAGTTAGGGATAAATCTCCATATGTATGTAGCCTGTGGAAGTCTTCTCTTTCATAACAAGTTGTTGGATCACAGTCAGGACTGGCTATCTTTAGTATAAAAAACCATCTTAATAAACTTTTGATAAATTATAATCAGGAGATAATAATCCGACAAAATAATAATTTAATATTTTTAATATTAATGTGTCTTCAAGAAGTAACATACATACTCTCTCTCTTGTTGAAAAATACGAAATGGTACTTTAGAGTACAATAATGCTAAAGGTCATAAGTTTATAATACAATTTATGAACATTTAGTTAAAGTGACCTTTCCATTGTTATGAGTCGTAATTAACCATATACGCTTAAACCCAGGAGTTTCAATCACTGACGGAAATGTCTCACTATAGGTCGGCTCCATATACGTAAAAGGCTAAATTGTATATTTATCCTCGAATAATCACTGGCTTTGATTACGATAGTCCACCATGTAAGATGCTAGCCTAGAGATTAATCAAAACATAACAATCAAAACATTAATCAGAACATAACAGGCAATCTTAAGAAAGCTGGAGCAAAACACACTGCTGAGATCTTCAACAGAATATAGGAGTCCTAATACTTCCTTCTTACTGAATATAAGTTCAACTCAGTTCAAGTCAAGACTACGGTAATATGTAGAGGTCACAGTAAAATCTACTGATTGACTTTATAACATCAGAAAACCTTGCAACCTTAGTAGATATAAAAATCTCTAAGTCCAGAACTAACTCTGTCCTTTACTGATACTCAGTGTAACGAGAAAAAGGTTTCATCTCACCTGTGGAACCGTTTGGTACTCAAAACTTGAGTCTAATTAAACTTCAAGGAGGAGTAGATGTTTCTAAGGCTAGAGGTAGGATGGTACTCATTCAGGCAACGCCTCTAAACCAGACGTCAACTCGGATCATGGGACACCTACGCGAGAAACAGATTGACTCTAACTATTTTACAGTTTTCAGCACAGCAGTTTCCAAAATTAATTTCAATAAAACACATCCTTCCTATATACATAGCTAATAATAATGTAAGATCAGATAATATTATAAAGCAAGATAGCTTCATTTTAGCTATTAATGAAGATATATAAAGTATAATACTAAGTGAAAATAAAAAAAACATGTACATATAATAACAAATACCTTTTGAGTCCAATGCAAGGAATGCAACACTTCTGTCTCCAGCTCTTCGAAACATCCATTGGTTTTGATGAGTAGTGTTATTCCTCCACCCCCCCATCCTTGTTCCCTCCATCTTTCCTCAAGATTGATATCCATTGGAAAGATGGCACCTGTTATCATTCCTGTGAGCTTGGTTTCAGTGAGAGCTATGATGTCCAGTGAAGCCTCTTTGATTCTTTCTTGCCACTCTCCTACTTATGTGCTGGTGTACCATACATTTAGTTTCCTCTTCAACACTGTGTTCTGGGGGGTCTGTGGTTGTGGGGGACCTGACAGTGTGCTGTAGGGTTCTACAACATTGTGTGGGGTGGGGGCTGTGAATGAAGATTTTGGTTTGTGTTGTAGATTGGG
>NC_069458.1:9357006-9374901 GCF_026875155.1 Cherax quadricarinatus | reverse complement strand
GATAGCAGGTCAAGTCTGACATGAGGCTGTTCTATAGCCACATAAGAAGGAAGACAACAGTCAAGGACCAGGTAATCAGGCTGAGGAAAGAAGGTGGGGAGCTTACAAGAAACGACCAAGAAGTATGTGAGGAGCTCAACATGAGATTAAGTAAGCTTATGTAGGTATACACAAATACAGTTACATAGATTATCATACATAGCAGCTTATGTGTAGGGAACCTAGGATAACCCAAAAAAGTCTGACAAAGAGACTTATTTCCACTGGGGTCCTGTAAAGAAGTATTTACAGTGGAGACAGGGAGGACTCTGGGAAGACAGCACAGAGGGAGACACCAACAAGGAATATACCAACAAGAAGGCCCTCGACACAGTTCCTCAAAAGACAGTAGTTCAAAAGCTAGAGGATCAGGCATGTATAACAGGAAGGGCACTTCAGTGGATCAGAGAATATCTGACAGGGAGGCAACAACGAGTCATAGTACGTAACGAGGTATCAGAGAGGGCACCTGTGACGAACGGGGTTCCACAGGGGTCAATCCTAAGAATATTGCTATTTTTTATATGTGTGAATGACATAACGAAAGGAATAGACTCAGAAGTCTCCCTGTTCGCAGATGATGTGAAATTAATAAGGAGAATTAAATCAGATGAGGATCAGGCAGGACTACAATTAGACCTGGACAAGCTGGAAGCTTGGTCCAGCAACTGGCACCTCCGATTTAACCCCGCCAAATGCAAAGTCATGAAGACCAGGGAAAGGCAAAGAAGACCATAGACAGTGTATAGGCTAGGTGGCCAAAGACTGTAAATCTCACTCAAGGAAAAAGATCTTGCTGTGAGTATAATACCGAGAACATCTCCTGAGGAGCACATCAACCAGATAACTGCTGCAGCATATGAGTAAACCTGAAAACAGAGTTCTGATATCTCAGTAAGGAATCATTCAAGACTCTGTACACTGTGTACGTGAGGCCCATACTGGAGTATGCAGCACAAGTTTGGAACCCACACCTGGTCAAGCACGTCAAGAAATTAGAGAAAGTGCAGTGGTTTGCGACAAGGCTAGTTCCAGAGATAAGGGGATTGTTCTACGAAGAAAGGTTAAGGGAAATCGGTTCAACGACACTGGAGGACAGGAGGCATAGGGGAGTCATAATAACGACGTACAAAATGCTGCAAGGACTTGACAAGGTGAACAGAGACAGGATATTCCAGAAAAGGGACACAGAAACATGTGGTCACAATTGGAAGTTGAAGACTCAGATGAGTCAAAGAGATGTTAGGAAATATTTCTTTAGCCATAGAGTTGTCAGGAAGTGGAATAGTCTGGAAAGTGATGAAGTGGAGGCAGGAACCATGCATAGTTTTAAGACAAGGTATGATAAAGCTCATGGAGCAGGGCAAAAGAGAGGACCTAGAAGTGATCAGTGAGGAAGTGGGATAGGAGCAATGTTTCGACCCCTGCAACAACAAATAGGTGAGTACAAATCCATGAAATGGGTGAGTACACACATACACCTATAAACACACACATATAAACAGAAAATGGGACCCCAGAGGGGAAGTCAGAGACTCCAGAGACAAGAAGAGTGGATAGAAGAGTTATGGGAATGGATGAACCACATATGGTAAAGCAAACTAGGCGACGATACCACGAGAATATAGAGAAGGATGGAGGCAGAGAAGAAGTAGGAGTCGCGAGCTGAAGCTGCAGAATCCAAGATGCGGGTCTTAGAAGATGAAGTAAATATCCTGAAGTGAGATATAGGGCCAACAATCAGAGGGACCTTGGCATCTAGAGCAGGTACATCAACATTAAACGAGGGATCTAAAGGAAGGAAAGGAGACTAAACTGACACGGATACCCTAGGAGAGGCCACCATGAAAGGCCAAGGAATGAATGGGGTATGTTGTTGGGCACAGGGACAGCAGTATATGAGGGGGTAGCAGGCAGACGAGTTACAGGAAATAACAAAGGAGGTGATGGCTATGTATAAATGAGACACGAAGGCATGGAGGAAAAAGCAATGGAAAGAGAAGGAGACGTCAATCTTTATCTATGGGCTTCAGGAGAGCAAAGGGAGGACATATGATGAAAGATAGCAGGAAGAAAAACAAGAGATTGAAAATATCATCAAACAAACATAAGAGGAGAACATGCTTGAACTAATATTTTTTCAGAGAATGGAGGCGGGGGGGTACTCGAAGGAGAGAACTCAGCCAGTCAAACTGGTTTTCAAGACAGAAATGGTGCAGGGCACGATCCTGCAAGAGAAATCACAGTTAATTTAATTCAATTCAATTCAAGTTTATTCTCTATAATGGTTACAATGTGGGGTTTACAGGTTTTGGGTATTTTGTGGTTTACATGTTATAAAATACTAATTACAGAGGGGGCCACTAGGACACCTAGCATGGCTAGGCATGTCGAGCAGACTTAGATTAGTTTTAACTTTAAAATCCTTACAGATTATAGTATAAGGCTAAGTGACACACATAATTTGTGAGTATAGCAATGTGAATGCTTTTGTTTTGGCACAATACAAGGTGTCTATATTTGAGTATTATGGAAAATTTTATAGGGGTGATTACTTGTACATACCTCAACATTACATGCATACGAGTAATCTCCTTGGGAGACAACAACTATATTGTTTACTGTAGCACCCGTGTAGACATGTGAGAAAACTTAACCACCTCTGGTCACTGCAGGTGGCCCCTCGACCCTCACAATCTTATCAATATCTATCTGAGACCAGTATAAATTGGGTAGCACCCTCAAGTACGGCGCTACTAAATAACTGTGGACTGTATAAATTAAATTATTTTTAACTGAATGAAGGGGGGGAGGGTAGGTTACACAGGGAAATGTATCCATCAGGAAAAACACTTGTACATAATCCCCCAATACCAGATATTCTCTGGTGGTCACCTGATGTGGCTGAATCACCCATAACCATACCCAAATTTAAAAACATACCTAACTGGCCAGTATCAGTCTGCTATAACTGAAAGGTTACTTAACTGTGGGTGATTGATGCCCCTTTAAATTTCCTCCATTCACCATCTCATTTCAATGTCCTGCTACACCAACACGGTTCTTATTCCAGCAGGACGAGGTATCCGTTGGTTTGCCCCGGGTTTTAGAAGTCATAATTCCATAAAACTTCGCTATCCTCGGGACGAGAACCACGTGTTCACTCGGAGCAGGGCGATTTATTTCACTTCCCGCATTCTCTTAACTTAATGTTTTATCACTGATACTTTTACCATTCACAAGACGATTTAACGTCTCATAATTATTATACACATTAGAGGTCACTCCATTAAGATCTGAGACCGATGAGTGAGGATTAACTCACGGGTAATTTCCCCTGGACACATTCCATGGTGGCGCACCCGTCACCCCCAGTCCTACTATTATCCACTCATTTTACCACTTTATTATGGTGGTCACGTAAATCACGTTCCCTCACTCTTCACCAGGAACAGTTACCACACTTCCTATTAGGAAGTGAGGCCTATATTAATCCTTAGGCCGCCGTGAACGACAATTTCCTGATCCCATGTTTCACAGCTTCCTCACTACATTCAAAACACTGCTTCCCCTCGTGCCCCAGTTCGACCTATACCCCCGCACATCTGCGCAGGCGCAGTGGGAACCCAGTTGGTTCCATTCAAAATACAAATACATTTTGACCCAAATCAACACATTAAACACTTATTAGGCACTATAGCTTCGGAAATTAAATAATTTCCACACTGCGGCAGGCGGAAGTCATTGTTAGACGACTTAAATTGCGTCTTCCTCCAGGAGACGATTCCAGCCCTCTCTAGATTGCGCTGCTGTTTTCCTAGTGGGTCTTACTACAATTTCTTCTTGCATTACTCGGTCAGTGTCTTCAATATCACTTGTGTCACTTTCCCTTAGATTTCCATCTGCACTGGATTGAACACCATTTAATTCTAAGGGAATTAATTTATTAATGGTACGCAAACTTTCCTGACCACGACACAACACTTTGACGTTCTGAAAACCCACCTTGTGCATCGGGGTATAATGTAACTTACCTTGCCCAAAGGCCACAATGTCTATGTTGTTCAGTATCAATTAACACAATGTCACCTGGTTGAATGTTCTGTCGGTTTTACTGCCCCTGGCGCCCATAAAAGTGTTCACATAGTGTAAGAAGATATTCTTTACGCCACACATCAGACCAATGAATAATTACCTTATTTAACATCTTGAACTTGTCACTCAACACGGTCACGTTATTGTAATCCTCATCACTTCCCTCGGGATTATCTCTATAGATAGGTGCAGCTTCTAACCTTTTTCCGCATTTTTAGGTGAGAGGGAGTCAGGAAACTCCGCATCAGGAGTGTCGCTCATGTATGACAGAGGGCGATTGTTTACCCGATTCTCTGCCTCCACTAACACTGCAAGGAATTCCTCCAAATTAATTCTCTTCCTGTTTGCACCTTCGAAGACATCTTTTCACTGTACCTATCATTTTTTTCGTACAAATCCTCCCTGCCAAGGGGCTCTGGGAGTAATAAATTTCCAGAACACACCCTCGCTGGTCAACAAAGACTGTACAAACATCACTCTTATTTAATTCCATCAAGTGTTGAGCACCCGCTACAAAATTGGTGGCATTATCTGAGATCATCAATCTTGGAGAGGATCGCCTAGTGGCAAATTTCCGGAACAGCTGTAAAAGAAACTGTTTCTGCAGACAAGTCCTGAGCCAAATTCTAGATGAACAGCCCTAGTACTGTACAAGTAAATAGACAACATACACCTTCAAGGGAAAAACCATGAAGTACCTGTTAAAATGATTGGCCCGCTATACTCCACTCCGGTCACAAACAAATGGTTTTACCCAACTGCACGCGTTCCTTCGGCAATGTGGAGGACCCGGGTACATGTAGGTTCTGGGATCCAAACCCCCCGACATATTACACACGACTTGATAACCCTTTTTACACTTTGCCGTCCTTGTGGAATCCAGAAGGTTTCCCGAATACAGTTTAAGGTATCCTGTTACCCACCGTGCATCACTTTATTATGGGCATTAAAGACAATCAAGGTTGTCAGGTGATGAGTTTTGGGCAGCAAGATAGGTGCTTTGCATATTCCCCCCAAATTCAGCATTTTGTAACCTGCCTCTGCACCTAATTACATCATCCTTCTAAATACAGCCCCAGCTTTTCTATTATTGAGCCTTTCACAATTTTTCCGTCCATCATTAAAATTTTAAACTCATCCCCGTAGGTTTCTTCTTGTTTCCCTCTGTAGCCAGTATTTCAGGGGTGGGGAAAATTATATGAGATATTCATCTTACTTTTAAATTTAAACACTAACCTTGCCACGCTAATCAGCTTGGGTAAGGAAGAATACCTATTCATGTCAATGGCTAAGGAGGGACACTGACTGGAGCGGTGCTCACCGTAATTTCGACAGGAGCAATATGTTTCCTTTTTCACCGGCCCAGTTAATTTTGTCCACCAGCCCCCTTGGCCCTTAAAACCAAAGATAAAGCAAATCAAATTTTTCATAAGTCAAGCCTCGAGACAAGAAGTCAGCCGGTTTCTCGTCCCCAGGAAGTGATTAAAAATTTAATATGCTGACCAAAACTGTTATTTTCTCCTGCATTTGTTGATTTCAGCGACTCTGTTTTGTACTACAAAATCTTACTGTTCCATTACGAATCCATTGTGGATACCTGTTATCAGACCAAATTAGGGTTTTGTCGCTGATTTTTTATCTCTCGAAAATTTATTTCTTATATAATTGGCTAATTTGCACATACGAAAATGGTGTTAATCCAATGAGAAAAGATAAGAAAAGATTTCGTTCGGATTTTTACCCCCGGAGGGTTAGCCCCCCGGGATAACCCAAAAAATCAGTGCATCATCGAGGACGTCTAACTTATTTCCTTGGGGGTCCTTAACTTGTCCCCCAGGATCGACCCACACAGTCACTACACCCAGGTACCTATTTGCTGCTAGATGAACAGGAAAAAAGTTGTAAGGAAAACGTTTGGAATGTTTCCACCCGGGGGAATCAAACCCGGGCCCCCCCGGTGTAAAGGGGGCTTTTACCCACCACCCCGGGGCCTGGGTTTTGTTGGAGCCACCTTAGCCTTAACAAACTGTAGTGTATGCTCCTGTGGGGAGAGCGCGGGATAATACTGCACCACCTCTGGGGCCCTTAACAACAAAAAACTTTTTGGGTTGCATGGGCGAAAACACAGGTGTGTGTTTCTTCTTTCTATATCCCTATATTAGTGATGAGATTACAGGGTGAGTTTAAATATGGGGCCCTGTAGTTATAATTTTCTCTTGACATATGCAAGACATCAAACCCGTAGAACCTTTATTATGTATATCTTTTATTTTGTTGTTGCAGAAGTATATGAAGATTCATGTTCAAAAAAGCCTAGAGATAAGGTCTGTGTTTCTATCACAACAAAAACAGAAAAAATGGCACTATTACATTAAAGGAAAGCGACGCTCCATATGCTAATTTCAAAAAGCACCCAAAAAAATGGGGATACTTTTCTCCTTTTGACTGGCTACATTATGGGGGAACCCCAACTTGGGTAATTTTAATATTATATTTTCTTCCCCCCTTTCAACAAACCCCAGGTAGGGTTTCCCCCAACACATTAAAGCTTCCATGCTTCTTGTACAACAATTTTCCTCTTATGTAATGGGGACACTAAGCCTAGTGGATCGAAGCATTTTGAATTCCGAAAGTAAGACTTTTTGGGTTTTAATTTATTGGGCATTGTATTTATTAGATTTTAACGATAAAAAGTCTCTTTTTTCCCAAGTCATCCCAGCACATTACTATTTTTGGGGACACTTCAATCCAGGGTTTTTTTTATTTTTGACCCCTTAAACGGGGAAATTACTGTTCCCTTTCCCCTAGGGGATTTTTGCACCTTGCTTATTTCATTAGCCCCTTCATTATGCTCTTTAGTTCCTCTTCATAGACGTCACCCCCGGGAAATTTTCCACATAAAATTATTTACCCATTACTCCACTCAGGGGAACCACCCTCGCTTAAGGTGTGCTTTATCTTGCCTGGAGGGAAGGGACTGGAGGTAGCACAAACATCACCCTGAACGAAAAGTCTTCAGGGGACTAAGTGGGTCAAAGGATTCCGGGCCATAAGAACCTAGTGCTCCCGGTGCCTCCTCCCAAACCCACTCCGGGAAAAGTTTCCTTTTATGTCCCCCGTAAAGCATAATTCTTAACCCTAAATTTTTTAATATTCCCCCATTTTTTCCGCAACGAGGGACCTGTCTTCAAACAGTATTCAAACTGGGTACATTTTTGCTCTTGGCATACAGTTAAACACAATCCCCCGAGTAGGGGTTTGAATCCTTTTTTCACTCAGTGATGTGGCAAATAGGCCCATAAATCTGGGCTTGCTCGGGAGGTACCTTTCTATGAATTTTTTATTTAAACTGTTCATTAATTATATCATCAAAAAGCAGTCAACAGTTTGGTGTCTTGCTCAGTTCGTAGCGACCTTTTAAAATTGTCCATAGCCATCCGGGAAATTATTGGGTAGGCCCTGGATGGTTCAGTTTTCCAGGAAGTCTCCTCAGATTGTCCGTTAAAATTTAACTCCTTCTGTTTGTTCTAAAAGAAATTTCTGGACTTTTTTCTTTTACATTGTCCTATGCTGCCCCATTCCCAAATTTTATAACGGTTCAATTTCATCCTCTATTGAAGCATATTTATACTGGGGTGATATTTCATGGTAAACACCCCGTAACTGTATTTATGGCACCCTCCAGTCATTCATTATCAGTCGGGGAAGCCTCCCTTTTCTCACGTAACCTCCTGCGGTCCTTAGAAGGGTGACTCCATTTTTTGTTTTTACCTTAAAAAGGGGGAAAATGGTCAACAAATCAAAATATCTATTGGCCCCCCACAAAAATCATTTTTTTAACCAAAGGTGCCAAATTTCCCTTACTTGAAAGCCTTTCATGCTTTTACCAACCCTAGTAATATTTTCTCTGGGGCCTATCCACAATTACGGCATTAATCGTTTTCTCTCATTCCCCAGCTGACAGTTACTAAACAGGTCGTATGAGGGGCCTTTTATTCGAGAGAAACCCAGAAAATTTGGGAAAATAGCAGGGTTCCATTTGTACCTTCATCCCTTAAAGGCTTTTACTTTTTATGAAGGTACTTTGTGATCCCTGACCCCAAGAAATGCTGTTGTTTTGGATTAGCCTTTATCATTGTCACCACACCCAAACGGGGTTAAAGCTACCTCACTAGGCCATCATTACCGCCTTAGCTGCAATTTTAAACTTTGGGTACGTTGTGCCCGGGGTTTTATCACTTAGTACTTTTTTTACCATCTTTACGTTAGATCTGCCCTTAACATAGCTATGTGGTTTTTCCCTTTTACATGAACAAGGTGAAAGTTAGCAGGGCAATCCCTTCATTATGATTTTCTAGACCCCTGTTACATCTGCAAGCTCTTCAATTTTTTCCACTTTAACACCCATAAATTTAAAGGCATTACAGTTCTTAGGAAATGAGACGTTGCAGAAGTCAATCTCTCCTTTCTTTGCCTGACCTTTAAAAACTGGGCACCCTTTTTTTGGTACTTCCTCCTCTTGCTTTGAGTGGAGAACCACTATTCTGCCCTGTCACTTGATTGTGCTACAAACCCCCATTTAGTGGGTTACTTATGATTATTGTATTGGGAATATTTTCCTTTTTGGGGATTGACGGGTGCGCTGGGGTCTGTAGACGTGGTATTCCCTAGAGGTAATGGTTTGGGGGTTGCTTTGGACAATGCTCTGAGGCCCACCTTTTTTCTTCCAAACCCCGAAGTAACCCTTGTGAATTTTTAGTAGCCACTCTACTGTCTTGGGCTAAATTTATTCTAAATCAAGGCACTCAAAAACCACTCTGCTCCCTCCGACATATTAATTATCGGGGTCTTAGAAGCTTTTAGTTTGATCCTAAATTGCTGAAGCGTTGGGGTTTGTGATCTGTTTTTCAAACTACCAATTAGCTACTAGCCCCTCTTTTCCAATTTACCGTAAGTGTCCCCAAACAAGTCAATTGCCTCACTATAGGATCTTTTTATTTTTGGGAAAAGCTTGTATGAAAACTGCGCACCCCCCTTACTTGTCCTTTAAAATAGCAAAATTTTGGAACATTGAAAGACATTATATCTGTACGACGCTTAAAAATAGCCCAAAACTCCTCCCTTTTCCCCCGGATTAAAAAAGGCTTGCATAATTCTGGGAGTTTTGGTGACACCCTGACTTTTTCTGGTTTGGGCAAAAAACATTGCTTACCCCCTTTTTCCCTTCCTAAAGCCTTATTTTTGCGGGCACAATGTTCCCCTCCACTTCATATTATTGATCCAGCACCATTTCCCTTTCAGCATCATCTGCAAAATTCCCCAAAATCGCTCTCACAGTCCTTATACCCCAATTTTATATGACCATATCTACTTTCTAAGGCATCTAGGCTCTTTAATTCATCGGGTTTTCCGTTTCTTGTTCATTAACTCCATACACTTGTTGTATGATTTAGTAAAATCCCTTCGGACTTTTAGTGTGTTTTTTTGCTTTGGGGTAGGATTTTGCCAGCTGCACTAACTTCCTCAACCCAGCCGTTAAGGATTTTTTTTTTTTTTTTTTTTATTACACACCGGCCCATTCCCCCCAAGGCAGGGTGGCCCGAAAAAGAAAAAATTTCCCATCATTCACTCTCACTGTCTTGCCGAAGGGGGCTTTTTCACTACGTTTTTAAACTGCAAAATTTTCACCCCTCCTTTAAGTGCGGCACTGTACTTCCCCTCTCCAGGACTAAAATCCGGCCCGCCCGGGTTTCCCCGAATCCCTTAAAATGTTCTTTGCTCACACTCCAACGCCTCAAGTATTAAAAACCATTTGTCTCCATTCACTCCTATCAAACACGCCAAGCATGCCTGCTGGAAGTCCCAAACCCCTCCACACAAAACCCCTTTACCCCCCTCCCTCCAACCCTTCCTAGGCCCACCCCCACCCCGCCCTTTCCCTTTCCCCTACGACTGATAACCTTGAAGCATTCTGTTTTTGCCCATTCTCTCTACATGCCGAACCACTCAAAAACCCTTCCTCCGCCCCTGGACAACGTTTTGGTAATCCCGCACCTCCTCCCAACTTCCAAATCGAAATTTTCTGCATTATTTCCCCCCCACATTTCCCTCAGACTGACACCTCACTGCCCCCCACCTTTTCCTCGCTGCAACATTATCACCCAGCTTCACACCCCTATAAACGTTGGGAAAAACTAACTCTATACATTCCCCTCTTTGCCCCCCAAGGGCAAAGTTTTTTTGTCTCCCAGACTCCTAAATGCACCACTCACTCTTTTTTCCCCCATCAATTCATGATTCACCTCTCTTTCATAGACCCATCCCCTGCAGTCCACTCCCAAATTCTGAATACGTTCACCTCCTCCATACTCTCTCCCCAATCTGATATTTAAACTTTCTCACCCAAACTTTTGTTATCCTCATAACTTTCTCTTTTCCCGATTCCCTTTTAATTTTTTTTTCTTTTGCCACCCTACCCAAATCATCCACCAATTCGCAACTTCTCTTTTAGAATCTCCCAAGACACAGTGTCATCAGAAAACAGTGTGACAAAATCCCACTTTTTGTGTGTTTTTTTATCTTTTAAATCCCCCCTCTTGCCAAACCCTCGCATTTTCTTCTCTTTTAACCCCATCTAAAAATATTTAAAAAACACGGTGACATCACAATCCTTTTAAGGCCCTTTTTTTCTGGGAAAAAAATTTCCCCCTTTCCTACTACCAAAATTGGCCTATTTCCTCGTAAAAACTTTACTGCTTTTCATAACCCACCTCCCAACCATACACTTGAAAAATCTGCCCCTTGCCCCCCCTTCCACCCTGTCAACGCCTTTTCCAAATCCCTAAAAGCCAAAAGACCCCTTTGTTACTAAATACTGTTCACTTTTATGTTTCACTGTAAACACCCGTCCCAACCCCCTTCTTTCCTAAAGCCCCTTTTTCATCTGCATCCTATTCCCGTCTTACTCTTAATTTTTTCAATTTAATCTAAAAATACACTTTACCGTTTCCTAAAAAAGACTTTTTCCCCCCCATAATTTTTTTCACTTCTTTTATCCCCTTTGCCTTTTACAAAGGAAACATGCATGCTCCCTTTTCCCAACCCTAGTACCTTACCCTCTTCCCTCATTTTTTAAAAAAATTGACCAAACTCCAAAACTATATCCCCACCTCTTTTAACATTTCTATCTTTATCCCATCAATCCCGGGTGCCTTACCCCCTTTATTTTACCTACTGCCTCACGAATTCCCCACATCACAACTGGCTCTTCCCCCCACTCCCAAAGATGTTTTCCTCCTTGCCCTATACACAAATCACAGCTTCCCCATCTTCATCAAATTTAACAATTCCTCAAAAAATTCCTTCCCTCTTCCCCAAAACCTCTAACTCTCCCTTTAATAAATCTCCTTCCATTTTTTAAATGACAAATCCTTTTTTTTCTTAGGCTTTCTTAACTTGTTTAAATTACCCCAAAAATTTTCTTATTTTTAAC
The DNA here is from genome assembly GCF_026875155.1 of Cherax quadricarinatus. NCBI lineage: Eukaryota > Metazoa > Arthropoda > Malacostraca > Decapoda > Parastacidae > Cherax > Cherax quadricarinatus. Next base: position 9,363,275 of record NC_069458.1, on the reverse strand, counting down.
AAAATTTGTTTTAACATCTCACCCACTCTCTCATTTGCTCTCTTTTTACTTGCTTTACCACTCTCTTAACCCCTCTCTTTTTCTCCATATATCTTCCCTCCTTGCATAATTTCTTTTTAAAACTTTCTATGCTAATTTTTCTCCCTTTATCTCTTTTACATCATCTTCCCCCAATCTCTCTTCCCCCTGCACCCCCTTTCCTGTAACCCCAAACTTTTTGCGAACACTTAAAAAACATTTTTAAACACCCATACCTCTTCGACCCCATTGCCATGCTCTCATTGCCCACATCCCCCAAAAGCTGTTTATATCTTACCCAACGCCTCCTTTTTGTTTAAAACCCTTCAAACCCCTCTCTTCCCCGTGCTTCTTTCTCCCTTTTTCCCATTACCTTTTACTCTCAGGTACACAAATAGAAAATGATCTGATAATTGTGGCCCCCCTTTTAAACATGTAATCCTGAAGTCACTCAACAGTCTTTTTTAAACCCAAAACATAAACCAAAAAATACTGTTTTCCCCTCATCATATCGTGTATACTTATTTACCTCTTTTTTCTAAAATATGTATTACTATAACTAAACCCTTTCTATACAAAGTTCAATCAAAGGGTCCCTTATCATTTACACCTGGCACCCAAACTTACCCACCACACCCCTTTTAAAGTTTCTCCCCTTTTGCTTCAAAATCCCCTACCACAAAATTTCTCTCTACTTTGGGTTTAAGGCTCCTATACTTCACTTAACATCTCCCAAAATCTCTCCTTTTCCTCTCATTCCTCCTTCTCCGGGGGCTAACGCTTATTATACCCACTTTTCCCCATCCAACCCTTTTCTTTAATCCAAAAATTCTTGAATTTACACATTTATTCTTTTTCCCTTCCATAACTGATCATTTAACATTACGCTACCCCCTTTCCTTTTCTCTAACTCCTCAGTTACTCCAGATTTAAACCATTTATTTCCCCCACTGAAACTCTCCTACCCCCCTTTACTTTGTTCGCAAAAGGGCCCGGACATCCAATTCTTTTCATTATAACATCGCAATATCTGTTTCTTGTCATCCCCACTACATCACCACATTTAAGAACCCATTTTTAAAGTTTTTTTCTTCTCTTTTTTTTTAATTGTATCAGGAGAAGGGGTTATAGCCCATTGCTCCCGGGATTTTTGTCGCCCATACGACCGCTTGGGTTTCGGAGGAAAGATTCTTTTTCCCCTTTCCCCCCGGGCAATAGAAAAATAAAAAAGAACAAGAGTATTTAAAAAAGGGGAAAAACCCCGATGTATGTTTAAAAATATATATGCATGTGGTGTCTGTGAAGTGGACCCAAAATGTTAGTAGGATTTGCAAATACCCTTTTTCTTACTGTTTTTGAGACAAAAAAGAAACCCAGCAATCCTCCCTCAGCAAAACAATTACAGGTTTTTGTTTCCAGTCCTGGCGGACGGAGTACTTCCCGGGGGGTTCTGTTACCAACTTTAATAGACCCTTGTGAGGTAAATTTTTGCACTTATTTGTATAAATCCTAGGCCCCCATGTTAGTAATTTAAATTTGGGCTAATTATTATCCACCACATGACCGATTAAATTTCTATACCCTATACCCACTTTCTTCAATCAGTCACTTAATTATTAAGTAATTAATTAAATTAATTTTTCACTGATGTTGCATCCGGTTCAAGAAGGGACCAGCGGGCAGATACGGAAAAATTTTTATAGTGGGTGATTACTTGTTCATACCTCAACAATACATGCATACGAGTAAATCTCCCTGTGGAGACAACAACTATATTGTTTACCGTAAGTCACCCGTGTAGACATGTGAGAAAACTTAACCACCTCTGGTCACTGTAGTTGGCCCCTCGACCCTCACAATCTTATCCATATCCATCCAAGACCAGTATAAATTGGGTAGCACCCTCAAGTACGGTGCTACTAATTAATTGTGGACTGTATAAATTATATTAGTTTAACTGAATGAAGGGGGGGAGGGGTAGGTTACTCATGGATATATCCATCAAGGAAAAACACTTGTATATAATCCCACCACTTACCAGATATTCTCTGGTGGTCACTTGATATGGCTGGATCACCCATAACCTATCCAATTAAAACATACCTAACTGGCCAGTATCAGTCTGCTATAACTAGAAAGGTTACTTAACTGTGGGTGATTGATACTCCTTATTTCCTCCATTCACCATCTCATTTCGATGTCCTGCTACACCTACACGGTTCTTATTCCAGCAGGACGAGGTATCCTTTGGTTTGTCCCGGTTTAGAAGTCGTGATTCCATAAAACTTCGCTATCCTCGGGATGAGAACCTTGCGTTCACTCGGAGCAGGGCGATTTATTTCACTTCCCGCATTCTCTTAACTTAATGTTATTATCACTGATTACATTACCATTCACAAGACGATTTAACGTCTCATAATTATTATACACATTAGAGGTCACTTCATTAAGATCTGAGACCGATGAGTGAGGATTAACTCACGGGTAATTTCCCCTGGACACATTCCATGGCGGCGCACCCGTCACCCCCGGTCCTACTATTATCCACTCATTTTACCACTTTATTATGGTGGTCACGTAAATCACGTTCCCTCACTCTTCACCAGGAACAGTTACCACACTTCCTATTAGGAAGTGAGGCCTATATTAATCCTTAGGCCGACGTGAACGCCAATTTCCTGATCCCATGTTTCACAGCTTCCTCACTACATTCAAAACACTGCCGCCCCTCGTGCCCCAGCTCGACCTATACCCCCGCACATCTGTGCAGGCGCAGCGGGAACCCAGTTGGTTCCATTCAAAATACAAATTCATTTTGACCCAAATCAACACAAACACTTATTAGGCACTATAGCTTCGGAAATTAAATAATTTCCACAAGTATCATAGTCAAACTTATGACTAGTTAGGATTTATTATTTTAAGATTAAGATTAGTATTTCTGGGTTTATAGTCAGTGGGTGAGTGAGTGTAATTTTGAACCACTAGGTGGTTATCATGTAGTTAGTTGTCGGGGTGTATCATGGAGATAAGATGTTTTCTAACTGTAGTTTTGAAAGTGATTAATGTGTCTGCAGTTTTAGAGTTTTTAGGTAGGGTGTTCCAGATTTTAGATCCTTTGAAATACATTGATTTTTTGTAAAGGTTTAGTTGAATACGGGGAATGTCATAGATGTGTTTGTGTCTGGTGTTATGCCTGTGGATCCTGTCAAAACTTTCAAGAAAGCGTTGTAGGTCAAGGTTAATATTGGAATTTAAGGTCCTGTAGATATAGATTGCACAGTAGTAAGTGTGGATGTTCTGAACAGGGAGTAAGTTAATATCTATGAAGAGTGGGGGGGGTGTGTTGCCAGGGATGGGATTTAGCGATTATTCTTACTGCGGATTTTTGTTGGGTTATTATTGGCTTTAGGTGTGTTGCTGTAGTTGAACCCCAAGCACAGATAGCATAGGTGAGGTATGGATATATAAGTGAATGGTATATTGCGAGAAGAGCAGATTGCGGTACGTAGTATCGTATCTTGGAGAGGATCCCCACCGTTTTGGTGGTATAGGCCAAGGAATTTGCCCTCATTATGTCAGGCAATTAGAGTGTTGTCGATCTTAATGTTAAGTTGCACAACACCTGCTCTGCTACCAAACATAATACAGTAGGTTTTGCCAGTGTTAAGTGTAAGTTTATTGGCTGTCATCCAAGTCGATATTTTGAGCAGCTCCTCGTTAACAATGGTGTTGAGGGTGGCAAGATAAGGGTGGGAGATGACATAAGTCGTGTCGTCAGCAAAGAATCAACAACATACCAGAGGTGTTCCTAGACCATGACAGAATGAGGACAGAATGACAACACTATCCCAAAATAAACCACACCACACACACACTCAGCCCACACCTCACAATACACAATAGAGTCTCACAGCACAATGCAAGGCCCCCACCCCAACCCCTCACAAACCCTCAGAATACAGCATTGGAGGGGAAACTCAAGGTGTGGTATACCAATGCTGATGGTATAATGAACAAGTGGGAGAAGTGACATCGTAGCCTTCACAAAAACGAAGTTCTCAGGAATGATAACAAACACCATCTCTCCATCTAGACATTAGATCCTGAGGAAAAAAACAGAGGGAACAGGAGGGGGGAGGGGTTGGAGGAGTGGCACTTCACATCAAAAACCAATGGGATTTTGTGGAGTTGGAGAGAGGAGAAAGAGCAGAAGCAAGGGAATACATAATAGGAGCACTTCAATCTGGAGGTCTCAAGGTGGAGATTGCAGTGATGTATAACCCACCATAGGATAGCAGGAGGCCAAAACAAGAATATGATGATAGTAACAAAGATGATTGATATGCTGGCTGAAGTGGCCAGAAATGCCCATGTGGGCAGGGCAAAGCTGCTGGTTGTGGGCAACTTCAGTCACAAAGAAATCCACTGGGGAAACCTGGAGACACATGGGGGACCAGAAACGTAAAAGGCTAAGCTGTTGGAAGTGGTACTGGAAAACCTCATGCATCAACACGTTAAGGACACTACCAGAGAGAGAGGAGAGGATGAACCTGCATGACTGGAACTAATATTCAGTTTAGTAGTGCAGATATTGAGAACATCCCATATGAAAAGCTATTCAGAGCTAGTGATCACATGGTTCTAAGCTTCGAATACAAAGTAGAGTTACAAGTGGAGAAGGAGGCAGGAAGGGCAGGACAAGGGCTTAAGCCAGTGGGTGAATTAGACCTGCCTCGCATAGGCCTGCTGCAATGTTCCTTCTTTCTTATGTTCTTATGACAAATGAAGCCATAACACAAGAGAGGGGACTACAAAGGCATGAGGAACTTTCTCCACGAGGTTCAGTGGGACAGAGAACTCACAGGGAAATCAGTAAATGAGATGGTGGAATATGTGACAACAATGTGCAAAGAAGCAAAGGAGAGGTTTGTACGCAGGGTTAACAGGCATAATGAGAAGGCCATGACTAGTCCTTGGGTCACTCAAAGGTATAGAGAGACCAAAACCAAGTGTGCTAGAGAATGGAAGAAGTATATTAGGAAAAGGACCCAGGAGAAAAAAGAGAGCAGTCCAAGTGCCTGAAACGAATAAGCTCAGGTAAGGAGGGAGGCCCAACGGTAATACGAAAATGGCATAGCAGCGATAGCCAAGTCTTTCCCAAACCTGGTGAATATTCGCTGAAATGCAGCTTCCACCCCAGTCCAACCTGGGGTCGACAAAGCACACAGCGATGTCATATTGTCTGTTCCCTCAGGCAGAGACTCAGCGTGGAGAACAGTAGGAGAAAATAGGGAACAAATAACGAGAGGAAATTACTAGAGTATGGGAGAATAGAAGGTAGTTCTCTATTCTCATGGAAGTATGCTGCCACCACTTGCTCTTTTAATAGTTGTGAAGGCTTACTCAGCCCTGTAACAACTTCAGTCAGTATTACCAAGGCTGGCTCCTCCTCAGGAAAATTAATGAATAGAAAAAGAATAAAAACTGACAAACATAAACACTTTATTATTTAGAAAATATAAAATATAAAATACTTAAATATGAAATATTTATCCTACTTTAAAGAAAAATGAAAAATATAAATGATATCTGAATTCAACGCTAATATATACAATTAAACTTGGGTGTCTGGTTGATGTTGACACAGTCTTGTAGAGATTATAGCGATTGTTGATGAAGTGGGGGGTCACAGGTGTTGGTGACAACCCAACGGCCAGTTCTTCACAGAGTCTACAGCCTTGAATAGTCAGTCCAGATGACAGGAAAGCAGATTCTTTACCACTACCAAGATGAGGGGTTATGGTCTGCTTTCGCCTACAAGTAATCAGGTAGGTAGATCCAACATGTGACGTCTCAGGACGTTAGTCCGTCTCCTTCAACACTTCTCGTTGGTTGGCAGGTGACCCAATCTGTCATTCCAAGCTGGAAAGAGAGACAGGTTACCCATTGCTTAAGAAATCACTCTCCATGATAAGTACAATAGTAGGAATGCCCACTCTGGAGAAGATGGACAAAAGGGCTTCAGCCACCTCTGTAGTGGTTATGGTCTTTAAGGGTATGGCTTCAGGGAAACTCGAAGCATAATCAACTAATGGTAATATATATCTATGTCCCCCAGACGAAAGTGGTGATAAAGGACCAACGATGTCAATAGCTACTCTTTCAAACGGTACCATAAAGATTGGCATTTTGACCATAGGTACTCGCCTGGTACCTGGGAGCATGACAGTTGGCAAACTTTACACGAT